>OY292317.1:40364794-40964794 GCA_958496155.1 Sisyra nigra
GGAAAAAAGGTGGCAGTTGGGGGTGCCAACTTCACACTTTTTTTTTTTTTTGAAATAAGTTTCTTTTCAAGATATACTATATGTTAAACCGGATTATAATCTATATCTATGCCAAAGGATCTAGCCCAATAACCATAAGAAAAGTGCCCCAGACGGTTTTTGAAAAATGCTTCCGTGTGCTGATTCCTCTCCATGAAAAACTTATTGTCGCGTAATTTTAATCCGCTGCCCCCACTTGTATTGGAGTTACGGGGGAAACTACCCCAGACGTTAAAATTTTTTTTCAAGAAAACTATTGAAGATTTTTTCATGAAATTAAAACTGTAGGTAGATATTATTAAAACGCATAAAATATATTTTTTGCAGAATTTTTCTAAATCTATAAATGATAAAAAATATTATTTTTATTTTTTGAGGGTGGTTTTTTACATCAACTCTTAAAGTGACACCTTTTTTAAAAAATGTGATAAGTGCATTTACTATCTATCTTTCATTTAAAAAAAATCGCTTCAAGAAATTAGTTGTCGCTCACCACCAAAATGAAGTCATCCAGAGACAGGTTTGTAATAAGCAGCCATGAGTCGGTACATTTCGTAAATGCATTTATTGCTTTATGGCTTGTATATATATGCCATAATATGGTTTTCGTCCAGAAAAAAAGTCCTGAGACATAAATTAATTTTTGAAATTTTTTAATAGACCTATTAACAATATATTGCTGGGATCTTTTATCCATTCTTTATACCAATAATAAATTCTACTAAAGTTTGCTAAATAATACTTACTTGTAACTATCTATAAAAATGTCCTGATTCTTTTTCTTTTCCTAAGAACCACCGTTTCTGAGATATAACGATTCTAAAAGTTGTAATCTTCATAATATGCATAAGTAAATACGCCACGTTTGCTTACACATCACTGAAGCTGTAATAGAAGTAAAAATATTTTTTCTATCGATTAATATAACTTATATAATATAAATATAAACAAAATGGTATAATTAGGTTACTTGCCTTTTCTTGAAATGCCGAAATTTATTTATTCATAGTTACTGTGAAGTTAAAAAGTGCAAGTATGAACTGGATAAAATTTGATAGCTTCAATCATTTTATACGATTTCATTATTTACATTTTCGAACAATAAGGTTTATGTATATTGATGAACACTTAATTATAATGTTTAACACTACCTATAGAAAATATGTACCCTTTTAAAATGTATTGATAGAAGTAATCAATGATATGATGCAGTTATTGATATTAACTATTTTCAGTTTATTGTATAAGAAAGCTTTTAACAATTATAAAAAATAATAATTAATACAGACGCGATAAATATTTGCTCGAACTTTATTTATATATAAAAAACATATACTGAAATACCAGCTGATACCCGCGACGTCGACTGCGTAGGTTATTATGTTAAGAACATATTTAATTTACAGAGGAAAAACATTTAAAAATTTGGAAGCAAAAATATATTAAAAATAACCGGAAAGAACTTAGCGTAGAACATTTTTAACTTTACTAGAGGTCGCCCAGTGGTCGAAATTCGACCATAATTCGTTACTTTCAAGTGAACAAAAGTATTTTTATGTTTAGATTTTTTATTTAAAAGCCAAAGATAAAAAATTGGAAATAGGCTGCATAAGTCCTTAAAACTTTGAATTAAGCTCAACCAACAGAGGATAGATTCCTTTCTGCGAAATATTGTAATAAATAAAAATAACATTTAAAAATATGTTATAGTATATTATGGAAAAATAGATTATTAATAATAACACTCAATAATCAAATAATCGGTTAAATTTGTTTCCTTCAATTTCAATAATTATAATTTCAAAATTTAAATTCCTCTCACAATATTTTGTTTAAATAATGACATTTGGAATATGGTTGGAGTCTGGGGTCAAACTGAACAACTGAGATTTAAAAATCTACATATTTGTGTGTTTTCTGTGTCTGTGTATGTCAAACGCATGGTAGTATGTGTGACGTCTTTTTTCATTAATTTAAGGTATTTTGAAGCATTATTATAAAAAAATTATATCTCAATACACAACTTCCCCATATAAACTTCAATTGTGCCAAATTTCATACTCCTCCGTTTGTGTAATATTCGGTAAAAAGGTACCACAAAATTTTGCTTCACGTATTAATATATAGATTCCAAAAAAATACTCCTTCAGAATCCGCTATTGCACCAAGTGTACAGTTATTAGGTAATTTATAATTAATTTTTCAAAATTCTGTCAAATCAAAATTAACATTTTCAATTTTATACAAAATAATCACTTTTTAATTTTTTTTTTTCAAAAACTTGTTCCTTAAATGCTCTTTCGGGATCCGCAATTGCTCCAGATTTATAGATAATTAGTTATTCAATTTTTAAACCATTCATTTGTATAAGATTCAACGGCAGTTGATGACGTCATAGTACAACAATACATGTATAAATAGTTACGAATAATTAATTATTAAAAATATTGCAAATATTTGACCAATTATTTGCGTAATGATGGTAGCAGATAGAGAGCAGAGCTTAAAAAAATTTAATTAAAAACTATTTTGGATTTTATAAGGAGTTTAATTCTTGCGATTGAAAATTTAAAAAAAATTAATTAATAATTAACAACTTACTATACACCTGGAGCAATTGCGGAACCGGAAAGAGTATTTAAGAAGCAATTAAAAAGAACCTAATTCTCACCAACCAAATGATATTCTATCAAGCAACTAATTAGTTTACAAATTCTTAAGCTTGTATAGGTCGGATAGCTTACTACTACTCGTTTAAAAGCCATTCGGTACCATTAATTGGCATAAACAGTACTCCTTAGTTCTAGGATTTTAAATGTGCATAAGCTTTAGGCATAGGCCAACTTTATATGGTTTTTTTAAGCAATTTATAAGCAACTAATGAGCAAAAATTATTTGAAGTATTTTTTCCAAAATTTTATTACACTTTAGTGCATGTTTTGCGTTACAAAAATTTCGTAAACGGCACTGGCAACAAAATTTAAACTGCGGCAACTAATTAGCACAAAAATAGCACTAAATCCTTAGCATAGTTACAGGGTTGATTGGGCTGGGTTGCCAAGGCTACCTTAACAGACGTTAATAAAAGGGAGTGTTGAAATTTAATTTGATTATTGTAACGGTTGTAATTTAAAAATTTATTTTGCATTAAATGTATTGACAGTAAAATATAAAAAATACTAAAAGAAAAAATTAAAAAAAAAACTATATTAATCTAATACCTCGCTGAACTGCATTAATCATTAAGTCTACGCTCAAATGAGCCGGTCAGTGCACATATCGATTAACTCCACTTTTTTAACTATTACAAATGTTAATGTCAAAACACTTGGTTGACTTCTAACTTTATATATCCGAAATAAATTTTTCTAACAATAAGTAAAAACAGCTCTAAATGACAATTTGCTTTTTAGCTTTTCCATATAAGCGACAATGTATTTTAGAAGTCTATTTTATCAACTTACTCAACTTTTTGCATTACGGAGTTAATCGATATGTGCACTGAGCGGCTCAAATATGAAATAATCAGTAGGTAGCGGAAGGAGAAACATATTCTCTCCAGCCCATGCGCATTAGATAGTTTCCCCCCCTCTATCAAAGAGACGAAAAATCCACCACTTCACGCGTTTTGCTTGTAAAAATCACATTTTAAAAAACTTAAAAACTAATTACTTTGTTTTAATGAAGATATCGTGATAATTCTTTTTTAGATAAAGACCAGAACCAAGTATATAAGAAATAGAACAAACAAAAAAATGATCGAAATCTATCCAGTAGTTTTTGAGTTAAAAGCGAACATTGGAAAACAACTATCATTTTATTTATATAGACAAGTGCATCTAGAAGAATTTAAGAAACCGAAAAAAGGACGACACCTTGTTTTCAATCATAGTCACGAAAATCAATTGGAAAAATACATCCTCGATTGTTGCGAGTCTTTATACGGCATCACACCTAGATCACTACGAAAGATTGCCTTTACATTTGCTGAAGCCAACAAATTGAGCCATAAATTTAACCAAGAATCTCAGATGGCTGGTAAAGACTGTTACTATGCATTCATGTCTCGACATCCTTCCATCGATCCACGAACTCCAGAAGCAACGACTCTTAACCGAATACAAGCGTTTAATGCCACCGAAGTTCAACTATTTTTCGATCAACTAGAAGCCCTCCAACGAAAATACAATTTTCCTAGTCATCGTACATTCAACATTGATTTTTTTTTCGTTCTACGGGTTTCAGGATTTTTCTTCTCTTTATTACCGAGACCAATGAGATCTATTATGATCTGACTACCCTCTGTATTAACTAGGGAAACATCAGGATTTTAATGAAAGCCAGCACCTACCTAGGGGCTGCCGTTCCTATCTCGCCAGGCGTCATATCTGTCTTTCCGAGATTCTGCAGTCTATTTCAACATTGATGACCCCGGTACAAACACCGTTCAGAGAAATTCGAAAATTTTGGCTCCAAAAGGTTTCGTTAAGTACTTTGTTGAGATGAGTCGTTGCGATGTTTTAATGCATTTTTAGCGGCTGAAACTCTAGATTTTTGCCATTTTCAATTTGCTTGTTTTTTTTGTTAACAATTTAAGGATGTTTGGCGTAGGTACGTTTTGTTTGATTTAACCGACTTCAAAAAAAAAGGAGGAGGTTCTCAATACGACTGTATATGTTGTTTTTTTTTTGTTTGTTACCTCAGAATTTCCGATTGAGTGAAGTGAAGCGCTTTTGATTATTCTTTTTTCATTTAAAAGCTGGTGCTTCCCGTTTGGTCCTATTTTAATTTGAAGGAAAATTTTCACTTTTAAGGGGTTGAAAACTAAGGGATGAAATATTAACTTCTTATTGAATAGCTCGATTTTGATTATTCTTTTTTTAATTGGTAGAACATAATTTTTTAATTGATCTCATAGCCATTATTTGTTAAGAAATACTCCACTTATAAGGGGTTAAAAATTAGGGATGAAACAATAAATTTTTCCTAGCTAACCCGATTTCGTTAATTTTGTTTCTTTCTACTATTAAAAAGGAGGAAAATAGAGGATAAAATGGTGACGTTTAACTGAAATATCGGATTTTTACGATTTTTTCTATTGGAACGACTATTCCACTTAGTTTTATAATTAAATTTAAAAGCAAAAAATTTCAACTCTTAAGGGCAAAGAGGGATGATATAGTAACTTTTAGCATTTAACGGCGCTGTCTCATATAAGCAGCACGTTTAGTAGGTTTACTCATATTCAAAGAAATATAATCAGTTATCAAACTTCAGATCACTAAAAATCGAGAAGTAAATAATAATTATAACAAAATGAAAAACCAACTTCAAAATAAATAAAAAATCTTTAAAAAATGCACTAAAAAGTAAAAAAATAGTTGCGTATCCTTGCAGTGTCTACAACTTACAAATAATTAGAATCAGATAATGTACAACTATTGTTATTTTTGGAGTTGGTGTCAGCCAAGGAAATAAATATTAATGTTCATTTGTTAAATGGTTTAGTTGGTTATTAGTATTTTGTAGTTTAAAGGTCGCTAGATGTTGTCACAGTACTAGTATATTGTATAAAAGTTGATTTGAAAAATAAATTTCATAAGATATTCTCGTATATTGCTAACTACCAAACTAGTCGTATTTCCTTGGCTGACACCAACTCCAAAAATAACAATAGTTGTACATTGTATCATCCTAATAATTTGTATGTTGTAGACACTGCAAGGATACACAATTATTTTTTTTACTTTTTAGTGCATTTTTTGTTTAAGCTTTTTATTTATTTAAAGTCGGTTTTTAATTTGGCAATAATTTTTATTTTCTGTCTATACACGGTAGTTTTAAGTTCACTATAGTTAGCGCGTGATTTGAAGGAAGGTCCATGGAAGTTGTCATAGTAATATTTTTTAGTTGAATGTTTTTTGTGGTTACAAAGTTGATGATATTTTCCGGATATTTTCCTTCGGTCAGTAGGCCAGTAGGTCGATGATCCACCTGAGATACAGTGCAGGTGTTGTTTATCGATTGATACCTTTAGAGTGGTTAATCGGGATCCCCAAAAAGGTGATTTGGCGTTGAAATCTCTCGCCATAAATCTTCGTTTGAAGTTGTCAAATATGAGACTTAAGAAAATAAATCTCTGTCTATGAAGAGAGAAACTACAAATCTTTTAGGTATATACAACTTGGCTAATACTTTATAAAACTTACATTACAAAAGTCAAACATCAAACAAAATTTTTTTCAACCCTAAAACAAACGACTTAAGAAATAACAATAATGGAGGTTCTTTACATTTGCAAGCAGATTCATATTTGTAAAATTTGTACTTCTGGAAGACTGTAGGACTCATTCAAAGATGGACTTTTTAAAAGTTCTTCTTTTGTTAGAGTCCTGAGCATGCTTAATTTAAAAAATTGAGATAAGTGTGACTCACACTGTGTGAGACTGGCATTAGTCCTGAAGGTTCCCAACCTCAACAATGTAATCTTGCTTTATTTATATGACGGACACATCTTGTAACTCACCAAAACATGTAACTCAGAGCAGTGTTAATTGGATAAAATGACAATTCTATTCTCAATAACTCATTAATTAATTTTTGTTCCTAGACAAAAATTTAAAAGTACTTAACCTTTATTGAAAAAGAATTCGAATTACTATAATACGAAACATTTTTCAAGAAGATACGGCTTTCAAATAATTTTAAAAAAATCCTTCCAACCCCATCGTAATGGTTAGGTGTCAGTTTTTCGAATCACAATTCTTCGAAACACAATTTTTCAAAAAATTAATAATAAATAATTTTAGGGACCGAAATAATTAGAATAAATTTAGTTTTATTTGCCAGTTTACACAAAACAAATGTAATTGAAAAAAAAACTTTTATTAATAAATAACATTTAATAATTTTTTGGACATCTTAACATATATTTACTAAACAAAAAAACCATGTAATTTACCTTTGTAAATAGGTACCTATAAGTTATAGTTTACAGATTGTTTATTTTTGGTAAGATTAGCGTGGCGCTTAGAGAATTTGAAATCGCTCAACGTTATGCTTTTGTGTACCATAGAAATCGATAAATTTTGACGTCAGCATGAGGCTTAAGCAAGCCATTTGCAAAATTCAAGGTATGAGTAACTATGGAAACTTAGATGGTCCAATTTGAACACTCAATTTTTTTTATTTGCGAACACGTTTTCAATATTAAACTTCCATTGAATGATAATAATTTTCATTTTTTTGCAATTCAAAGGACATATATTTTATAAACATCATAAATAACACAAAATTTCAGGAATAAAACACAGAAAACACCATAAAATTAATGAAATTCTAACAAGTTTGAACTCAAGTAATATAGAAAATATAATTGGCAAAATAAACGAACCTTAGATACCACGTATTTTAAAGATGACTATAGATTTTAAAAATATTATATACATTTAAAATGCTCTAATAATGCAGGATCTGTATTCATAAAGATTTTCAATGAATTCTGAAAACTCATAGATATTTGCAGTATAATTTTTATCTTAAAACATTTAATTTTGTGTAAAACTTCGTGGTGTCAGAAAGTGCGCATTCAGTCAAATAATGAAATTCGGATGACTACAAATTCTTTTGTTGGGGGCTCCGCCAAACCCCCGCCAGCGGGCCCCCCTGGACCCTTTTGGCATTTTTAGTAGGAAATTGTTGAATGAGTTTATATGAATTAACTTAAAATACTGGACAGTTCCCATAGTTACGTCTTAATTGACAGATTTATCAAAATCATTTCCCATAGAAAAAATGCGTCTTGAAATCCGGTTATTATCGAAAACGAAGCAAAAACTCGCAAATTAGCACTCTTCATTTTCGTTTTCTTTTGACTTGTTTTATCAGAAACCATCGTCAATTCATGGTGCCACGCTAACCTTACTCTCCCCTTCATTTTAAGTACTACATTATCGCTATTTCCAGAACGAAACGGGATACAGAAATTGTAAAAAATGAAAAAAAAAAGTTATATGTACTGACACATTTATGTACCTATTTCATTTACCCTACCCGTCGAGGTTGATTTACACTGATTTTTGTTCAAAAACACCAACTCTACCTGTAGAAGTTGATTTAGCCTGCATTATTTCGAAAAATTGTGTTTCGAAAAATTGTGTTTCGAAGAATTGTGATTTGAAAAACGGGTCGGACACCCATCGTAATGGGTATATCGTTCCAAACGACTTCGTCTATCGTTTTCCGAAAAAAAAAAAATAGACAGCACTAATTTTTCCGTAAATGATACTTTATTCTTAAACGTAAAGATATGATTAATCATAACGGAAAATTAAAAAAAAAGCAAACAAAGCTTTATGAAATCTTAATCAATATTATTTGATTTTTGAAACAATTTTCCAGTGGTAGCCACAAAAATATTTGATCAGTCAACATGAATTTTCCTGCAAATAACAAATTAACTGTACTTACATATATCAATATATGAGTATTATATAAATATGATTCAAGCAAATATTTATTGCTTTTCTTTTATCATTTGTAATAATATCAAGTTTAATATCAATAATTACATCATTAACATTGATAATTATATCTATATTTACATTTTTGAAAAGAACACACCTAACATGCTCTGTTAGTCGGAGAACTGGCGACGAATTTTGGGTAGGTCCTTGGGGCTAGTTAAAATTGTGACAAAATATAATTTCGTCAAATGGTGAATTCAGTCCCGCAAGTCTTGTAGAAGGCAGTTGCGGTGATTTCGTTACTGCACTGCATATAACAGTTGCAAAAAAAATCCAAAAAAATGTATTTGTGGCAACTTGAGAATAATTATTTTAGCATAGAACTGATTCGTAGCTATCCTACAGGAACCGTGCCTTTTTTTTAGGATAAGTGGTATTCAATAAGTTAAAATCTGAGATAACTTTTACAAAAGTTCATTATAATTAATTCCGTTAATTAATTGTTAGAATAAATTAAAAATTTATTATTTTATTTTAATACGTTTATTTCCAATTAATATCTTCGACAATGAACAATAAAGAAATTCAAATACCTATATTTTAAAAAAATCATTATTAATTTTATCGAGTCTTAATTGAAATTCATAAGATTTATTTTCCAGTAAACTTTGTCAATTTTTTAATATAAACTTTGTAGAAATTTTTTTATTCGTAACTGGGTAAAATTGGTCAGGCCTTCTTGAGGAAAATGCGTTAAAATGCTATTTCACGAACTTTAACAAAACTTATCGAAAGTACACGGTTCCGGTGTCCGACCAAATTTTCGAATCACAATTCTTAGAAACATAATTTTTCGAATGCACAAATTTTTGAAAGAACAATTTTTCGAAATAATGCAGTCTAAATCAACTTCTACAGGTAGAGTTGGTGTTTTTGAACAAAAATCAGTGTAAATCAACCTCGACGGGTAGGGTAAATGAAATAGGTACATAAATGTGTCAGTACATATAACTTTTTTTTTCACTTTTTACAATTTCTGTATCCCGTTTCGTTCTGGAAATAGCGATAATGTAGTACTTAAAATGAAGGGGAGAGTAAGGTTAGCGTGGCACCATGAATTGACGATGGTTTCTGATAAAACAAGTCAAAAGAAAACGAAAATGAAGAGTGCTAATTTGCGAGTTTTTGCTTCGTTTTCGATAATAACCGGATTTCAAGACGCATTTTTCTTATGGGAAATGATTTTGATAAATCTGTCAATTAAGACGTAACTATGGAAACTGTCATTTATTTTAAGTTAATTCATATAAATTCATTCAACAATTTCCTACTACAAATGCCAAAAGGGTCCAGGGGGGCCCCCTGGCGGGGGTTTGGCGGAGCCCCCAACAAAAGAAATTGTAGTCATCCGAATTTCATTATTTGACTGAATGTGCACTTTCTGACACCACGAAGTTTTACACAAAATTAAATGTTTTAAGATAAAAATTATACTGCAAATATCTATGAGTTTTCAGAATTCATTGAAAATCTTTATGAATACAGATTCTGCATTATTAGAGCATTTTAAATTTATAGAATATTTTTAAAATCTATAGTCATCTTTAAAATACGTGGTATCTAAGGATTGTTTATTTTGCCTATTATATTTTCTACATTACTTGAGTTCAAACTCGTTAGAATTTCATTAATTTAATGGTGTTTTCTGTGTTTTATTCCTAAAATGTTGTGTTATTTGTGATGTTTATAAAAAATGTGTCCTTTGAATTGCAACAAAAAATGAAAATTATTATCACTCAATGGAAGTTTAATATTGAAAACGTGTTCGCAAATAAAAAATATTGAGTGTTCAAATTGGACCATCTAAGTTCCCATAGTTACTCATACCTTGAATTTTGCAAATGGCTTGCTTAAGCTTCGTGCTGACGTCAAAATTTATCGATTTCTATGGTACACAAAAGCATAACGTTGGGCGATTTCAAATTCTCTAAGCGCCACGCTAATCTTACCAAAAATGAACAATCTGTAAACTATAACTTATAGGTATGTACCTATTTACAAAGGTAAATTACATGGCTTTTTTGTTTAGTAAATATATGTTAAAATGTCCAAAAATTATTAAATTTTATTTACTAAATAAAAGTTTTTTTTTCAATTACATTTGTTTTGTGTAAACTGGCAAATAAAACTAAATTTATTCTCATTATTTCGGTCCCTGAAATTATTTATTATTAATTTTTCGAAAAATTGTTCTTTTGAAAAATTGTGTTTCAAAAAATTGTGTTTCAAAGAATTCTGATTTGAAAAATTGTGTTTCGAAGAGTTGTGATTCGAAAAACTGACACCTAACCAATTTTTATAAAGGTAAAACCGTGAAAAATTTGAAGTTGTTTCTGATTCTGCTCGGTATCTCTTAATCTATGCATTTTTTGAGAAAACCTATTCTACACGTTTTTAAGAGCATCAAATTTATTACAAAATAAGCCTTTTCGGAGCTCTGCACGTGAATGGATCACTGAGTTACGGCACTTTAAAAATAAGCCAGTTTTTTCAAAAATTGAAAATTTTACCTTTTGATCTTTTTTGGATTGAAATTGCGTCGAAACAATGAATCCTACGTGCAGAACTTATTGAATATAATTTGTAGACAATTTAGTTAGCTTTAAATTAAGTGCAAAGCGGGGTCTGTAAGCCTCGTAGTTCTCTCAAAATTTCAGAGATCCCATATAAGGTAAAATCGCATTTTGTTGGGTACTCCAGTATTGGTGGAACGTCGGGGTTTATTTGAGGCTAGTCACCACCGTCCTCTTCATTGCAGTTTTGCACATTTCCCCAGAGCAGATAGCACAAATCGTAGAACATCTAAACCCTGCTTTCAGGCAAGTGCAGCCACCACTCAGCACTCCTTCTTGCATTTTCAAGAGAGGTGTTTTAGTAGCTCTCCGGGGTCATATGCTTAAAAATCACTTCATACAACCAAAAAGTGTTTAGGTACACTTCTGGGGAAATATAATTCTAACTATATAATTATAAAAATATAATTATTATAAGAGGGAGAAGTGCAATCGAAGGCATTTCAATAGAAAAACCAAATTGCTTTCTTGAATATGAACCTTATGATAATATGAAACTAAAAAAATGTTGAAGAGTTTAAAAAATACTTACTTATGTTATTGTGGTAATGGAAATAGAATTGGTGGTTGTTTTGTACCTGTGCTGCAGCAGTTATACACTATTTAATACATGGTTTTTATAACAAATAAAAATATAACTTGATTCAAATAATAATACTAACAATATTAGAGTATATATGTACGTAGGTAATATAAGATCCAAAATAATTACAAGTAGGTTAGGCCTATAAAAAATTTCAAAAATTAATTTCTCTCTGAGGACTTTTTTTCTGGACGAAAACCATATTATGGCATATATATACAAGCCATAAAGCAATAAATGCATTTACGAAATGCATCGACTCATTGCTGCTTATTACAAACCTGTCCCTGGATGACCTCATTTTGATGGTGAGCGACAACTAATTTCTTAAAACGACTTTTTTTAAATGAAAGATGGATAATAAATGCACTAATCGCATTTTTAAAAGAAGGTGTCACTCTAAGGGTTGATGTAAAAAACTACCCTCAAAAAATAAAAATAATATTTTTTGTCATTTATAGATTTAGAAAAATTCTGAAAAAAAATATATTTTATGCGTTTTATCAATATCTACCTACAGTTTTAATTTCATGAAAAAATCTTCAATAGTTTTGTTGGCAAAAAAATTGTTAACGTCTGGGGTAGTTTCCCCCGTAATTCCAATACAAGTGGGGATAGCGGGTTAAAATTGCGCGACAATAAGTTTTTCATAGAGAGGAATCAGCACACAGAAGCATTTTTCAAAAACCGCCTGAAGCACTTTCCTTATGGCTAATGGGCTAGATCCTTTTAAATCACTAAAATTCGAGAAATAAATAAAATTATAACAAAATGAATAACCGACTTCAAAATAAATAAAAAATGCACTAAAAAGTAAAAAAATAATTGCGTATCCTTGCAGTGTCTGCAACTTACAAATTATTAGGATGAGATAATGTACAACTATTATTATTTTTGGAGTTGGTGTCAGCCAAGTATATAAATATTAATGTTAATTTGTAAAAAGGTTTAGTTGGTTATCGGTATTTTGTAGTTTAAAGGTCGCTAGATATTGTCACAGTACTATTACATTGCATAAAAGTTCATTTGAAAAAAAATTTCATAAAGTCGTTCTTGACTGGCACCAACTCCAAAAATAACAATAGTTGTACATTATCTCATCCTAATAAATTGTAAGTTGCAGACACTGCAAGGATACGCAATTATTTTTTTACTTTTTAGTGCATTTTTTATTTATTTTGAAGTCGGTTTTTCATTTTGTTATAATTTTTTGCAAATTATTATCAACAATTTATAACCATCTGCGTATTAAACAATGAAAAATTCAAAATTATTTTTGTTTTTTTGGTTTATTTATTGTTGCATTGTTGCATTAACTATTATGGTCATTGGCGACCGTCGAATCCGAAAACCCAGAAAAAACATCTTGGGCTTTCATTGGGATTCGAACCCAGGACCACTGGCGTATAAGGCAACTATCTAGTCCACCACGAAGTGACCTGAATTTATTTAATTTTACTAATTTTAACCATTTTTTATTCGTAATAAGTTTTACGTAAACTTAGTGTTCTTTATACACATTTTGTAAGTAGTCATAATTCTTCTATCCTGACTATGGTCAAGAGAACCATGAAAAGTTTAGTTAGTTTAAGAGTTGCAATAACCTAGACTAGGAGCACTGTGTTCTCAATACCTAGAATAAAAAATCGAGGCAAATAAAAAAAAAATTAATTTTTGTGGTTGAACAAACAAAAAATTTTCCTGGGCAAATATGGGCTAACGATGAACAAACGAATGTGATATTGTTTTTGAAACAATCTCGATTTGGCGGTGCCAACATTACAGAGCTATACAAACAAATTTTTATTGGTTATGTATAATTTTATAATTACGTGTTCATCAATATTTATAAACCTTATTTTTCGAAAAGGTAAATAATGAAATCGTATAAAAATGGTTGACGCTATCACCATGTTATCAAGTTCATATTAGCACTTTTCATCTTCACATCAAATATGAAATTATTACATTTATTCGGTTTGATTGTTATAATGTTCAGTTGCTTATTGCAAGTAAGTATTTAACATTTTAATAAAATAGTTTATACTTAGGTATCTTAATTAGAAAAGTTCTAATTTGTAATAATAATTTTTCAGCGATATTGGCAGCTGCCCCCATCAAAGTAGATGATCCAAAAGAGATCATAGTGCAGACAGTACCAACAGGACTTAATCTGGGTTGAGCTTCTTTATACAGTTGTGATCTGGAGGACGGGGAAACAGGGTATAATGGTTTTTAAGATGAATTCGGCTGCTAAGAGTAATGGAACAACATTTATTTATTTATTTATATGGATTCCTCAACAAATTCGTACAGGATTCAAATTATCTTCTAATAACTTTCATCTAAACACAAAATCTAAAATTTTCATATGAACTATAATTGAATGTTTTAATATGAAAAAAAATTTATTGAATTTAAAAAAAAATTTCTAATTGAAAATATGTTCTTTACTCACATATCTTAAATAAAGTTCTAATTAAAAAAATGCTAACCAGTATTCAATGAAGTATAATTATTCTCTTAGAGTTAACGATTTTGTTCTATAAAAACTATAAGTTCTCAGAGGCATTGTCGTTTCAATGCACCCTGGTACATTAGCAACTCTAACGTACATAGGGATTTAAATATCGTAACAATTGAAGAAGAAATCAAAAAAAATGCGGGGAAGCACCAGGTCAACAATGAAAGAAATTGACCCCCTAATCCAACATTGTTCCGACTGTGAGCACCATGGCCCGACGAACTCCGATATTGAACCTCAAGAACCTACTATTTGAGAAACAACAACAAAAAAATGTTGAACCGTTAAGTCCGATACAAAATCCTAGAACCACATTGGTCGAAACTGTACCACGTGACCAAAATCGCTGGGAATCGAGTAATGCTTGAAATTGTACCTTCAGTATCTTGTGCGTAATGCACTTCTACAAGATGATAGAAAAGACCGACTATTCGCTATATTTGAATAGAACCAAACAGAACTTTACTGTTAGCTTTATACAGTCTTTCTTCTAAGTTTTAATTTAATTTGTGTAAACTTATTCATAACTAGGTGATAGCCGCCCGCTTCGCTGAGCGTATCTAAATTAATCTGATTGAATAACCGAAAACTTTACCCAAAATAAGGAATTCAGCTATTTTAACAAAAAAAAGATAATTAGGTATTTTAAATTTTAAGCCTTGAGAACCTTTCACACTAAATGTCATATGAAATCATTTATTAATTTTAGTAGAATGGATTAGTAGCTATCCTTTACGAAATGTACCTTTTTTAGGATCAATAATATTTAATGTGTTATCTTAAGATCTGAGGTATTAGGTTTGGTTGCCTTTGATTCATAATTCTAAGATATAGTATTAAGGCAATTATGTCTTATCGGCAAGTCTGCTATTTCCAGAGGTCCAAGATTAGACAACGAATTCTTATATATCCTTCTAAAATAAATTGAAAATTAAGAATTTAGTTTTTTGGTAAAAAAACAACGCGATGATCACATCTAAGTTGCTATTTTCTCTTGAAAAATAAGTTGGACTGGATTTCTTTTTGTTCTTGGGACTCTGCCTAACGGCATCACCTCTCTTAGTCAAACTCCTAATCGGGATCACTTAAGTCGAACTGTCTGTTTTTGTTATTTATTCTTACGGGTCCCATTTTTGAACAAAGATATTTATTTTTATTAATGAAATCATATTTACTGCAGAGGATTTCCTTCTCCTCCCTCGAAAATTCGAACGTTTACTCAGCCGAACTATTAATAATGTATTAACTACCCGTAAATTCACAATGGATTTATGGTTTCTAAAAATATAACCTATCGCTATATTTCTATAATGGTTATAATTTTCAAATTTGCGAACTTTAATTTATAAGAATAACAAATTACATAGTTTAAAATCATATCGTCTTTACGATATGATATGGTATATGTACATTGTATCACAGCTGCCTGCCGATGTATGTTTTTTGTTGCGCAGTTTTTATTTTTTTGCTCAGAAAATCAACATTTTTTCGGAATAAAAAGTATTTTATAGCACTTGTTGTAATATTTACTACTTGTAGTGAAAATCTCGTCCAAATCGGACCAGCCGTTTTCAAATTTGCCAAGAACAGACAAACAGACAGGGAAAACTATTCGAAATAAAAAGTAGCCCATAATAAGAGTTACAATATTGAATAACTTTTTGTGAAAATTTCATTGAAATCGGCTCAGCTGTTTTCAAGTTTACCTTGGACAAACCCTGTTATTACCCTGTTTTTTTGAGGAAAATTACAATGTAAATGGCATTTATTTTTTTGTATTAAATATATGAAAATGTAGGGTATAAAGAGTATTCAACAAAACACCTTAAATTTTTTAGATTAGATAAAAATCGTAGCTGGGAAAAATGATTCTTTTTTTTCATTCTCTCGCGCAGGAGAGATGAAACGTTTTTATTATATATGTTTTCAAGAAGAAAAAATCTTTTGATTGGTATAGATGAAAATAAAGGTAATTGCACACCACGCTTTTTTTTACTATAAATAATTTATTTAATTAATAACTAAATTGTTATTTAAATCTTATTCCAAATTAAATAGTCATACAAGATTGTTTCAAATTCCATTGCTGATACACAAACCCACACATAAAAATTATTTTCTACTTTTCAAGTAGTTCAACTTCAATTCAAAGCGTGTTGTTTTAGTTTTTTAAATTATAATTAATTTTTTTATTTATTTTAAGAGTTGCAATAACCTAGACTATTAGCACTGTGTACTCAAAACTTGGAATAAAAAATCAAAGTAAATAAAAACAAAATAATTGTGGTAGTTGAGCAAACGAACAATTTTCTTAGGCAAATGTGGGCTAACTAATGAGATATTGGTAACATTACATTACAGAGCTATGCAAACATATTTTTAACCGACTTCAAAAAAAGGAGGAGGTTCTCAATTCGACTGTATTTTTTTTTTTTTAACGTTTGTTACCTCAGCATTTCCGACTGAGTGAAGCGATTTTGATGATTCCTTTTTTTTTAAAGCTGGTGCTTCCCGAATGGTCCCATTTTAGTTTGAGGGAAATCGTTCACTTCTAAGGGGTTGAAAACTAAGGGATGAAATACTAACTTCTTATCGGATAGCTCGATTTCAATAATTTTTTTTTTATTTGAAAGCTAGTGCTTCTCGTGTGTTCCCATTTTAATTTGAGGGATATCTTCAACTTCTAAGGGGTTGAAAACTAAGGGATGAAATATTAACTTCTTACTGGATAGCTCGATTTTGATAATTCTTTTTTATTTGTAGAACACAACTTTAATATAATCTCCAATCCATTAAAAAAAAACTCCACTCATAAGAGGTTAAAAATTAGAGATGAAACAATATTATAATTTTTTTCTGGCTAACCCGATTTTGATAATTTTATTTCTATTACGTACAACGTACCTTTAAATTGTTCACGTTTCAATTTTAAGAAAAAAATCCACCCTTTAAGGATGAAAATAGGGGATGAAATAGTGACATTTAACTGAATTTTGATAATTTTTTTTCTGTTGGAAAGAATAATCCACTTAGTTTTGTTATTACATTTAGAAAGCAAAAAATTTCAACCCTTAAGGGCAAAAAGGGATGATGTAGTAACTTTTAATATTAAACGGCGCTGCCTCATAAGAGCAGCGCGTTTGGAAGGTTAACCATTTACAAGAAAATAAAATCAGTTATCAAATTTCAGATCACTAAAACGCGAGAAATAAATTAATATTATAAAAAAATGAAAAACCGAATTCAAAATATATAAAAATTCTTAAACAAAAAATGCACTAAAAAGTAACAAAATAATGGCGTATCCTTGCAGTTTCTACAACTTACAAATTATTAGGATGATACAATGTACAACCAGGGCCGTAACTAGGCAGGGGCAATAGGGGCACTTGCCCAGGGCCCAGGGCCCAGGGGGCCCCGGAGGGGCCCAAGAAGACCCCGATAAAAATTATCTCAATTATTTTCATTCGTATTTTAATGAATATTCCAAGACACATATATAAGTAACACATATATATGTCTTTTTAGTTAAATTTATATGTATTCTTCATGTTTGGAATAAAATATTACAATGCGTTGACCGTGCAAATAAAGCCTTACAACACAAAAATCTATCAATAGACCTTGCAACAAAATTAATTAATGGTCTGCGTTGCTCTTTACAAGGACTACGGGAAGTAGGATTTAAACAAATAATTTTGAATGCACAAAAAGTCGCTTTGGAAATGAATATTGAAGCTGAATTTTCTAATTAACGAATTAAGCGAATTAAAAAAGAAAGTGTTACTAATCTCAACCAAGAAAATTTGTTTGCAATGCAAATGTACAATATTTTTGACATTTTACTTAGTTAAACAGACTGGCTTTGTAGACAAATGAAAACTATATTTGAAGATTTTTCTTTTCTTTTTGGCTCGTCATTAGAATCAATGAGCGTTGTTGAATTACAAAAAGCGGTGGCAGATTTATCCAGAAAATATGATAAAGATGTGAATAGTCACGAATTAAGCTGTGAGATTGAAAGTTTTAAATTTCAAGTATGTGGGCTGGTGGAAAATTTGAAAGAAGCCACTTCTCTAAATTTATTACAGACTATAGACATAATTTCGAATTAGTCGAATCGTACCAAAACATCGTTGTTGCTTTATGAATATTTCTAACCCTACCAGTCACCAGCGCTTCTTGCGAGAGAAGTTTTAGTAAACTGAAGTTAATTAAAAACTATTTAAGATCATCGCTCTCTCAACAGCGTTTGTCGAACCTGTCTTTTATATCAATTGAATCTAACATAGTGCAAGAAATAGATTTTAATAATATAATTGATGAGTTTGCGGAGAAAAAAGCAAGAAGAATGCAATTTAAATAGATTTTTAATTCGTTTTTCTTCATAAATATAAAATAAAAAAAAAATTACTAAAATTATGGACAGGACCAATTTAAAGATTCCTTATTTTGTGTTTATTTATTAAGTAATATACCTACTAAACTTTAAAAATGGGAAAGAACAGGAACTATAACCATTGTAAGTTTTTTCTCAATTTTTTTTTATTGAGGGGGGCCCAATTTAAAGGTCTTGCCCAGGGCCCACAAAATCCACGTTACGGCCCTGTGTACAACTATTGTTATTTTTGGAGTTGGTGTCAGTCAATAAAATAAATATTAATAGTAATTTGTAAAATTTTTAAAAAGGTTTAGTTGGTATTGGTATTTTGAAGTTTAAAGGTCGCTAGGTATTGTTACAGTTCGAGTATATTGTTTAAAAGTTCATTTGAAAAATAATTTTCATAAGGTATTCTCGTTTTTTGCTAAGTACCAATATAGTCGTATTTCCTTGGCTGACACCAACTCCAAAAATAACAATAGTTGTACATTGTATCATCCTAATAATTTGTAAGTTGTAGAAACTGCAAGGATACGCCATTATTTTGTTACTTTTTAGTGCATTTTTTGTTTAAGAATTTTTATATATTTTGAAGTCGGTTTTTCATTTTTTTATAATATTTATTTTTTATTGGTAATGTTTATCATTATAATTAAGCGTTCAGTAATATACATAAACCTTATTTATCGAAAAGGTACATAAATAATGGAATCGTATAAAATTGGTTGAAGCTATCAACATGTTATCAAGTTCATACTTGCACTTTTCATCTTCACATCAAATATGGAATTATTACATTTATTCGGTTTGATTGTTATAATGTTCAGTTGCTTATTGCAAGTAAGTATTTAACATTTTAATAAAATAATTTAACTATATGTTAATTTGAAAAGTTCTAATTTGTAATAATAATTTTTCAGCGACATTTAATATTAGTAGCTAACGCTCTCAGCGCTGATGATATATTAAGCGCCATAGATTTTAATCCTCCATCGGAAAGTGATTTTGAAAATTTTTGAGCTTCTTTACACAATTGTGATCTGGAGGACGGAGAAAAAGAGATATATATAATAATGTTTAAGATGAGTTCTGCGGCTAAGAGTAATGAAACAACGTTTATTTATTAATTTATTCTTTTCAATGGACTCCTCAACAAATTCGTAAAGGATTCATCTTCTAATAAATTTCATCTAAAAACCTTATCAAAAATTTTCATACAGCTAATTGAAAATGATTTGTAAATATATTCTTTACTCACATATCTTACATACAGTTTTATTTCAAAATATCTGCTGCGAAGCGTCACAGTACTTATTTTTACTTTCCTTTATGAAATATCCTGTTAGTTAAAAGACCTATAAGTATTTTATAACTATACTAGTGATGTAACGAATGTCCAATATTTTTTCCATTCGCGAAGATTTTTTACATCAAATAAAGGGTATACTTTAAATCCAGAAAAAATGTACGGTTCCCGTGGGATAGATATTTTTTTTGTTTTTTTACAGAGCAAAAGATTAACTTTCTTTTTTGTAATGTGGTAGTTTAGGGTTCAGAAAATTAGATAGATTATTTCTCATACCGGAATAATAAACGGTTCCCATGGGATAGCAAAACAAGTATGCGTATTCTATAATAACCTAGTATTTAAAAGCAGTTTCGTTAAAGTTTACAAAATAGCGTCTAAACTCATTTTTCTTAAGAAGACTTGATCTACTTTTTACTCATGAGAAATGCACTATTTCTGTGGGATAGATATGTTTTTTGTTTTTCACAGAGTTAAAGATTTATATGATTTTTGCAATGTGATAGTTTGGGGGAGAATGATATAGCTTACTTTTAAGGCTAGAATAATGCATTGTTCCCATGGGATGGCAAAACAATTATATCCTACAGGAACCGTACATTTAAAAAGTTTTGGTCAAGTTCGTGAAATAGAATTTTCTGAAGCAGGGCTGACCAATTTTACACAGTAACGAAAGAAGTTCTCTAAAAAGTTTAAAATAAAAAAATGAATATTTTTACTAGAAAATAAATATGAATTTCAATTTAACACCCTATAAAATTAATAATGAATTAATTAAATAATCAAATATTTTGTTTAAAATATTTGAATTTTTCAATTGTTCACTGTCGAAGGTATTAATTAGAACTATACGTATTAAAATAAGAAAGTAAAAATTTTAAAAAATTAACAATTCCTTAACGGAAAGAATTTTAATGAAGTTTTGCTAAAGATCCTGTAGGATGGCTACTAATCTATTTTTTTTAGAAAACATACATTGATTAAGTGAAGCGTTTATGAGCCGTTGGGGTCGAGCCGAATCTCATCTAATCTTACTTTGGGGAAGGATAAGGTCTCGCAAATATCACGTATTTTTTAACCGACTTCAAAAAAAGGAGAAGGTTCTCAATTCGATTGTTTTTTTTTATGTTTGTTACCTCAGAATTTTCGACTGGGTTAAGCGATTTTAATGATTTTTTTTTATTTGAAAGCTAGTGCTTCCCGAGTGGTCCCATTTTAATTTTAAGAAAATCGTTCACTTCTAGGGGGTTGAAAATTAAGGGACGAAATATTAAGTTCTTATTGGATAGTTTGATCTTGATAATTCTTTTTTATTTGAAAGCTGGTGCTTCCCATGTAGTCCCATTTTAATTTGAGGTAAATCTTTCACTTCTAAAAGGTTGAAAACTAAGGGATGAAATATTAACTTCTTATTGGATAGCTCGATTTTGATAATTCTTTTTTTTATTGGTAGAACATAATTTTAAATTAATCTCATATCCGTTTTTTATTAAAAAAAAGTCATAAGGTGTTAAAAATTAGGGATGAAATAATAAATGTTTTCTGGCAAACCCGATTTCGATAGTTTTGTTCTTATTACGTACATCGTACCTTTTATTTTTAATTATTCACAATCAAATTTGAAGAAAAAAATCCACCCCCTAAGGATGAAAATAGGGGATGAAATAGTGGCGTTTAACTGAAACATCGAATTTTGATGATTTTTTCTATTGAAAAGATTATTCCAGTCAGTTCTTTTATTACATTTTAAAGAATTTTAAAGTATTTTTTTTTTAAAGAAAACAAACGTTTTGAAAAATATTCTATTAGATTGCGGGTTGGGGGAAAGTTTATGCCAAATCTCATGACACCTTACCAGAGGGGAGGGGGTCTTCATTGTCGGAGATATTAATTAGAAATAAACGTATTAAAATAATACACTTAATTTTTAAATAATTAACAATTACTTAACGGAACGAATTTTAATGAAGTTTTGTTAAAGATACCTAAGATCTTATCATATTATTGAATATCATTTATTCTAATAAAACGGACGGTTCCTGTAGGATAGCTCCTAATCTTTTCTACTAAAATAGCTGAACTGTTTTAAATGACATTTGACAAAATCTTATAGAACCTGTAATATAGCTTATATCTTATCCTAGAAAAGTAGTTTTAAGGATTTTGATGATACTTAGGATCTAAATTCTGGAAGTATCTATCATCTTTTTCTGTCAAAATATTATAAATTAATTTTTATGTTTCGCTATAAAGGTAAATTTAGATACTCTCAACAAAGCGAGCGGGTATCAACTTTATCAATCGTTTTCAAATTTTGTCCTTAAGTTCAAGTCACAATCATTTTTACACTGACTACGTATAACGTTTTCATCTTTATTCCTAAATAATAATTTCTCTGTATTGCATAGTTTACTACAATATAATTTAGCATTAAGTTAGCCACAGCAACGCGTTGTCGAGTCTGCTAATTTTACGATAAAACTTAACCGTTTTACTTAAAAAAATGCGAAAACCGTTTTTTGATACCTTTAACCTTGAATAAAAAATTTTCTAGGTATGGGATCGATGGGGAGTTTTCAGCATTCATTTATAATGGTGTTTCGAACATCCATACCAATTTTTAGCTCTATGACAATGTTTGTACCCTTACATGTCTAAATTGACCGGACAACAATATCTTAACCAATGTTTTACAATGACATTCATTGCATTTGATCGAATTTAAATCCAAATTGAAAATTCTTTTAAATTATAGATTTGATTTAATAATTTGATAATAAAACCACGACAATTGCCAATTTTTTGTGTTACTCCAAATAATTCAAAGCCATTCCCAAGCATCCTTTCATTAAATTAATGAAATATTTAAATTTCACACAAAAAGCTAAATGTTTCTCATAATATTCACCATCCACCCCCCCATCGTCCCGAATAATATTATTTAATAAAGTGAAATATTTGATTAAATTATTTTAATTAATTATCATTTAATTGAATCAGTATTTGTGTGAATATGTGTGTACATTAAAAAAATGTTTGTAATTAATCGAAAAGCTTAATTTATGTTTGCGGAGCTTTAATAGAAAAGATTTTAAAAAAATATCGGAAACAAATGGAGAATTGTTTGGCTCGGGCGTGCCAAGCTTTTTTTTCGTTCTATTCTCTGTACACCGAATAAATTTATTACACATAGAGATAAAGAGCGAGAGAGAATTTAACGGGATGATGCAAAACGATAAATTTTGGTCGGAAAATTAAATTTAGAAAATTATTTCGATTTGATTATGGTTGCGACATTTTGTAAAATGGAAATTTCATTCCAGGGGTTGTGTGTGCATTAACGTGTTACGTTATTGCTGAAATCGTGACATTTGCCAAAAACCGGGATGATGAAGATGCTTTAAGGGATGTCAACATTGTAAGAAACGTTACATTCGAAACGATAAATCATATCAGGATTTTTTTCAAAGAATTTATCGTTTGTTTGATTCGGTTAAATGATCTATGATATACAGTCGAAAACAAAGCAATTCCATCAAGTTTCATAGTAAATCCAGGAGATGCAAAAAAATGTTTCTCTTAAGGGTAGATATTGACTATCAGATATGTTCTCATCCCTAGTAAATATCTGAACATATCACTTCTTGTTATCGATACGGGTTCGATTAATCGACACGAATTTTGTCTATATCACACAACTTCTGGTTATTCCCGGTTTTTCCTGATTTTCCCGTCGTTTCGACTTGATGTAATAAATGTTATTATTGTATGGAATCCCGTCGTGTGAAATACGGGATATGGGATAGATTCAATTCCATTGTTTACAAGACATAGAGCATCTCTATTTGTTTACATACGATTTTCTACCCCTTACATATACATACATACACACAACTTTTCAACCCTTAAAAATTTCCAGTCTTACGTTTTTGTGTTTGTCGATTTGGCCTGGTTGTGTGTGGCATGTTTTGATTGATTTCGTGATTTTCTGGATGAATGCGTTAATTAAATGCGTGCATAAATGCAAGGGTTGTGGGCCAGGGGTTGTACGTGAAGGTGATTACGTGCATGGATATTTGAAAAGCTGCATTCGACGTTGACTTGACAAACATCTGAATCACTCATTGAATTATTTCACTGTCCAAAAAATGGGCCAAACAACCAAATAAATTGACTAGCAATTTAATCACTTACCGAACATTTTAAGGGAAATCGAGACGTGCACGACTCGAAACAATAAGTTCCATTTTTCGCCACGGGATTGGGAAAATCTATATTCACGTCATAAGTTCCGGGGGCTGGATTTTTCGATAGTACACCCATTGTGTTACGGATCGCGCTACAACCAAAAGCTCCTTTTAGTTCCTTTGCTTTTTCCGTGGCTTGATTGATTTCGTCTTCGATCGAATTTTTTGGAATATATTCTTGAGGTCCGGGCATTTTAGTCTGTGAGGCTTTCCATCGATTGGCCAACGTACAAAATGGAGCATTTCCAATTCGAACATGTTTTCGGTCTTTCAATCGAATATCGGGTTTATAATCTAATGGACCGGGGCCTTCTGAAATTTTTGTCGTAAACCTGTTGGCTCCCACAAAAAATGGAGTGAAACTTGGTTCGACCACTTTTGGTTTGAGGACATCATACTCACAAGGAGCTGGATAGTTCTGAAAAAATACCAACGGTCAGCTCTGGTCAGATACCAGAAGTTAACATAGGCATAATAGTATTACGAAATTTTTAAGCAATTATCAGGTGTTAAAAGATCACTGTTTTATATTTTAACAATTTATTTTCTTTTTACACAACGTATCGTCGGTGTTATTCCGACTTCATCAGGTATCTTGAAAAGTCTGTTAAAAGGGTTATACCCTATTTTATTACGAGCAGTTTTTTTATTATTTACTAATTTTATATGTCTAAATTAAAGTTAAACTTTATTTTATAAATATAACAAAAATAGCTGATACCCGCGTTATAGGTTATTGTTAAGCATATATTTAATTTACAGAATAAAAAAATTTAAAAATTGAAAGCAAAAATACATTAAAAATAACCGGAAAGAACTTTTTTGCAGAACATTTTTAAATATATGCCAAAAAATTGCGTCTAAATGTCTCCTTCAGAATCCACTATTGCTCCAAGTTATATTAGTTAATTAATAATAAATTTTGTAAATTCAAAAATAAAAATTGTTAAGTATATAAAATCCAAAATAATCACTATTTTTTTTTTTCAAAAAATTGTTCCTTAAATGCTCTTTCCGGGTCCGCAATTGCTCCAGGTGTACAGTTAATTAGTAATTTAATTTTTAAACTAATCATGTTTATAAGATCCAACTGCAGTTGATGACTTCATAGTACAACAACACATGTATAAATAGTTAGAAATAATTAATTATTAAAAGTATTGCAAAACTTTATTATTTGCGTACTGAAAAGAGCAGATAGAGAGGTTTAAAAAAAAATTCAATTAAAAAGTATTTTGGATTTTATAGCGATTTTAATTCTTGAGTTTGAAAATATTTTAAAAAATTAATTATTTATTAATTATTAACTATACACCTGGAGCAATTGCGGATCTGGAAAAAGCATTTAAGGAGCAATTTAAAAAAAAACATAAAAAAGTGACTTTTTTGTATTTTACAGCAATTTTAATTGTTAGTTAACAAACTTTTGAAAAATTAATTTTTATTCAACTAATAACTAAAGGTACACTTGGAGAAATTGCGGATTCTGAAGGAGAAAATTTTTGGCATATATGTAGTATAATTAAAAAAAAAAAAAGTATCTCGCTAACTTAACTCTTTCTGGTTAAAAAATATATGCAATAATAAAAGGGAGTGTTGAAATGTAATTTAATTATTGCAACGGTTGTAACTTAAAAATGTATTTTGAATTTGTATTTATAATAAAATATAAAAAATGCTAAAAGAGAATTAAAAAAAAAAGATACAAAAAATATTTTAAATTCAGAAAAACGTAGAAATTCAAAAAATATTTTATTTATTTAGCTGCATTAAATCGTACCGCGTACGCTAAAATATGAAACAATCATTAGGCAGTGGAAGGATACATATTATCTCTGTTGGCTATGCGCATAACAACGTTTGCCCCACTCTATCAAAGCAACGAAAGAACAACGAAAGCATACGGTCTGTTTGTAAAAATCGCAATTTTTAAAACTTTAATTACTTTGTTTTTAATGAAGTTATCGTGATAGTTCTTTTTTTAGATAAGGACCAAGTATATAAAAAGTAAAACAAAAAAAAATTGATCGAAATCTGTTCAGTAGTATTTTAGTAAAACAATGTGGAAAACAGTTATTATTTTATTTACATAGATATATTTTGAATATAAATTTTAAAAAAATTTAAATATAAAAAAATTATATTAAAATTATACTTTTATTATATTTATAAAAAAAAGAAGTTTAACTATAATTTAGACTAGTGGTCGGCAACCTATGACCCGCGGGTCACTTAGTGACTCATTTGATAATTATAACTGACCACTTTAGTTCCACTAATGTATAATAATATAGCTATAAAATAAATAAATAAAAAATGTTGTAAGCGTATTGTAATTATTTTCTTGATATAATTTATAACGCATTTTTTATTGGTTCTATGCGTTTTGATCACCGGACAAAATATCCCAGACAAAATATCGCCGGACTTAATATCCCCATGACAAAATATCCCTAAACAAAAAGTCCTCATAGAATAACTGCAAATCGTATTTGCAGCATAATTTTGATCTTAAAACATTAAGTTTTTGTGTAAAACTTCACGGTATCAAGATGTGCACATTCAGTCAATGAATGAAAATCGGTTAAACGTACAATGACTAGAATTCGCTTTTGATGACACAAAACTTCACCAGGGGAACCCCCTGGACCCCTTTGGCATTAATTAACACAGTTTTTGTGGATTTAACACGAACACATGGGGGTCAATTTAACACTATTTCAATAAATAATTAGGGGTCAAATTAACACGTTTTTACCAAAAATTATTAAATATAAAATCTTAGTTATTGAGCTCAACAAATTACATGAAATATTTTATCGCAAATATTTTTGTACTGGGGATACTTTGTCCGGGGATCAAAACGCCTGATACCCTTTTATTCACTAAAAAATTCTTTTTAACCGACTTCAAAAAAAGGAGGAGTTTCTCAATTAGACTGTGTTTTTTTTTTATGTTTGTTACCTCAGCATTTCCGACTGGGTGAAGCGATTTTGATGATTTTTTTTTATCTGAAAGCTGGTGCTTCCCGAATGGTTCCATTTTAATTTAAAGGAAATCGTTTACTTCTAAGGGGTTGAAAACTAATGGATGAAATACTAACTTCTTGTTGGATAGCTCGATTTCGATAATTCTTTTTTATTTGAAAGCTGGTGCTTTTCGTGGGGTCCAGTTTTAATTTGAGGGAAATCTTCCACTTCTAAAGGGTTGAAAACTAAGGGATGAAATAGTAACTTCTTACTGGATAGCTCGATTTTGATAATTCTTTATTTATTTGTAAAATACAACCTTAAATTAATCTCCTATCCATTTAAAAAAAAAAAACTCCACTCATAAGAGGTTACAAATTAGAGATGAAATAGTATTATTATTTTTTTCTGGTTATTTTGATAATTTTGTTTCTATTACGTACAACGTACCTTTAAATTGTTCACATTTCAATTTGAAGAAAAGAATCCACCCCTTAGGGATGAAAATAGGGGATGAAATAGTGACATTTAACCGAACTTTGATAATTTTTTTTCTGTTTGAAAGAATAATCCACTTAGTTTTAATTAATTTAAAAGCAAAATATTTCAACCCTTAAGGACAAAAAGGGATGATGTAGTAACTTTTAATATTAAACGGCGCTGCCTCATATGAGCAGCGCGTTAACGGTTAACGTTAACGGCGTGTAAGGTTAACCATTTTCAAAAAAATAAAATCAGTTTTCAAACTTCAGATCACTAAAACGCGAGAAAAAAATAAATATTATAAAAAAATTAAAAACCGACTTCAAAATAAAAAAAAAAATCTTAAACAAAAAATTCACTAAAAAATAACAAAATAATGGCGTATTCTTGCAGTGTCTACAACTTACAAATTATTAGGATGATACTATGTACAAATATTGTTATTTTTGGAGTTGGTATCAGTCAAGAAAATAAATATTAATAGTAATTTGTAAAAATTTTAAAAAGATTTAGTTGGTATTTTGTAGTTTAAAGGTCGCTAGATATTGTTACATTTCGAGTATATTGTTTAAAAGTTCATTTGAAAAATATTTTTCATAAGGAATTCTCGTTTTTTGCTAAGTACCAATATAGTCGTATTTCCTTGGCTGACACCAACTCCAAAAATAACAATAGTTGTACATTGTATTATCCTAATAATTTGTAAGTTGTAGATACTGCAAGGATACGCCATTATTTTGTTACTTTATTACTTACTTTATTAGTCGGTTTTTCATTTTTTTATAATATTTATTTATAAAATTATAATACCACTGGCCCAAACGTGTATATAATACTCAAATATTAGTTGATTTTGACCCGCAATCAAAAAAGGTTGCCGACCCCTGATTTAGACATATAAAATTAGTGCATTATAAAAAAACTGTTTCGTAATAAAATAGGGTATAACCATTTTAACAGACTTTTCAAGATATCTGATGAATTCGAAATAACACCGACGAAACGTTGTGTAAAAAGAAAATAAATTGTTAAAATAAAAAACTGGTCCTCTCACCGGATAATTGCTTAAAATATTAAATTATTAAGACCTGAAAATTGGTATTAAGTATCAGGAAAATTACCAATTGCTTAGCCATGTTAAAAACTTGTTCAGTATATCGAGGAAGATAAGAATATTTGCGTTTCATCTCTCTGAAAGGAATATCACCACACAGTGGTAAACAGTAACATTTTTCAGGATCATAATCTCCAGGACCGGGAGCTTTTTCAATCTTATTTGCAAATCTAGCAGCTCGCAATTTACTCCAACAACATCCTCGATAGTTTTCCTCAGTCAACGTTAAATTCTAGAATAGTTAACTGTTATATGTAGAAAGTCAAACTATTTTTTAGTTATACCTTTGGTGGGTCGTAAAAACTAGGCCCCAATGTGATATCATTGTCATCGGGGGGATTCTTTTTTAATTCGCCTCCAATTTCAATTTTATATCCGTTTTGGTCGATTGTTGTTGGAATTGAAGGGGCACTAACTCCTCGTGAAAACGGGACTCGACACAAATAAAGTTTTCCGTTGTGTTTCGGAACAGGGATTTCGTGCGGAGCTTTCCGACGCACCTTTTTTGTCAGGAGCAAGGGATCGTATTCACCGGGTCCGGGAGTATCGTCATATTCAAAAATAAAACGTTGAGCCCGATTATTTGGGGTTGAACCACCCTAAAAAAACCAAAAAAAAAAGGTAAATTTTGTTTTTATGAAGTCAATGAGTGGTTTCTTACAAGAATCCGATTGGGTAGTTGAGGATAGTAGATTTGTTCCGTTGGTGGAGCTGAGGGGGTGAATTTTTTTGAGCTTCGTAGAAATGGAGCGGGATGCTGAACTAAAATAAGGGGATATAGCTAAAAAAAAATTTCTCACAGATTTTCACTTACTGTTATAGGTGATTTCATCCAGGTCATAAGTAGCGGGACCGACTTGGGGTGGTGTGGATTTTGATGGGGGATTTAAATCCCGTTTGGCCAAATCGAACATTTTCGCAGTTCAATCAAAACATATAATTGCAAAAAGTGACAATTAAATGACAGTTAGGGGAAATAATTAACAATCAAATTTAAATTTTAAGTTCGGAATGATTCCGCGTTTGTTTCATGGAACACTCAATTATTGAAATATTAAAGCAAGAAGAAAATTTCTTTCATTGTAGATATCTTAAAAAATAAGCGGTTTTTAAAAAAATTTGTTCCCAACAAAATGAAAGACTATAAAATTTACTATAAGAAATGTCGTTACAATTTTTTTTAAGCTCAATTAGTTTTAATTATATCGACCGTTAAACAATCAATGATATTTTAAAGTTATTTTTTTTTAATTCCATTTCATTGTTAATATTTTAAAATTAGTTTTTAAATCTTATAAAAAGTTTAATGGCCTATAATTTTATAACTTTTTTATTGTATTTAATGTATAATTTTTGGAGTTAAATCGACAAAATGGCCGCTTCTTTAAATTAATAATTGAAACGGAGAAGTTTATTTTCAAAACTCGTTATTAACAAAACTAATTATTTTTGTGAAAAAATCAAAATACAAATTTTGTAGGAAATTGTTCGAACTTTTTTTTGTTACTATAATTTTTTCATACATTTCTATACTTTCCGAGTTATTGGCCTCAAAAGTAAAATATCTATGAAACTGGCAGTTTCCTCATTTCCACCTTTATTCCATAAAAATATTAAAATCTTTAAAAAGTTTACTAAGATAGTTTTATTGAAAATTTAATGATTTTCAATTTTTCAAAAATTTAATAAGAACAAATTTTTTTCAATAACGTCCAACTTTGGATATATTAACTAAGAAATTTAACCAGCTCTGGAAACTCAGAAATACAAACATTTCCTGTTCTTTAATCAATTTTCTCATGATTTTAGTAAATTTTTAACTTGGTAACACAAGAAATAACTAAGTATTTCTTTCACAAAAAGTTTTGCCTTATTAACAATAAATATGGCTAATTAAGACTCTAATTAAGAGTAAAAATGTTTGGTTGCTTTTCATGTTTAAAGATAAAAATTGGAGTAATTTATTTTCAAAGCTATCAATTAACCAGATTTTAAAGAAACGAGTTGACTTAAAAAAATTATTGACCAAATATTAAAGGAAAATTTTCGGTCTTTAATTTTACTTTAAATATTTTTAATAAAAATATATAGTGTTAGAAATATAAGCATTAAAAGTAGAACACCTCTAAAATTAGAACACGTCACACTTTTTTCCTTGTATCTTCTTAAAAACTAAAATTTGAAAAAAAGTTACCTGAAAACATTATAGAAAATTTTATGATCTTCTATTTTGAAAAGAACAAATTTTTTAGTAAAACGTACAGTTTTTGAGATTGGGGCCAACTAATATAACATTTTTTGCGTAATTAACATTTCAGGTTTGAATTCACTTTTCTTTTCTTCCCTGTATCTTTTTAAACATTAAAGAAAGAAAACATTTATTGAAGAATTTTTGTAGTTTTTTAATTTTTAATTTTAATAGGAACAATTTTTTGCTTGAAACATCCAATTTTTGAGATATCAAACAATAAACTTAATTAACTTTTGAAAATCACCACTTCACCGATTGAAATAATTTTCAGTCCCATTTCCTTTCTAAATTTTCTTGAATATTAAGTTTAGAAAAAAGTTCACTTTAAGAATTTGATAGTAAATTTTATTACCTTCAAGTTTGATCAAAACAAATTTTTACCAAAAATATCCAGTTTTTATGATATTGACCAACAAACTTAACTTATTTGTGAATCATCAACATTACTACTCATTGATAAGCATGATAAAATTGAAATTAAATTAGTCACATTGAAAGAACTTAAGACTGAAATTAAGGAGTACTCCAATCCTAAAAAAGCACCAGGATACGATCTTATTACTGAACTCAAAGGAGCTGCCTGAAAAGGGGCTGAGAAAGCTACTCCATATTATCAATTGCTGCTTCAGATTGAAATATGTTCCAAGACAGTTGTGGATGTTATGCCTGGAAAACCTCCACATGAGAAGGCATCCTTTAGGCCAATTTCCTTCCTACCTGTATCTAAGGCGTTCGACGAGGTGTGGTATCTGGGATTCAAATGCGTGGAGACCTTCCAAAGCAATTCGACGAAATACTAAGCTCATACATAAAAAAATAAAATATGAGGATGAGTTCTCAGAGCTGAAACTTGTTGGCGTTCCGCAAGGAGTACTTGGGTTGGTTTTCTACCTTTCCTTTTTGTCCATATATTTTCCTCAATTCCGTTAGTTTGACTGAAGATTTTTATAGAAAACTAGCTGATAACCGCTCGCTTCACTGAGTGTATCTAAATTTGACTGATTGATTAAAAGATTCCCTACATTCATAGCGAAATATAAAAATTAATCTATTTTGACAGAAAAAAGTGATAGATACTTTCAGACTTTAGATCCAAAAAAAGTTCATCAAAATTCGTAAAACTACTTTTCAAGGAAAAGATGTTAGCTGTCTCACATCAGCTTCTATACGATTGTTAATAAAAAAGTACCTGTATTCCTTTCTTTAGGACTTGAAAATCTTTCATACTAAGTGTCATTTAAAACCGTATAGCTATTTTAGGGGATATCCATTAATTGCGCGAGCCGTTATTTGCGATTTTTGAAATCCCATCCCCTCCACTCTGCTAAGAGGTCATGAGATTTGGCATAATTCTTTTCCCCCAACCCACAATCTAATGTGATATTTTTCAAAACAAAAAAATACGTGATATTTGCGAGACCTTTCCTTTCCCCAAAGTAAGAATAGATGAGATTCGGCTCGACCCCATCGGCCCCTGAACGCCTCACGTAATTAGTGGATGTTTCCTTAAAGAATAGATTAGTAGCTATCCTATAGGATCTTTAGCAAAACTTCATTAAAATTCGTTCCGTTAAGTAATTGTTAAAATTTGAAATTTTTAGTTTATTATTTCAATACGTATATTTCTAATTAATATCTTCGACAATGAACAATGAAAAAAATCAAATATTTTAAACAATTTCATTATTAATTTTATCGGGTGTTAAATTAAAATTCATATTTATTTTTCAGTAAAAATTGTCAATTTTTTAATTTCAACGTTGTAGGGATTTCTTTCGTTACTGTGTAAAATTGGAGGAAAATGCGTTAAAATTCTATTTCACGAACTTGACCGACACTTTTTAAATGTACGGTTCCTGTAGGATATAATTGTTTTGCCATTCCATGGGAACCATGCATTATTCTAGCCTTAAAAGTAAGCTATATTATTCTCCTCCAAAACTACCACATTGCAAAAATCATATCAATCTTTAACTCTGTGATGAAAAAAAAACATATCTATCCCACGGGAATAGTACATCTCTCCTGAGTAAAAAGTAGATCAAGTCTTCTTAAGGAAAATGAGTTAAGACTCTATTTCGAGGATTTTAATAAAACTGCTTTTAAATACACGGTTCTTGTAGAATACATACTTGTTTTGCTATCCCTTGGAAACCGTTTACTATTCCAGTATGAGAAGTAATCTATATCATTTTCTGGCCCCTAAACTACCATCTTACAAAAAAGGAAGTTAATCTATTGCTCTGTAAAAAACAAAAAAATTTCTATCCCACGGGAACCGTACATTTTTTCTGGATATAAAGTATACTATATGTCAAACTGGATTATTATCTATATCTATGCCAAATTTCATCCAGATCCATCCAGTGCTTTTGGAGTGAAAGAGCAACAAACATCCATACAAACTTTCACGTTTATAATATTAGTAAGATATTATGCTCTCGAATTTTGAAGAGATCAATTTTTTTCCAAAGTTACCAACTTTTTTAAGATATCGACATTTAAAGAACGATAAACTTTCATAAAAACGAAGATATCGATTTAGCAGTTTGTGGATCAATATCTCAAAAAATGGGCATTTTGGGTAAAAATGAGTTGTGATCAAAGTTAAAAATAAAATTTACTTTTAAAATCTTGAAGTAATTTTTTTTCCAATCTTATTTAAGAAGTAAAAAAGACAAAAAATTGGCTCTTTGTGAGATGTTTATTTTCCAAAGTTTGTTCGATACTGTTTTTTATAGCTAAAGTATTTTTTTAAGGGTGTACCTCGAGTTTATAAGCCAAGGAAGAGGAAAAAAATCTCCCAGTGATTTATATTAAATGATTAAAGTATGTTTCTTTTTCCTAATTATTTAATTATTTTTTTCAATTGAAACTAATTGAATAATTTCATTATTCCCTTCATCAAGTGAAATGATTGCATTCGGCCGATTAACGAAACGAGCAGAAAAAAATGCAGCTCAAATTGAATAATAAAACCCGACAACACGTTGTGAAACTCTATGTAATTATTATTTGGCGTTCAAATCGTGCAGAACCTCACGGAAAAGAAAATGTTGAAAATTATTATTTTATTAAATGTCTTATTGGCGAATTCGTGGAATGTTGATGGCTGTGCATTAAATGCGTGTGATGCAATTAGGATATGCAGTCAGGATATTAATGCCGTGAAACGGGAACTGGAAAAAGAGACGGATTTGGAAATGATTCAAGTTCAGTTGACTGATATCGATCGGCGTTTACGATCGGTGGAACAACCATGTAAGTAGCGGGGATGAATGAGGGTGGTACAACCGGGATGGTTTATTAGGATTTTCCGGTCAAATTTTAGTGTGGTCAGTGACGAAAAGTCCGCAAAGATGGTTCCGGTGCACGGAAGGGCCGTGTCGGTGTCGGCCCGAGACGAACACGTTGAGCTGCTGGCGATCGGCGATTTCAACCCTTCCGGCCAGACAAATGGTCCCCAACGATATTAAATTTATGTAAGGGATGAAAATGATTTTATTACGGCACGTCGCGACTGCAATTATTGCATTTCATCAACAAACCGCCGACAGACTGAAATATAATAAACGCGAGCGCGTTTGATGTCGTCTCTCAATTATGTCCCTCTTTTTCGTCATATAATAATTTTTGCATAATTCTTCACAGCGATTTAGGGGTGAATTATTTAACGACCCTCCACAAAGACACCTTCCAAGTGCTCTCCCATTTGGAGGAAATCGATTTGTTCGACAACCAAGTCGATTTTTTACCACCCACCATCTTCGACAATCTGGACAGCTTAATAAATCTGTAAGTAAAACAATTATTTAAAAAAAAAATTAATTACTTACCCTTTTAGGAGATTGAATCGTAATAAGCTCGAACATCTATCCAAAGACATTTTCATCAAGTTAAGAAATTTACAAACTTTAGATTTGTCGCACAATAATCTTAAAGAGTTGGAAGTCGACTTATTTCAGGCTAATGTTAGGATGACATCCCTTCATTTGGCTGTGAATCAACTGAAAGTGTTATCAAGTGGAGTTTTCCAGGAACTGAGTCGTCTGGAAGAGTTGGATCTGAGTGAAAATCGAATTTCAGTGTTGGAAAATGGAGTTTTCGATGGACTTGTTGGATTAAAACGACTCAAATTGAGTCAGAACGAAATTGAAAACCTTCCAAACGGTAAAATGTAATTTTTTTTTAAATAATAACTTCATTGTATTTGTTTTTTTTAAATCTGGATCATCAAAAAGTAATTTTAATATCCACTTTTCCTCATAATAAAAATATTTATGCATTAGCTACACTTTTTATACTTACATGTATGTAACGTGGTTTGTCTATACATTAACATATATAATTTTATAGGTATATTTCGGAATCTTCACAATTTGGATCTGCTTCAGCTTCGTAAAAATCGTCTCTTGGAAATCTCAGCCAATCTATTTCAGAGTTTAACTCGCCTCGTTTCATTAGAACTTACCGCCAATCAACTAAAAACCGTAACATTTACAATACTGTATATTCTTTCAGTTTCTTCCAATTTCTTTCTTACTTTTTAGATTTCACCGCACGCTTTCGACTCGTTGAAAAGTCTCAAAGCGCTACTCCTAGGCCAGAATTTGATCTCCGAGATTCCCGAAATGTTGTTCAAAAACCTGCAAAAACTTGAAAAACTTTATTTGTTCTCGAATAATTTGGAGAGTATTTCAGCAGGCTCGTTTTATGGACTTTCAAACGTAACGTTTTTGCTCCTAAACAATAACTTATTGAAAGAATTGGGTGTGAATTTATTCGTCGATACTCCACAACTTGAGAAACTGTAAGACAAACTTCCGATTTTTTTTTAATTGTATAGAGGTTGACAAAATCCTCAAAAGACACCAATAGGGATGAAATTGAAGATGTTCTCTTACTGCCCTTCAGTGTGGAAGGGGGCCGGGCCGGAAACCGCTTTCGCATTACTTCAGTATGACCCTGGTCGACGGCTTCCGCCGTCAGGACGTCCTCCGTATCGACTTCATCATTGCCCTCCAGGATTTTTCTGAATCAGCGATATTACTTTTATAATGCTGTTCGGGCTTCGTATCACTCCTAGTGTTTTCCAAATGTCACTTTGCTCTCAGGATCATCGCCCGCATACGAAGACCGTGTGTCGCGCGTCATCAACTTCACCTCTACAGTATACGAACAGAATAGACTGTTCCGCAGTCTCATTCGGTAGAGGTACTCATATTGAACATGCCATGTCCTGTGAGAAATTGGGTGAAATAGAAATTGTTCTCAGCGTGCTAGCATTCTGCCCATACCGTCAGAACAGGTATAAGCTCTGACGTCAACCGCCCAGTTGTCGAGTTTTGCCATCGCTCCTGCCATTCGCAGAAGTATTGAGTAAAATACTTGACAAGTTAACGACCGCTCTGCCAGCTTTTAATGCCGTCTTGTCCAGGTGTTCTCGGAACGTGAGTTTTTCATCCAGCTGTACTCCTAAATATCGCAGAGAGTGTTTAGCCGTGTGTTTATCGAGAAGTCTTTGTCAAACCAGCCCTGACGTGTTAGCACTGCCATTTTAGTATTGGCTCCCGCTAGTTGCATTCTGTGTCGTTACAACCAATCGCGAAGCTGTCTTACGAGGTGATCTGTTTTTCGACGTGCATCGTCGGTGCTGTCTACTAAAATGAGTCCTGCAATATCGTCTGGGTAGCCCCCTAAGAAGATATCTTCTGGTAAAGGTATACCGGATGTTCCAGCAGTCTGGACCAAGGACAGAGCCCTGAGGAGAGCCAGCCGTGACCTCTGTCGTTCGAGGACCCTCGGTGTTATACTCTAGTACTCTCTCCCTAAAGCAATCGTTGATAATACCTTGAACGTGCTCATCAACATGGAACTCCTCCGTCATTGCCTCGAGGATGTCCTCCCACCCCACAGAGTTAAAAGCTTTCCTGACGTCAAAGGTTAGGAAAACACAAACCCTGCGAGAATAGCGGCTCCCCGACCACGCACTCCTAACTATGTTAAGGGCCTGCTCAATCGCTGTAACTGTAAAGTGTTCTTTCCTAAAACCATGTTGGTTTTGTGATAGTCCACCAGCTCGATCAATAGTAGCCGTTAGCCGACCCTTAATGAGCTTTTCCAGCAATTTGCCTGCGACATCAAGCACACAAAGAGGCCTATATGATGACGAAATTACCGGAAGGTCCTTACCCTTGTCTAGTAGAACCAAACGCTATCGTTTCCACCGTTTGCCAAACGTCGCTGTGGATGTTCTTCCGCAATCATTTTTATAACTTTAGGAGGAATGCCGTTAGGACCAGGTGTTTTCTGGGTTTCAGCGTTTTAGCAGCTGATAGGAGCTCCCCCACGATGAATAGCGGTATGTCCTTGGGTTTCCTGCTAATTTTTGGGGCTCTTGGTGGGTGACGTGAGAACGTCTGTTGGCCATTGGCGAGACTGGGCTCTACTTCCCGAAGTTTTTCATCACAATTTAGTACGCTTGTTTCCAAGGGTTTTGGTTCAGATCAGCGCAGAGCTTCTTCCAGCACTGTGTCTTGCTGTACTTTATGGCTTTCAGGTCCTTTTTCGCCTTCATAAAATCTCGATTGAGAATATTGGTTTGACAGTTGAAACTTTTACCGTTAGCTCTAACCACTTTACGTGTAAGTAGAAGGCACTTTCTTCCCAGTTCAGCTATTTCATTGGTCTACCAATAGTTCGGCCTGTGACGGCCGCCCAATGATCCTCGCGGCATAGCCGAAGCACATGCCCTGGCGATCAGATTCATAGTAACTTTCACTACTTTCTTTGCGTCTATTGCTGTTAGAGGGCTTGCAGGTACTGTGATGTTTGTTGATCTTTCAGTAAGAAACTGAATAAGCTTTGCTTCATTTAGTTTCTTTGGATTCCAGCGTATCTTTTGGCACGCGTGGAAGGGATTCATCAAGTCAAGTAATTGAATATTTTTTAAAATGAATTATGCGTGATAATTTGAACATTTAAATATTAATAGTTGATTCAAGTAGTCAAGTAGCTTTGAAATCAAGTCGGAATCGTTATTTCCAATCGGTTTTTTATCGTTAAACTTTTAATTTTCTAGACATTTGGATAGTAATAAGTTTCAAGCCGTGCCAGCCAAAATTTTCGATTGTCTCACCGAATTAGTTTCGATCAAACTAGCCAAAAATCCATGGCATTGCGATTGTGCTGTCTATTATTTATCCACGCAAGTTTTTCATGTATTAAATGTTAGAATGTTATGATTTTCCAACGTTGATATGTTTTAGATGGATCAAAGCGAATCGTTATAAAATTTGGGACACAGCAGCGACATGTCGTGGACCTGGAGACCTAGGCGGTCGCACCTTGGAAACAATGACTTTCGACGATCTGTGCGATGGTCAATGGGCCTCGATGGTGCGGCTCGCGCCTCGAGTCTCGATCCAGAGCTTGCGACCGATCGCCAGCACCAACACCACATTGCTTCTCACAAACGAAACTTCTGAAGCATTGTTCGACTCGGAGCAACAATCAGAATTCAATACAAACGCCAAATAAAATGTAGTAGAGAGAAAAGAAAAATCCATTTGAGCTGTTTATTACATTTTATTCCGTTTAATCGTTTGAAGTACGAAAAATATTATCAGTTATGTGATGATAATAAAAAGATTAAATTGTACGATAAGCCATGCTATTTATTTCATTAACGAAACGATTTGGTTTAGTTTAGTATTGTTGCTATATTTATATAGAAATTGAGTGACGGAAAGCGTTTGTATGAATGTGAAAATTTGTTAGTGAAATGAGTGATGATTTGGTAAAGGTTTTCGTAAATCTAATCGTTTAAAATCATATAAACAGATGTAGTATAAAAAAATAATTTACAGACTTTTATTGTACTGTACGTTTGATGGAAAAATAACAAGACAAACCATATGACATATTACACATATAGAGATAAGATGAAGTGTTGTAACTCCATCATTTTTTCAACAATAATAACATTGGTTATTACCAAAGTTAGTTCTCAAGGTATTCATTTTACTATCAACTACATTATAATTTTAAGAACCACTTAAGGTTGTCGACTAACTCATCAAAGTATGAAGCTTTTAGAAAATTCAATTTTTGCAAAACATTCCAAAAGAAATTTTTTTTCTTTGTTCTTTAAAGTTATTTTATAAATAATCAACCTAATTTTATAAGGCTATTTTGGCACCTTCATTGTGTTTTGTACATAAAAAAAAAGTTTTTATTGTTAACACGTCGTATATCTACAATTTATAATGCGTTTATCATATTTTAATCAATGATTCATTAATTAGTCTTGTACCATACATGTACATAATACCTTAAAAATTATTTATTGAAATGTATTAAAATTTAATGAGAAATGACTGAAAATATTTAAGTCGTAATCTCTGAACTGTATATACTAAAGTCGATCTTTATACTAAGAGCTTTGAGTTTAAAAATAAGTATTATAAAAAAATTAAAAACCGACTTCAAAATAAATAAAAAATCTTAAACAAGAAATGCACTAAAAAAAACAAAATAATGGCGTATCCTTGCAGTGTCTACAATTTACAAATTTTTGGATAAGATAATGTACAACTATTGTTATTTTTGGAGTTGGTGTCAGTCAAGAAAATAAATATTAATAGTAATTTGTAAAAATTTTAAAAAGATTTAGTTGGTATTGGTATTTTGTAGTTTAAAGGTCGCTAGATATTGTTACAGTTCGAGTATATTGTTTAAAAGTTCAGTAGAAAAATAATTTTCATAAGGTATTCTCGTTTTTTGCTAAGTACCAATATAGTCGTATTTCCTTGGCTGACACCAACTCCAAAAATAACAATAGTTGTACATGATCTTATCCTAATAATTTATTAATTGTAGATACTGCAAGAATACGCCATTATTTTGTTATTTTTTAGTGAATTTTTTGTTTAAGATTTTTTTTTTATTTTGAAGTCGGTTTTTAATTTTTTTATAATATTTATTTATTGCTCGCGTTTTAGTGATCTGAAGTTTGTTAACTGATTTTATTTTCTTTCTAAACGCGCTGCTCATATGAGGCAGCGCTGTTAAATATTAAAAGTTACTACATCATCCCTTTTTGACCTTAAGGGTTGAAATTTTTTGATTTCTAAATGTAATAACAAAACTAAGTGGAATACTCTTTCGAATTGAAAAAAAATTATCAAAATTCGATGATTCAGTTAAATGTCACTATTTCATCTCCTATTGTTACCCTTAGAAGGTGGATTTTTTTTCTCTACATTGAAATGAGAACAATTTAAAGGTACGATGTACATACGTAATAGAAGCAAAATTATCGAAATCGGGTTAGCCAAGAAAATGTATTATTTCATCTCTAATTTTAACCCCTTAGGAGTGGAGTTTTTTTTATAAGAAATGAATATGAGATTAATTTAAAATTATGTTCTACCAATATCAAAAGAATTATCAAAATCGAGCTGTCCAATAAGAAGTTAATATATCATTCATTATTTTTTAACTCCTTAGAAGTGAACGATTTCCTCCAAACTAAAATATGACCAGAAGGGAAGCACCAGCTTTCAAATAAAAAAAGAATTTTCAAAATCGAGCTATCTAAAAAGAAGTTAATATTTTATCCCTTAGTTTTCAACCCTTTAGAAGTGAACGGTATCCTTGAAATTAAATTATGACCACACGGGAAGCACCAGCTTTCAAATAAAAAAAAAAATTTTCAAAATCGAGCTATCCAATAAGAAGTTAATATTTCAACCTTTAGTTTTCAACCCCTTAGAATAAAAAGATTTCCTTCAAATTAAAATGGGACCATTCGGGAAGCACAAGATTTCAAATAAAAAAAGAATCATCAATATCGCTTCTCCCAGTCGGAAATGCTCAGGTAACAAACATAAAAAAAAAAAAAATACAGTCGAATTGAGAACCTCCTCCTTTTTTTGAAGTCGGTTAAAAAGGACTGGGAGAAGCGATTTTGATGATTCTTTTTTTATCTAAAAGCTGGTGCTTTCCGAATGGTTCCATTTTAATTTGAAGGAAATCGTTTACTTCTAAGAGGTTGAAAACTAAGGGATGAAATACTAACTTCTTATCGGATGGCTCGATTTTGAAAATTATTTTTTTATTTAAAAGCTAGTGCTTCTCGTGTGGTTCCATTTTAATTTGAAGTGAATCGTTCACTTCTAAGGGGTTGAAAACTAAGGGATGAAATACTAACTTCTTATCGGATAGCTCGATTTTGAAAATTGTTTTTTTATTTGAAAGCTAGTGCTTCTCGTGTGTTCCCATTTTAATTTGAGGGAAATCTTCAACTTCTAAGGGGTTGAAAACTAAGGGATGAAATATTAACTTCTTACTGGATAGCTCGATTTTGAAAATTCTTTTTTTATTTGTAGAACACAACCTTCAATTAATCTCCTATCCATTTAAAAAAAAAACTCCACTCATAAGGGGTTAAAAGTTAGAGATGAAATAATATTATAATTTTTTTCTGGCTAACCCGATTTTGATAATTTTGTTTCTATTACGTACAACGTACCTTTAAATTGTTCACATTTCAATTTGAAGAAAAAAGTCCACCCCTTAAGGATGAAAATAGGGGATGAAATAGTGACATTTAACCGAATTTTGATATTTTTTTTTCTGTTGGAAAGAATAATCCACGTAGTTTTGTTTTTACATTTAAAAGCAAAAAATTTCAACTCTTAAAGGCAAAAAGGGATGATGTAGTAACTTTTAATATTAAACGGCGCTGCCTCATATGAGCAGCGCGTTTGGAAGGTTAACCATTTACAAGAAAATAAAATCAGTTATCAAACTTCAGATCACAAAACGCGAGAAATAAATAAATATTATAAAAAAATTAAAAACCGACTTCAAAATATATAAAAATTCTAAAACAAAAAATGCACTAAAAAGTAAAAAAATAATGGCGTTACTTTGCAGTATCTACAACTTACAAATTATTAGGATGATACAATGTACAACTATTGTTATTTTTGGAGTTGGTGTCAGTCAAGAAAATAAATATTAATGGTAATTTGTAAAAATTGTAAAAAGGTTTAGTTGGTAATTGGTATTTTGTAGTTTAAAGGTCGCTAGATATTGTTACAATTCGAGTATATTGTTTAAAAGTTCATTTGAAAAATAATTTTCATAAGGTATTTTCGTTTTTTGCTAAGTACCAATATAGTCGTATTTCCTTGGCTGACACCAACTCCAAAAATAACAATAGTTGTACATTGTATCATCCTAATAATTTGTAAGTTGTAGACACTGCAAGGATACGCCATTATTTTGTTACTTTTTAGTGCATTTCTTGTTTAAGATTTTTTATATATTTTGAAGTCGGTTTTTCATTTTTTTATAATATTTATTTATTTTGAAGTCGGTTAAAAAGGTTTATTGACAACAAATTGATTCCCTTTAAAGTTTAAAAAAAAAAAATGTTAAATTAGTATTTTAATAATGGTAGACTTAAAACCAGTGTAGCTTTCCTTATAATGCTATATCATTTTTTGAAAATTTTGGGTAGGTACTAATTTAAATCTTATAAATCAAAAAAAAAAAAATTGAAAGAAAACAGTTGAAGACTGGATACCAAATAAGAGGCTAACAATAAGTGCCAAAAAAGTGGCCTTGCCAACAACCTTACCCACTGATACCCGCCCGCTTCGCTGAGCGTATCTAAATTAATCTGATTGAATAATAGAAGATATAACTACCTGTAAATTAACTATCGATTTATGGTTTCTAAGAATTGAACCTATCGCTATAAGTACTTCTATGATCATTATAATTTTCAAAGTTGCGAACATTAATTTATAAGAATAAAAAATAACATAGTTTAAAATCATGTCTCTCTACGATATGTTAGTATATGTACGTTGTATCACAACTGCCTGCCGATGTATGTTTTGCAACCTTGTAAATTTGGGTAAACAATTTTAAATAAATTTTGTGTGAATTGTGGCAAGAAAAAAAAGAGCGTTACTCTCGCCAGTTCAGATTTCACCCTCAGGGGCTGGAGGTAGCAATAAAATAATTAAATACTAACGGTCGCAGGCGACTTATGAATTTCGCCGAAAACAACTCATCACAGGTAAAAAATGTTCCTCGATATTTTCATTTTTATGACCATGCCGAATTTGTACTTTAATTAGAAACTAACTTACGAGAATTACGCATATACTAACGTCGAGTACACAACAAGTCTGTCTATTTGAGATGTTATCCTTCTGCAAGACCCTCAGCTCCCTCTCAGGTTAATAAAATCCATTTTATTCGATTTAAAAGTAGGACATGTACAAAAAATGTCGATTGTAAGTTTATAAATTAGGGTAAAAAAATTAAATTAATAAATTAAAATTTTTAATAAATTTATTGTAAATTTCGGTGCGAAAAAAAAAAGTACAAACCGAGAATCGAACCAAGGACGCATAGATTGGGAAGCTAAAGCCTTTACCACTGCGCCTAGCCATTTGATTCATAAGTAATACACTTTAAAGAATATAAACGGTGGTAGGACTTTTTAAAATTTTTAACCCTTATTATCTCAGGAAGGGCTGCGTATCTACCCTAAGGTTTTTTACAGTTTACTTAGTACCAGTCCCCCCTACAACTCTACTAAGTTCCATTGCTTAACTCGATTGCGGGTTGCTGGTGTCTCCTTGTGGAATGACAAGACCTTAACAGACGCTTTGGACTCTTAAGAAGACTTTTAGGACCACAATCTTCCATAGATGTACCTAATTACCCATAAGACCTAATGTACCCATAGATGTAACTGAATTGATCTTACCTATATGAATCCCTAATTAGACGTATTTTAACTTACTAAATCCGGTATTATATCACAAATGAAGCAATTCATGGAGATCTTAACGCCCTTCATATTTTCCTAAACTAATCCAGAAGTTTAAATTCTTTCCTCTGTCCAACACCTAAAAACTCCTCCAATGAACCAAGAGACCACCTCCCAATTTTTAGATAGTTCCAATACTGGCTGATGGCTCTGATCAACATACTCATCATATGAATGATGGCAGATAAATTTTAAAAAAATATTAACTATATTATGCAATACCACTATCAGTCTCGTTAGAGCTAGTGAATAATAATTATAGTATTTTAATTTTTCCAGCTGGTAATTGCCAGTTAAGTGGTGTTGACGACGATGCTTGGCAAAATGGCTACTTTAATCCTGACAAAATAAACGACTACGTTCGAGGGGTCGTAACCGTATTTGACGCCGAAAACATCGACGGTAATTTCAAGCAAAACGTGGTCATTCTATTTCGTACAATCAATTTGTTCCAATTCCAGAAATTAGCAGTCAAAATGGCAAATATTTAACAGCCAGTCTTAATGCAGACAAAACCAAAGTCACAATCAGTACAAGCGAGGCGTTCGATAATTTTGAGGAGAACGAAACTAAAACATATTCTTCCCTCAGTAATGTTATAGTTTTCACTTGTACCAAAGGAACTTCTTCATTGGTAACTAAGAACCTGAGAGTTCAGAAGGAATCAGTACATAAGTGCCAAAAAAATTTTTGGCACTCATCCACTGATTCATTCTAGAACATTACAATCTTATAACTTTAACTTGTTTTTAGAGTTACTATCAACATGTGGAAGATGTTAACAACCACTTACCAACGTTCAGTAGTCCAGAATATGTATTTAATTTGGCAATGCCATGGCCTCAGCTCGATCTCACTTTACTGCTTGACGTTTTCGTCACAGACATCGACTTTAAAAACACCAAAATCCAGTTCCAAATCGAAGACAATGACTATGTGACGATAGCCTTCGATCCAAGTAAAGGTGACCCCAAACATTACTATGCAGTGATCACACCGAAACGTTCTTTTCGTATCACCGACAACATCACCTTACAAATCACAAGCACTGTAAGTGCGTCTTCAGATAAAACCAATCAAAATTCATTGCAAAGAAATTTTCAGGATGACCAAGATGTATATGGTGTCCAACACACTGAATCAGCACAGATCGTTTTAGCTGTCGACTTAGAAAAAAGTACTCCTCCAGTTCCGTTCTTTGTGCAACCATCGTACCAGGGACAGTATACTTCTGAGAATACAATCGTTCTGGAAGACATTGAAATGGACAGTGGCACATACGTTGATTCGATTATAGTCGTACTAACGGGAGGTCAGAACTTTAAGAATCCTTTTAACTTCTTATTTAGTTCTTAAGTTTCTTTAGATTTTAGTGACCACTTTGAAGTGGTAAACTCCAACAACATATACTCGTTAAATCTGAAGACACCGATTGAGTCATCCAATTGGCCTGACTTAGGATACTCGGAGTTGTATTTAACAGCAACGAATCCAAACGCAGATCAACCTGGAAGAACAGTGATCCTCTTAAATTTTCCCATACTCCATGGTGAGATGATTTATTACAATTTAACGAAAAAAGTAAATAATAATTTATTTTAGACAACACCACAACAGTTACACCTTCAACCATCACAACAAGCACTGGTAAATTATTATCATGACTATTTTTTATTTTAGTATCTGGAATTTAAGACATTTCCTTGTAGATCCAGGACCTCCAGTGGAGCTTCATTTTCCAGATCCTCAGACCAACTTCTTCACGAAAAACGAGTCATTTTTGGGAGTTTTGATTACAAAGACTGCTATTGTTGTACCATCAGTCGAGATAACTTACTCTATCAACGTAACAGGTAGTCTTTCTTTTAATTTTTTTTTTTATTGAAGAGTTTCATCTTGTTACTTTTCTTTTAGGAAATGGAAATGGAAGGATATCAATTGATGCTGTGACCTCTGAAGTTAACGTTGATGCTTTGCTCTCTCCTGATTTTTATAATATGACAGTCTTTGCTAAAACTGTTACGGAAACCTCATTTTACACGGTATGGCTTTGTTCTGATAATGTCTGATCACTTGAATATGGGTTCTCTGGTATCCGGTGCCACAAAACAATTTGGGTCTTTTACGACTGTAACCATTTACAACTGGGTCTATTGTCAATCTGGACCATTGATAACTGGGTCCGACTGGGACTTTTTACAATTCAGCCTAACAACAAAGGGAACCAGAAATTATGTGGTATTCTGCATGGCTTTCGTTCTACCATTTTCTGCATCGACTAAAGTTTTCCTTGCAATGTCCTTTATGATGCCACTAAGAAATGATTACTGAACGTCGATGTTCAGGAATTATGGAACCTTTCACCTTTACTTGTAGGTCTTGGATTACGAACCATCAAAACGATTCCATAATTTTATAAGAAACAAGAAAGCAAACAACTTTTTTTGCTTTTTAAGTTTTCTTAACAATAACAGCATGATTAAGAATCAGCAATTGGTTCCAGTTTTTAATGGTCCTAGTTGTGAAAAACCCGAATTGTCTAGTTGGTAAGAGGTCCAAAATCTAGACACTCAAAAGTAAAAATTTCGTGCTATGTTACGTTACGTGGTACATTAAATGTTCCATTACGTGTTCCGTTACTTGTTAAGATACATCTTCTGCTTTCTCCCAGGCTTTTCCCTATTCAGGATCGCCGTTCCATAGCTTTTTCTTCCATCCTGTCCTATTCTTGGCGTCCTCCTCTGTCAGGCCCTTTTTTCGCATGTCTTCTGAGACGCAGTCTTTCCATCTCTTCCTCGGTGTTCTTACTGATCTCTTCCCTTCCACTTGAATTCTGTCCACTCGCTTACCACCTCCTTCCCTCTTCTCGTCAAATGTCCATACCACTTCAACTTTCTTTCCTGTTTCTTCTTTGAGCACTCTACCACCCCAATTGTCTCTTTATCCTCTCATTCCTGATCCTGTCTTTTCTTGTCATCTCTGTCACATTCAGCTTCTTCTCGTGAGCCCTCTTGGTAGCCCAAGTCCCACTTATATAGATGAGCGCTGGTCTCACAACTGTCTTGTATATTCGGCTCCTGACTGGCTATTCTTCCCTCGCACAACACCCCGGATATTCTCTTCCAGCTCCTCAACCACACCTGAATTCTATGATTCACTTTCCTGCCGAAGTCACCATCTTCCGTTACGAACGACCCGCGCTATTTAAAAGTGTTTACCCGTTCCGATTTCTCTCTATCTGTAGCTCTACATCTACTTCTCCCAAACCACAGGTATTCAGTTTTCGTCCTTCTGATCCCGAGCCCGCTATCTTCTGTAGCCTCCTTCCATTTTTCTAGTTGTTCCTCAACTTTCTCCCTACTTTTCTCCATCAACACAATGTCATCCGTAAAGAACATTGGCCAAGGGGTCGGTTTTCTACAATTCTCCGTCAAGACATCCATGACCAGGTTGAAGAAGTACGGACTCAAGGTGGATCTCTGGGGGTGGTCCACGGTCACTGGGAATCCCTCCGTCCCACCCACACTTATTTGTTAAGATACATGTTGTATTACATATTACGTTACATGTTCCGTTACGTATTATGTTACATGTTACGTGTTATGTTACGGGTAACACTATTCGTTACATTACATTAGGTGTTACCTTGCGTGTTACGTGTTGTATAATCTGTTATGTTACGTATTACGTTACATGTTGTGTTATATATTACGTTACATTTTGCGTTACGTTACATGTTTCATTACATGATTTTTGTATAATTTAAAACGTAACTTTAGTGGAACTTTATTTTCAATAATTTTCCTTTAAACTAAAAAAAAATCATCAAGTCAAGTAAGTAACGGATATTTTATCCAATGAATGGAGTTTAACTTTGATATGAAATAACTAACAAATTCAATCCTGGACTTAACTTGATATTTAAATTACAAACATTAAACTTGAGTTTAACTTGATTTTAAATCAAATTAAGGTCACGTTGCTTGATAATGAAGTCAAGTACCTAAATAAGATTCCTTAAATTTCCCCACATAATTAATTCTTAGTAATTCTTTTTGAAATGTGCTCAAAAAATAAGAAGATTTAGTGAAGGACCTAAAACATTTTCAAGTGAAGTCACAGAATTTAGATTTAAGTGAAAAAATATTGATGATGTTTTCAGATTAATCTATCAGTGGTCAAAAATGATGATTCTCTCTATGAGTCTTTATACGAGAAAAATCGAACTTTGATTCTCACCAACATCATTTTAGTGGTGATCTTGGCGAGTTTGATATTTGGAACGATCAGTGGCTTTTATTACATGGCTCGGTATCCTCAATAAAATGGGTTTTCTTAAAGCTTTTCAGTAAAATAATATTGATTGATTTTCAGTAAAATGCCTACGTCCTACGCTGACCAGATTCTCTCAACCAAACCTTCCGATTCAGATGATTCATCGAATGACTCAAAACCGACTGATGGCAATTCTTATGATGCACCCTCCAAGTATAAAATACCAGTGTTTTAGTCAATTACAAACTATTGTACGTTTTTAATTTTTAAAGAACAGATAATAAGTTGCCCACCGTCTTCCTGTTACCGGATAATTTAGTCGGGTCAAGCAATGACGTGGAGGACAACAACGAGGCGAAAGCTCGCCAAGCCAATGGAACGAAAAGGAGAAAGTCTGTCGTCACTTTCAATGACACGGTCGAAGAAATTGGCATTTCTAAGCTATGATTTACATTGAATTTATATGTTGTTTCAAAGGATTGATTGTTGAAAAAAATAAATTATCATATTCAATTGTTTGGAGTTGGTATCGATTATTATTTTTAACCAACTTCAAAAAAAGGAGGAGGTTCTCAATTCGACTGTATTTTTTTTTTTTTATGTTTGATACCTCAGCATTTCCGACTGGGTGAAGCGATTTTGATGATTCTTTTTTTATTTGAAAGTTGGTGCTTCCCGAATGGTCCCATTTTAATTTGAAGGAAATCGTTCACTTTTAAGGGGTTGAAAACTAAGGGATAAAATACTAACTTCTTATTGGATTGCTCGATTTTGATAATTCTTTTTTTATTGGAAAGCTGGTGCTTTTCGTGGGGTCCAGTTTAAATTTGAGGGAAATCATCCACTTCTTAGGGGTTGAAAACTAAGGGATGAAATATTAACTTCTTACTGGATAGCTCGATTTTGATAATTCTTTTTTTATTTGTAAAACACAACCTTAAATTAATCTCCTATTCATTTAAAAAAAAAAAAAACTCCACTCATATAGGGTTAAAAATTAGAGATGAAATAATATTATAAATTTTTTCTGGCTAACCCGATTTTGATAATTTTGTTTCTATTACGTACCTTTAAATTGTTCACATTTCAATTTGAAGAAAAAAATCCACCCCTTAAGGATGAAAATAGGGGATGAAATAGTGACATTTAACCGAATTTTGATAATTTTTTTTCTGTTGGAAAGAATAATCCACTTAGTTTTGTTATTACATTTAAAAGCAAAAAATTTCAACCCTTAAGGACAAAAAGGGATGATGTAGTAACTTTTAATATTAAACGGCGCTGCCTCATATGAGTATCGCGTTTGGAAGGTTAACCATTTTCAAGAAAATAAAATCAGTTATCAAACTTCAGATCACTAAAACGCGAGAAATAAATAAATATTATAAAAAAATGAAAAACCGACTTCAAAATAAATAAAAATTCTTAAACAAAAAATGCACTAAAAAGTAACAAAATAATGACGTATCCTTGCAGTATCTGCAACTTACAAATTATTAGGATGATACAATGTACAACTATTGTTATTTTTGGAGTTGGTGTCAGTCAAGAAAATAAATATTAATGGTAATTTGTAAAAATTGTAAGAAGGTTTAGTTGGTATTGGTATTTTGTAGTTTAAAGGTCGCTAGAAATTGTTACAGTTCGAGTATATTGTTTAAAAGTTCATTTGAAAATTAATTTTCATAAGGTATTTTCGTTTTTTGTTAAGTATCAATATAGTTGTATTTCTTTGGCTGACACCAACTCCAAAAATAACAATAGTTGTACATTGTATCATCCTAATAATTTGTAAGTTGTAGATACTGCAAGGATACGCCATTATTTTGTTACTTTTTAGTGCATTTTTTGTTTAAAAATTTTTATTTATTTTGAAGTCGGTTTTTCATTTTTTATAATATTTATTTATCTTTGATTGACTTTATTAGTGTAGTCCTTGTAATATACAACAAAAACTCATTTGTATAGGGTAATGTGTACACATGCATGTATTGTGGGTTGCCTACACGTGTATAAATTACCTAGGAAAATCAATCAATTAAAAACGATGCAACTTGTCCGAATAGATTAACTAATCGTAAATTTGAACAACTTTTACAATTTTTTTTAAGTATTTTCAGACTAAAATAGTAAAATTTCAATTTTTAAAAATTAGTTTTTCGTTTATACAAAGACTATTTTTAGAATGTTTTAGTAATATCATAAACAAAGACTTGAAAGCCTATATAATCTTATCACCCCAACTTTAAATGCAGATTATTGATTGCCTAGTTCAAGAATCCGCTCATTTTGCATTTAAACGTCATTCATTCCTTCAAAATTGAATAATGAAGACCGTTTTCATTGTATTATCTGTGATTGTTTTGTGCCAGCTGATCCCGTTTTCACGGGGTGCTAATTTCACACTTTGTGAAATAGGACATGGCGACTACGAGTTGTACAGTGATACATTAGTTGTGAGTAAATTTTCATTGTTAACATTTACACGGGGTAGGTACTGAATAAGTGTTGTATTTAGCTTAAGGGAAAAAAGGAACAAACTATCGCAGCTTATGTGGAATATCCACCGAAAGGACCTCCGAAAGCCACGGTTCATTGTATCATGGCCTATGACAATGCGGCCGATGAACAGAACGAAGGAACCGTTTCAATAGTGCAGGGAGGTTTGGACGAGCAATATGTCAATTTGATGATTGTCTCCCAGCCAGGAGGCGGACTGGATTTTGAAGTTGTTTTTTATGGTCATTAGAATATTAATTGATAAATAAAATTTTTATGATTTGATAACATTTCTTTTATTGATAAGATTTTTATTTTTAGACAACTTATTAATGTTCTTTCTTGTATCTATTATTGGAAAAATATTTACAGAAAATTTAAGTTCAAAGTTCAAGCTGTCATTTTAAGACCTTCAATGGTACTAATTCTAAACGAATTCCAGGAATAATTGATTTTATTATAATATATTCTAAATTTATCATTTAAGGTAATCCTTAAATGTTGTGTCCTTAAATTAAAGCATTTATTTAATAATTTTAAAAAGTATAAATATTTAGATTCAAGTTTATTACTAATTGATATAAATACATACAAAAATTAGTTACATCATATAAAATTATACTTATATTAAAATTATGAAAATTTAATTCTAATAAATATGAGATTTACCAAGTTCATTGTTTTTTCTTGACAAATAATATTCATAAAAAAGATTGTACAAGAAGAGTTCACGAAACGAAATTTTTCGTCCTTTTCGAAATATTCGTAATTTTCAATCTCCACAAATTTTCAAGGAATGCATCGCTTAGGCAATGGCTACAAACATATAGGTTAGGTCGTCGCCTATACTAAGCATTACGTAAAATTGAAAATGACGATTATCTCGCTAAGGACGAAAAATTTGAAAAATCGGCAACGACAACTTTTCTGATCTCACATCTCTTCATCGGGAAAATCAATCGACAAGTCTTGAAGGAACTTTTCTTTGACTAACTTGAATGCGTATTAACACATTGAAATGATATGGCGAATAAAACTTGTCTCAATTCTCTTATAGTCTTGGTGATAGAAACGTCGGCAGCCAAGCAGTGGAGCCAGGGTTCAATTCTGAGCAGGATTTTTTTCTAATATTAATATATTTCTATATGTATTACAGCATGAATTTTCATATATTAATGTTGATCTGATTTTTCTAGTTTTTCCTTCGATTTAATTCGATCCCTCAATCATTCAAGTCCTTCGTGCTTTGAACGATCGAAGGATTGAAGTACCTTTGTTATTTTTTCTCATTATGGATGTTGATTTTATCATTCAACATATTTTTATTTCATTACGGATATTTAAATAAGGTTTTATTAAATAAAAATTTGGTCGGAAATTTTTCTGGTCAATTTTCCAATTTTCACTTTTGGAAAAGCAAGGTTTGAATCGTGCTTCATATTCCAGTCAATCCCGAAATTTTAATTTTGCTATTTTCTTTTTTTTTTTTTTTGACCCGGTGCCGCATTACAATCGCACCGAAATCGGAGAAATTCCTGAAAAAGTTGCAAATTTGGCACTTTTTGCAACTTTAACATCAAATATCTCGTTCAATATCGATCGTATCATAGTTGTAATCAGCATGAATTACGCTATCGATTGACACAAATAAAGTCCCGGAAAAGCGTAAAAGAAAGATTTTAATTTTTTGATTTTTTGGATCGCCATGTAAATCATCGAAGAAAAAGTTCAAATTCAATTTTTCAATGAAATTCGGAAATTAGATAGAGGATAGCGAAAAGCAAATAGATTTCGTAACAGGTTTGCAAAAGTATTCGTTGTTTCAAAGAAATTCATTGTTTTCAATATTCTGCATGAAGTTATTCAACTCATTCAACTTACTGAGGTGGCTCTACGGCGAATATTATTGAACTACACTATTTCTTCCTTACCGATATTTTCAGGTCGGTAATAACGGTGACGTCTGAAAGTGCGGTCAAAATAATGTAGGGGGCTGACTTTAAAACGTTTAGTGGATTTAGTGCGTGTAGTTGGTGTTGTTATTTACGTTATTTAGAAGGAAAATATATGGAAATGGCTCATATTATAAAAGTAGAAGAAAATTGTAGAAATGAAGTTAATATTAACAATGAACAATTACCAGCACCACCACAAGGACCATTATCACCAGATCATTATGATATTATGATATTAAAATAGAAATTGATAATGAGGAAATTCTTCTGACACCAAGTGGTAATACTAAAATTTTAATTTCATTACTTTAACGGTATTCCAGGTTTATAAAATTGTTCTAAATAATTTAAATTTTATCCGTTAGAAAAATTTGAAGAAGAAAATTGGGAAACGTATTATGCGGGTGTAGCCGAAACAGATCCGTTGAAACTAGAAGAAGATATCGCAGACGGTGCTATTATCAAATGGGGAATAAATAATAGCCCATCAAAAAACGTAATTTACACGACAAATTGTCAGCTGTAAAAGTAGTAAAATTAACGACAAATTAGGTATTTAGCACGACAAATTAGATATCCTTACAAACTATTCATGTCACGACAAATTATGTTTTAAGCAAAACAAAAATAGATTTTAAAGCGACAATTGGCGACAATCGACAACCGTCAAATTTATAAGTTATATTTTCCTTATTTGCACTACTTGTATACAGATGCTTATTTATTATTAAGTATTAAATAAACCAGAAATTTATTTATAGTTAATTTATTTAACAAAACAAAACGATTTAACATACATATATAAATAAGTCAAATATAAATATAATTGTAAATAAATATATTTAAGAAAATTAGTAAATATTATAATTAAATCTAATGTAAATATAATAATACAAATATAATTATAAATAATACTGGCAATAATCAAAATAAAATAACTAAAATATTTGTTAAATATTGCACGTTAAGTCATTAAACGTATAATATGAGTGAGAATGCAATAAACATTTGTCAATTCTCAACAATTAAAGCCTTTCGAGCTTTTGCAGGTCTTCCCCTTTTACGTTTATTACCCAATGGCATAGTCAAATTTTGAACGGACGTGGTTTGCCAGTAATTTGTAGTGCCAATGCATATTTCGATCTGAAATTGCAATAATTGCCGTTTGTTTACATGTTTTGTCGTTTTATTAATTTTTTGTCGTTGTATATTTTTTTTGTCGCCTGCAATTCCAAATTTGTCGTTCTGAATACGTTTTTTGGTGGGCCGAAAAATGTAACCCAAATTATTTAAAGTTATCAAAGTGTAACACCTCAACCATAGAGCTATACTTTTGTTTTCTTACTAGTTAATACGTTCTAGAAAAAAAAGTCACTAGAAAAATGATAGAAAATATGGCCGGCCGCCATTTTGGCCCCTGATTTTTGTATTGAGTGCAAACCCCCTGCATTTATATTAATGAACTACACTATTTCTTCCTTACCGATATTTTTAGGTCGGTAATAACGGTAACGTCTGGAAGTGCGGTGAAAATAATGTAGGGGGCCGACTTTAATACGTGTCAGAAAGAAGACTTCTCTCTTTACGTGTACCACGGGAGGGACACTCCGTGTTAAACTGCGGTGCTTTTTTTTGCTATTAGTAAGGCGGTTCATTCATAGGGGCGCTAGTGTCGGCAATTTTTAACCACGCGCACGTAATTTGAATTTTTTTTTATTTATTCATTTTTATTACCTATATTTAAATTTAAAATAATTAATTCTTTTATTACATGTTAAATATTTTATTTAAAAAAAATAAATACACCTAATACATAAGAAATAATAACAATTAAATTGCTACAACAAAGTTAATATTATAAACTGATTAATTTAGTTAGAGGGGCAATGGATCGGGATTTTACAATGAATGCATGAATGTAAATATTATAAAAAAAAATGATTACTACTTTTCTCCAGTTTTGCAGCAGTTGTTATTCGTTGTTATCGAGTATTGAGTTTGGTGATGAAAATGACTTCTGTATTCCATTCATAATCTTGGTTATCACGAAATCTGGGAATATGAAATTACTTAACCAACTTAGAAAAATAATTTAGTAAGATAAAATATTTTTTACTTAACTTATGATGAGTCAATCATCCTTTTTTTCGTGATTATGCTCCTTGAAATAAATTTAAACAAATACATAATTTGTTTCCGATGACTTTAATTCACACAATCAACATTTTTTTCTTAAAATGACATACCAACGCGTGCACTTTATGGAAGGACTTGACAGAAGTGTAAAATAAAAACGAATTTTTTTGATCATCGCCAATCCTCGGTATCAATCGGGAAGTTCGGAACAATTCCTTTGAAGAAATTTTATCTACCTAACCGACTGAATATTGTTTCGCCATCTGTGTTTGACCCGCCTTACTAAAATTCAGGGGCACCTCACGTCTCGTAAGAGTGTCCCTCCCATGACGTGTACTGCGTGTAGTTGAATGAATTTTCAAAATTGTATTTTGAAGGAAAAATTATGGAAATGGCTGATACATCCTACATGGCTCATATTATAAAAGTAGAAGAAAATTGTGGAAATGAAGTTAATATTATCAATGAACAATTACCAGCACCACAAGGACCATTATCACCAGATCATTATGATAATAAAATAGAAATTGATAATGAGGAAATTCTTCTGACACCAAGTGGTAATACTAAAACTTTAATTTCATTACTTTAACGGTATTCCAGGTTTATAAAATTGTTCTAAATAATTTAAATTTTATCCGTTAGAAAAATTCGAAGAAGAAAATTGGAAAACGTATTATGCGGGTGCAGCCGAAACAGATCTGTTGAAACTAGAAGAAGATATCGCAGACGGTGCTATTATCAAATTTGACTACAAGGAAACATTACCAAAAATTGAAGATGATTCCCAAGAAGAACCATGGACTAATTCTTCTGATATAAAATATGAAATTGACATTGACGAGGGAATTTTTGGTACAACTAAAGAGGGTAGGCATTTGGCAAAGTTCCACTTTAGATCCTGTTAGAATTTGAGGTTATGGAAGTCGGTGTAAAACTTTGCGGTGTCAGTAAATACACATTCAGTCAAATAAGTTTAAATTTAATTTTCGCTACAATGACACTAATCAATACCCACTTCTATTTGTGTATGACTGAAAATTGCTTTGTACACCTCGCCCAGGCAGTAGGGGGTTTTGCCTTGCAAAAGGTGGAGTAGAAATGATTTTTGAATATGTTATTTACGAGCAAGATTATTAGATACATAAGGTATGCTCACTTAACTAAGCGGCGTTTCTTTGATCTCTGAAAATGACGTCACTGGTTTGTTGACTGACGCGGGAATTCAAAATATATATCATAGTAAGGTATAAATTCGGGAAGAAATATATCTTCATTATTCAAATAAAATAAAATAACAAAGAAAAATCAAATTAACATATATTATGTACATAAAAATTAATAGAGATGAAACGAATAGTGACTTGGCCGAATACCGAATATTCGGCCATTTTATTTAAGAGTAAATCGTATCACGAGACACGTTATTTTTTATTTAAAAAAAATAAAAATTTAATGGCAACCAAAATTGATTTTTATTTACTAATTATTCGCCTAGATAGGACATTAGATCGATAAGTAGTGATGTCTTAACTCAAAGCAGGTTCCAACTCTAAGAAACTTTACTCAAATACAGAAAAAATTGTTTTGATTCATCATAATTAATTTTCCTTAGTAGATTTTCAATTTTAATTTGTTATTTAAATAAATATAATTTCGAGTTTAATATTTATTTTATTATGATAACATTTTAATAAAATGAAAAACTGACCTCAAAATAAATAAAAAATGCACTAAAAAGTAAAAAAATTGTTGTGTATCCTTGCTGTGTCTACAACTTACAAATTATTGGGATGAGATAATGTACAACTATTGTTATTTTTGGAGTTGGTGTCAGTCAAGAAATACGACTATATCGGTAGTTAGCAATAAACGAGACTACTTTATGAAATTGTAATGGTGGGGGTGGATACCCACATTTATTTACATTAATATTACATACAAATTACATAGGCCAGCGCTGGCCAAGAGCAGATAGAATTGTTGAAGGTTATAGGAGATTTCCTAGTCAGGACACATGCGAGAGACAATTCGGAATTTTCCAGTCGCCAAAAAATTTATTTTTTAATTAATATTCCATTAATATTTATTTCCTTAGCTGACTCCAACTCCAAAAATAACAATAGTTGTACATTATATCATCCTAATAATTGGTAAGTTGTAGACACTGCAAGGATACGCAATTATTTTTTTACTTTTTAGTGCATTTTTTATTTATTTTGAAGTCGGTTTTTCATTTTGTTATAATTTTATTTATTTCTCGTTTTTTAGTAATTTGAAGTTTGGTGACTGATTTTATTTCTTTGAATATGGCTAACCTATTAAAGGCGCAGCTCATATGAGGCAGCGCCGTCAAATGTTAAAAGTTACCACTTCAGCCCCTTTTGCTCTTAAGGGTTGAAATTTTTTCTTTAAAATGTAATGAAAGAACTGACTGGAATAATTTTTTTACTAGAAAAAATCATAAAAATTCGATGATTCAGTTGAACTTCACTATTTCATCCCCTATTTTCAACCTTAGAGGGTAGATTTTTTTCTTCAAATTTGAATGTGAACAATTTAAAAGTATGATGTACGTAATTGAAAAAAAAAATTATCGAATTCGAGCTATCCAATAAGAAGTTACTATTTCATCCCGTAGTTTTCAACCATTTAGAAGTGAAAGATTTACCTCAATTTAAAATGGGACTACCCGGGAATCATCAGCTTTCAAATAAAAAAAAATTACCAAAATCGAACTATCCAATAAGAACTTAATATTTCATCCCTTAATTTTTAACCATCATAAAAATCGCTACACCCAGTCAAAAATTATGAGGTAACAAACATAAAAAAATACAGTCGAATTGAGAACCTCATCCTTTTTTTGAAGTTGGTTAAAAATGCAACAAAACTATTTTCTTGCACATAGAAACCAAGATGGCGGCCACTGCGGTGCACACACACCCCCCCCCCAGTCAAAAATTGGATTTCTGAGCAGGATCTACTCGTTCATAACATATTCAAAAATCATTTCTACCCCACCTTTTGCAGGCCAAAGGTTTTTTTTTTTCTACCCACTTACTGGGCTAACCAACAACACCGACAATGTAATGAATGTAATTCTAGTAGAGTCTAAAGTAGAACTTTACCGGCATTTTCAACGTTTGTCTATGATCTGAATATGTAAAATTTTTAACTTAATCTTTGGAAGGTCAATCATGTGTATTAACAAAACAAGAAAGGACACATACTGGTAAAAAACCTTATAATTGCGAAGTTTGTGGTAAAAAATTATTTGATAATTACATTTATGTTCGAAAATATTATATTAATTTTTTCAAGGTAAATCATTTATTCAATCCTATGCTTTAATTGTCCATAAAAGGACTCATACTGGTGAAAGACCGTATATTTGCGATGCCTGTGGTAAGAAGTTATTTGATAATTGCATTATTGTTAGAAAATATTAAAATTAATTTTTCGAAGGTAAATCATTTACTCAATCCAATATTTTAATTACACATAAAAAGATTCATACTGGTGAAAAACCGTTTAGTTGCGATGTTTGTGGTAAGAATTTATTTGATAATTACATTATTGTTAGAAAATATTAAAGTTAATTTTTCAAGGTAAATCATTTACTCGCTTCAGTTCATTAATTACACATAAAAGAACTCACACTAGTGAAAAGCCGTATAGTTGCGATGCATGTGGTAAGAAGTTATTTGATAATTACATTTATGTGCAAAAATATTTAATTTAATCTTTTTAAGGTAAATCATTTACTCAATCCAGTAATTTAATTTCACATAAAAGGACTCATACTGGTGAAAAAACATTTAGTTGTGATATTTGTGGTAAGAAGTTATTTAATAGTTACATTTATGTTCGAAAAAAATTACCTTAATGTTTTGAAGGTAAATCATATACTCAATCCAAATCATTAACTAAACATAAAAGGACTCATACTGATGAAGAGCCGCTTATTTGCAATTTTTGTGGTTAGAAGTTATTTAATAGTTACATTATTGTTAGAAAATATTTAACTTAATTTTTTCAAGGTAAATCATTTACTGATTCCCGTACATTAATTTCACATAAAAAGACTCATACTGGTGAAAGACCGTATAGTTGCGATATTTGTGGTATGAATTAGTTATTTGATAATTACATTTATGTTCGAAAATATTTAATTTAATTTTTTCAAGGTAAATCATTTATTAAATCCACTCTTTTAATTAGACATAAAAGGACTCATACTGGTGAAAAGCCGTATAGGTGCGATATTTGTGGTAAGAATTAGTTATTTGACAATTACATTTATGTTAGAAAAAATTTAATTTAATCTTTTCAAGGTAAATCATTTATTCAATCCTATGATTTAACTGTCCATAAAAGGACTCATACTGGTGAAAGACCGTATATTTGCGATGCCTGTGGTAAGAAGTTATTTGATAATTACATTATTGTTAGAAAATATTAAAATTAATTTTTCGAAGGTAAATCATTTACTCAATCCACTATTTTAATTACACATAAAAAGATTCATACTGGTGAAAAACCGCATAGTTGCGATGTTTGTGGTAAGAATTTATTTGATAATTACATTATTGTTAGAAAATATTAAAGTTAATTTTTCAAGGTAAATCATTTACTCGCTTCAGTTCATTAATTACACATAAAAGAACTCACACTAGCGAAAAGCCGTATAGTTGCGATGCATGTGGTAAGAAGTTATTTGATAATTACATTTATGTGCAAAAATATTTAATTTAATCTTTTTAAGGTAAATCATTTACTCAATCCAGTAATTTAATTTCACATAAAAGGACTCATACTGGTGAAAAGCAGTATAAGTGCGATGCTTGTGGTAAGAAGTTATTTGATAGTTACATTTATGTTCAAAAATATTTAATTTAATTCTTTAAGGTAAAACATTTATTCAATCCTCTGATTTAATTGTCCATAAAAGGAGTCATACTGGTGAAAAAACATTTAGTTGTGATATTTGTGGTAAGAAGTTATTTAATAGTTACATTTATGTTCGAAAAAAATTACCTTAATGTTTTGAAGGTAAATCATATACTCAATCCAAATCATTAACTAAACATAAAAGGACTCATACTGATGAAGAGCCGCTTATTTGCAATTTTTGTGGTTAGAAGTTATTTAATAGTTACATTATTGTTAGAAAATATTTAACTTAATTTTTTCAAGGTAAATCATTTACTGATTCCCGTACATTAATTTCACATAAAAAGACTCATACTGGTGAAAAACCGTATAGTTGCGATGCTTGTGGTAAGAAGTTATTTGATAGTTATATTATTGTTAGAAAATATTTAATTTACTCTTTTCAAGGTAAATCATTTGCTAAATCCTGTAATTTAATTTTGCATAAAAGGACTCATACTGGTGAAAAACCGTTTAGTTGCGATGCTTGTGGTAAGAAGTTATTTGATAGTTACATTATTGTTAGAAAATATTTAACTTAATTTTTTTAAGGTAAATCATTCAATCGATCCAGTCATTTATTTAGACATAAAAGGATTCATACTGGTGAAAAGTCGTATAATTGCAATGTTTGTGGTAAGAATTAGTTATACGATAATTATATTATAGTGAGAAAAAAATTTATTTAATCTTTTTAAGGTAAATCATTTATTCAATCCAATACTTTAATTTCACATAAAAGGACTCATACTGGCGAAAGACCGTTTAGTTGCGATGTTTGTGGTAAGAAGTTATTCGATAGTTACATTTTTTTTTTTAGAAAAAAATTAAATTTTTGTTTTGAAGGTAAATCCTTTACTATCTCCAGTAATTTAATTAGACATAAAAGGATTCATACTGGTGAAAATCCGTATAATTGCAATGTTTGTGGTAAGAAATTGTTTGATTTACATTTTTGTTAGAAATAATTTAATTTAATCTTTTTTAGGTAAAACATTTATTCGATCATTCGAGCTAACTAGACATAATAGGACTCATACTGGTGAAAATCAGTCCTCTTGAGATGTTTGTAGTAAGTATGAAAAGAAGTAAACTTACTCAACTAAAGCATTATCACATATCAAGTAATTATTATCTTAAAAATAATATAAAATGTAACTTATTGCAGATAAAACATTTAGATCGATATATGCAACTATTAAAAAGCCTCATAATTAATAGCAATTATTAGAATCTGTATAGGATATAATATACAGACGGGTATTTACTTCCGTGCTTCCTCTAATATATTCACAAACGGGAAATAATTAAATAAAAACTAACAAAAAGACGAATAAAATTTGATTCCTTACTTTGTTTTCGATTTAGAGACGATTTACGATCAATAAAATCGATTAAAGTTGAACTATTTCTAATAGCGGATGGACACCGATACATTCATTAATGTGTTGTGATCGTTGTCATGGTTACGATAAGCTTTTTCAACCAATAGAATCGTGTTAAATATTTGTTTATGTATTGATACGCATTGTTAATCAAATTTGACAGGAAAATATTAAAGTTAAAAAGAAAATAATAAAATGTACCTATATTAAGGTTTACTGCAAAAATAGGCTAAGCAAAAGTAAACTGGTTTATGAAGATATGGAAAACTTGCATGTTAAGTCGTTTTAATTTTATTGTGAACGTTTAATTTTTCATTCATGTTTGAACATCTGTTATACTTAAGTAATTGCACTACATTAAATACAGAATTATTTTTCTTAAGCATTTTCTACACTTACTGATCGCTATGTGCAATGTATATATGTCGTCGCCACAAATTTCATAGACTGCTATAGATTCTATAGATTTCAATATAGACTTCTATAGATCTAAAAAATTAGTAAAAAAAAGTAAAAAAATTATTGATGATGCACAGATGTGGGGCTTCAAAGGCTTAAGATGCTATAAAAAGTATTTTTTATGGTTGACTTGTTATAAATACATACTAAATAATAATTATTTATGTTCATTTAAATATTATAATTATAATAAACAATAAAAACATAATAGTAATGATTAATGTTAAATAAATATTTATGTTATTGAAATATTCCTTTTTATTTCTAGAACTTGGTATTCCTTATTTTACTTTCAGATATTTCTCTTTTCTGAGTTACTCGTAGTTTTCAATCTGCTGAAATATTAACCATCAATTGTTTAGCACAGACAATCGTATCATACATAACTGTTTTGTTGGTTGTCTATGCAAGTGCACAAAATACTTTATAAAATTTGAAAATTACAATTATCTCGGTTAGGACAAAATTTTTTAAAAATTTGGCAATGACAATTTTTCTGATCTGACTCCTCACTATATATATTCTGAGTTTAATCGCGAAAATCGTTTGGGAAGTCTCGACCGAACTTTGTTTTTGGGATAAATTTGAAAGCGTAGTAACACATTCAAATTATATGGAGAATAAAAGGATGCTTTATACAGAAGTTTCAACGAATTATTCTCAGTTTTCTTATAGCCTAGGTGATGGAGACGTCGACAGTCACGCAGTGGACCTCGATTTGATTCCAGCACACCCAAAAACGGTTTCTTTTTAACCTTAAAGTATTTCTATATGTATTACGACATTTATTTTCATATATTTAATGACCATTTGAAGTTTCCAGTTAACCTTCGAATTAATTCGATCCTTTGAAACGTTCAAGTCACTCGTGTTTGAACGTTAAATTTTTCTTTTTTCTCATTATGGGAATTGATTTTATCATTGGATATATTAATTTGATTACGGATATTTAAATAGCTCTTTTCTTTCTTTTTTTTTTGGTTATTTATAGTCGCCTGGAAATAGCTCTTTATTAAATACAAATTTCGGTTGGAAAATTTGGTGGTCAATTTTCCGATTTTCACATATGGAAAGAAAAAACTACAAAAATAGAAATTAAAAAAGTAAAAATATCGCATCACATTGTTAAAACGATCAGTGAAAACTAACTGTTAATAATAGTGAAAAGGCATTCACCTTTAAGTGCATAAGTGCCGGGAACAATCTTATGAAAAATCCTGTGTATAGCCAAGGCTGGTTCGGGAAAGAAAACTTCTTAAAAAATATTTAAAAAAAATAACAACTGTTGGAAAAACGAGGTTTGAATCGTGCTTCAATTACCAGTTAATCCCCAAATTTTTAATTTGACTTATTTTTTTAATGCGGCGCCGCATAAAAATCTGAGAAATTCCTGAAAAAGTGGCAAATTTGGCACTTTTTGCAAATTTAACGTCTAATATCTCTTTAACTATCGACCATACGTTAACGATCATTGCATAGTTGGAATCAGCGTGAATTATGCTATCGATTGGCATCAAGAACGTCTCGGAAAAGCTTAAGGAAAAGATTTTAATTTTTCGACTTTTCGGATTTTTTGAATCACCGTTCAATTGGTCGTTTTAATCCTTCGATCACTAAATTTCGTTAGACTCAAACGATCGATCAGGAATTGTACTTTTTTCTCAGTAAAGATTATTAATTAGATCGGTGATTAAATTTTTATTTCGTAAATCAAATTGTAATGCTTTGTATAGGCAAATAAATAACGTTGATGTATATTGCTTGCCTATAGTAAACATTTAATACAATTTTCATTATATTGAAAATTACGAATTTCTCGAGATGGACGAATAATATAAAAAATCGACTTCGACAACTTTTCCGATCTTAGTCTGGACAATCGATATTCCGAGTTTCGTTGCGAAAATCATTCTAGAAGCCTCGACTATACTTTTTCTTGGCGCAAGTTTGGACTTGTAGTAGCTCATTGCGAGATACGATTAATATTTGATTAAAGAATATTTATTTTATATAGAAGTTTCAACAAAGTATTTTCAGTTCTCTTGTAGCTTCGTGGGATTACTATTGGTCAGCATGCAGAAGGTCTTCGGTTCCATTCCATTCCGCTCTCGGTGTTGTGTTTTTTTCCTTTCTATTTCCCTGTATAGTCTTTATCCCTATTCGTTGAAGTGTTATACGTTTATATGCATTAATCGATCGTTTATCTTTCGTCATTCGAGGCTTAATCGATAAGTTTCGAAGGACGCGTTGATGAACGATTGATATCGCTTTTTAATATTAATTTTTGGAAAATTTTTAATCGGAAAAATTGGAAATGAATTTTTTGATTTTCCAAAATAGGAAAGCGATCCTGGAATTATGTTAAAATTTCCAACCGCTGTTCAAAATTTGTTTTGGCATTTTTTATTTTTTTGATGCTGAAATCCACAAAAATCTGAAAAACTGTTATATATGTGGCAATTTTCGTATTTTGCAAGTTTAACGTTGAATAATTCGTTAACTATCGATCGTAAGTTAACGAAAATAGGTTCATTGAATCAGCTTGGGAAACTCTATCGATTGACACTAAAAAAGTATAAGAAAACATCAAGGGAAAGATTTTCATTTTTCGATTTTAGAGATTTTTAAAATCTACGAGCAGATGGTCGCCGATTTTGATGCGGTCGCCGCAGAATAAAGTTGAAACATTTTTATCGCATTTCGCGATGCAACTCGGAATATAAATAGAGGAAGATAAAATCAGAAAAGATGTCGAATTTCCAAATTTTTTGTCCGTTCCGAGATAATCGTAATTTTCGATTTTATAATTTTTAATGATATGATTAGTATAGGCAACCATTTCTCTTATGGATAATTCAATTGCCTAGACAAACGATGTAAGAAAATGGAAATCAAAATTTACGTTTATTTATTATTTTGGAAAGGACAAAAAATTTGGGAAATCGGCTTTGATAACTTTTCGATTTTATCTTCTTCTATCTAAATTCCAAGTTTCGTCGCGAATGGAGCCAAAAATGTTCCAACTTATTTCTGCGGTGCCGCATCAAAATCGACCATCTAGTCGTTGATTTTAAAAATCCCAAAAACCAAAAAATGAAAATTTTCCCCTTAAGCTTTCTTGATGCTGATCGATAGAGTTTCCCAAGCTGATTTCAATAAACCTATTTTCGTTAACGTACGATCGATTGTTAACGAGATATTCAACGTAAAGCTTGCAAAAAACACTAAAATTGCCAATTTTAGCCACTTATATAAAAGTTTTTCAGATTTTGGTGAATTTCAGCATCAAAAAAATGAAAAATGTTAAATGAAATTTTGAACAGTGATTGGAAATTTTAACATGATTCAGGATTCGCTTTCCCGTTTTGGAAACTTGAAAAATTCATATTTAAATTTTTCGATTAAAAATTTTCAATATTTATTAAATGTCGCGTTTGGTTAAAGTAACAAAACAAATGGCCGATTTCATCAATCGTTCATCATCACGTCCTTTGAAACTTATCGATTAATCCTCGAATGAACGATCGATGAATGCTGAAACGTTAAACACTGTAACGAATAGGGAGAAATATTATACAGGGAAATAGAAAGGAAAAAATCCAAACGCCGAGGACTGGAATCGAACCCAAGACTTTCTGCATGCTGGCCGCTGATAATCTCACGTAGCTACAAGGAATATATAAAGATATCGTTGAAATTTCTATTTCAAGTATTGTTCTAATTCTATCATAACTTTAATGTGCTTTAAAATACAAGTCCAAACTTGGGCCACGAAAAAGTTCCGTCAACACTTCCCGATTAATTTTCGAGATGAAACTCAGAATATAGAATGTCGAAAGTAAGATCCGAAAAATTGTCGTTGCCGATTTTCCAAATTTTTTGTTTTTTCCGAGATATTCGTGATTTTGATTTTACAAACTGTTAACCCACATATAACAGTTATTGTATAATACGATTGTCTAAGCTAAGCGATAGTTATATTTTTCTGGTTATTGAAAATTACGAATATCTCGGGAAAGAGGAATATCTGAAATAACAATAAGGATAGTTCTAGAAATAAAAATAAATATTTCAATAAATCAAATATTTATTAAACTTTTATATAATATACATAAAATAAATAGGAATATATAGGAATATCAGTAACTATTTAATATTAAGCGAATAATTATAACAATAAATAATTATAATTTAGTAAATATAATATAAAAAAATACAAAATTTATAAAAGTAATTATGGATTTAATGCAGTACAGTAATTATTTAAAATGCAAAAGGTTCCAAATTCTTAAATACCTTGAAAAAGATTTTAACAACCAATCATCATCCACTAATTCTGACCGCTGGTTATCCCACGTAGCTAAAGGAAAACTGAAAACATTACTTTAAAACTTCTATATAAAATTAATATCCTTTATTCAAATATTAATCGTATCTCGCAATGAGTTATTACAAGTCCAAACTTGCGCTAAGAAAAAGTTTAGTCGAGACTTCCAGAATGATTTTTGCGATGAAAATCGGAATATCAATAGTCCAGAGTAAAACCGGAGAAGTTATTTTTCGTCCATCTTGAGAAATTCGTAATTTTCAATATAATGAAAATCGATTAAATAGTTACTATAGGCAAGCAACATACATGAACGTTGGCTAATTGCCTATACAAAAGCATTACAATTCGATTTACGAAATAACAATTTTAACACCGATTGAATTAATAATCTTTAATGAGAAAAAAGTATAATTCTCTCTTCGATCGTTTGAGTCTATCGAAATTTGGTGATCGAAAGATTTAAACGACCAATGAAACCTGAAAGTCGAGAAACGATGTAAAAAATATAAATACATTGGCATAATTAACAAAAAAAAAAAAAAAAATTTCCTGTGTGGTTTTACGAAACCACGATGCAAGTGAAACTTTTTTTCGGATTTTATGTACTTAAGTAACTGAAAATTTTCGGAAAATTATTTAGGGTATGAAAATAGAATAGAGAGAAAGGGATGTGGCACGAATTCGCTGTCTGACTTGACGCGCGCCGTTGCAACTATTTCTGAACTTCAATTATTGATGTTAATACTCGAATGCTGTTTTCATTATTGCATTTGTTGATTATTGTTAAATCGATCATCTGCCTGTTGTTATCTATTGTAAGGTCACCGTTAGATATTTTCGCACTATTCTCACTAGCTGTATCTTTGTCTATCACGACCAAGTGAACTACAACTCTCATATCAATACACTAAACAAAATACAAATACCAATACAAATATGATTGACAATTAATGGAGTCATGGAGAGGAAAATAGCTCATTACATTTAGTAATAGCTCGCGCAACAGGCCTGGAAAAACGACATGGTATATAGCTTACAATGTGTATACGAGCTCTGCCGAACACTTGCCAATTCCCTGCCGAGAATGTGTTACATTTAGCGACATGCTAAAAACAGGCGAAAAAATTTGAGACGATGTATAAAATGTTTCACTTTAAAAAAACGCGGTGATAACTGAATTCAAACCCAAGACCTTCATCTGCAGGTGTCTGGTAAACCCATGTCGCTACATGAGAATATATTTGAAGACTATTTAATATTCGATATAAAGTTATTCTAATTCATCGATCAACAGATGCTTTCGAAAAAAAATTTGCTCGCGACTTTAAGATTGATTTTCCCGATGAAACTCAGACTATAGATAGTCAAGAGTAAGAGCGGAAAAGTGGTCTATATTGATATCCAAACTTTTTGTCAATCAAGAAAGTCCCGGAAAAGCTTAAGGATAAGATTTTAATTTTTCGACTTTTCAGATTTTTTGAATCGCCATGCAAAACCATCGAGTAAAAAGTTCAAATTTCATGGATGATTTTTTCGATGAAACTCGGAATATAGATGGAGAATGGTGAAATAGGAAAAGTTGTCTTACCAGATTTCCAAAATATTTTTAACTCCCCGTTAACGGAGTCAATCATTTTCAAAGATTCAAATAAGATAACGATTTCTTGCAACAATTTTATTAGTCAATTTAATGAGTAACTGTACAATATTTTGTGAAGATTACAATTATATCTATGTACAAATTGTTTCATTAAAAATTTTTTGCTTTTTCAGAGAAAAAAAAAAAACATTAACGACATTAAAAAATAACAATTGTAAGACATAATTTATATTTTAACAAGAAACAACTCAGTTAAAAACTTCCACAGAAACAGTAAAAATAGTAAGTTACGTATTAACGTAACAACAGGACAAATAAGGTCACTAAGAGTTACGTATCATTTTTATAAAATATATGATATTTTATTATAAATATAATTATCGTAATTGGCACCATAAGCATTTTATAAGTAATTTTCTTGATAACAGTTTCAATATTAAAAGTTCTCAATATATAATGAAATTTGATAATTTTTAAGTGAGATATTCGACAAATATTATTTCATACGATGCATCATTAGTCAAATGAGACAAAAATTAGTCAAATTCATGACAAATCTACATATTATGAGGAAGAATATCATAAACATAGAAACAAGCATTGTTGCAGAAACGACATTTGTCGTGATGCGACAGTTTACATATGACGGACGAATTGAAATTGTCTCACTTGACAATGAACACGTGGGTTATTCGTGGGTGGGACACTTTTACGAGAGCTGCGATTCCCCTGAATTTTAGTACGGCGGTTCAAACACAGATGGCGAAACAATGTTCAGTCGGTTATGTGGGTAAAATTGCTTCAAATTAATGGTTCCGAAGCTCCCGATTGATAATCGAGGATTGGCGATGATCAAAAAAATTTGTTTTTTTTTTTTACACTTCTCTCAAGTCCTTCGATAAAGTGCACGCGTTGTAGATATTCCATTTTAAGAAAAAAATTGTTATTGTATGAAGTCAAGTCATCGGAAACAAACTATGTACAGTGCAGAGGCGTGCGTTCCATACATGCTATAGATGCGGCGCATGCCTTTGGATTGTAAGACGATTTTAAAAATTGAATATTTTTTTTTGATTTATTCATTTCATTTTTAATTTACGTAATTGCATTTGTAAAATCATTCTAAAAATGATATATTTTTATCATTTATAAATTTTTTAATTTACGTAATAATGAATCACTCATAAAATTGGCATAGTTTACCAAATCAAATGAACGGCAAAAGCCGAATGAATGCGTTGGCGACAGTAGCATGCGATTGTTTGCTTCGAATTGGTCGCGCATGCGCACTAGTACGGTCGAATACTATGTCTCTCGGCTTTTAACATTGCCGATTAACGGTCTGCAGATGCGTTTGCCGTTTTGAATCTAAACAGTGAATTTAATTGTTACTGATACTTTTCGTGAGTTATTTTGTATTATTGACCCAAAGGCCATACAAATGTTCTGTTCTTTAGGATAAAAACTATTTTCGTGCTTTTTAAATACATTATATGATGCGGTTGTTGATGATTTTTGTAAGAAGGAGCGTCGAATAAGGCTAATTTTTAAAAATAAATACTTATAACACCACGTTTATCAAATAAAAAATAAATTTAAAAAATGTGGTTCTTATAACCCCCCCCCCCACTTCTAACCGCATGCCCTGTTTCAAAAGTCACCGCACGCCACTGGTACAGTGGTACCTCGACATACGAGTTTAATTCGTTTCGCAACCTTGCTCGTATCTCGAGTTTTATCTTTTATCACTATTAAAAAGATCAGATGCACGACCTGTTGCAACTTTTTTTGAGACCTTCGATCTGCTAAACCAAACTCGTATCTCGAATTTCGCTCGTAACTTAAAGCAAAAAATCACTCGCTCGCCGGCTCGTATCTCGATAAACTCGTATGTTGGGGCACTCGTATATCGTGGTACCACTGTAGTTGTTTAAATTTATTTCAAAGAGCATAATCACGAAAAAAAAGATGATTGACAAACTCGTTATAAGTTAAGTAAAAAATATTTTATCTTTCTAAATTATTTTTTCTAAGTTGGTTAAGTAATTACATATTGCCAGATTTCGTGATAACCAATAATATGAATGGAATACAGGCATTTTCATCACCAAACTCAATACATCGATAAAAACAAATTAAAACTACTGCTAAACTGGAGAAAAGTAGAAATCATTTTTGACGGGATAACGTCTTATAAATTGATGAAATACGACAGTAAGTCTGAAAAAGTGTCACGTTCCATTTGAATCTATGCGTGCAAGCGAGAACGCAATACAAGCGATAGAGAGGCAATTGTTGAATCCTAGACAACGTGTTTTGTGTTTTTTTTTTCTACAATTTACTTAATAAGATTTAAAATTGATTTCCTTCATAATTTTCAGTCTGATTTCCTTGTGAAAAAAATTGTTAATTTTCAATTAACTCCTTCTTTAGATTATACAAAATAATGACAATTCAGTGATAATAATTCAATTCATAAAAGTATGCAATTTTTCATCAATGTTTCTTTATTACGTAAAACTATCGTCCGTAAACCAACTTTACAGACAACCAATTTTTTTTAAATAATATTTCCATTCATGTATTCTCTAACTAAATTTATCAGTTTATAATAACTTTGTGGTAGCAATTGGTTATTTTTTTTTTTTTAATAAAAAATTTAACATGTAATAAACGAATTAATTATTTTAAATTTAAATATAATAAAATAAATAAATTAAATAAAATTCAAATTACGTGCGCCTGGTTAAAAATTGCCAACACTGGCGCCCCCTGTGAATGAACCGCCGTACTAATACCAAAAAAAAAAAAAGCACCGCAGTTTAACACTGCGTGTCCCTCCCGTGTGTTTATTAGGATAAATTCAGAAGGGTTTAGTATGAAGTCATTTAACATATGATGTCAACGCACCCCCCCCCCTCCCCAATGAGCACTGAACTTGGTTCTTTGAATTATTTATTTAGGATACTACATATATAGATTTGTTCGCATAGAAAAATTTTAAAAAGTTTATCTCACAATAAATAACTTAACGTTTAGATAAATAGATTCTCATAGAAAATGTAAGTTTTTCTTTTTAATCATAATTTTTCAGTTACAATCTAGTCAACATCAATGGACGAATATATACTTGAAGGAAATTATATACCAAAATTTTTATAGAAAAAAAAATTCTTTCACTTAATTTCAAACTATTATAAAAGTGCGCTTGCGTTTTAATTTTTTTTTTTTTTTAAGTAAAACTCGATTAAAGCCATGATCTCTAAGTATATAGAATACTAATTAATATTATGGATTCTAGATAAAATATTTGGTAAGCCAATTTGTTTCACTACGATAAAATTTCGTATTTAGTTATCAACAGATCTACGTCTTAAATATCTTTAATAACAATTTTTCACTTTTCAAGAACAAGGCTACGTAATAGTACGAGAGCTAGCGACGTCGAAAAAAAAAAGAATTTCAGGTCGGACAGTTTTTATATGTTTTCTCTCTCACTATCCCGGGCATCATACTGGGGTTGTCTGGCTGTTGGTAGGGGTTGCGTTTATTAGTGCGCAGCGCACCTATGACAGGTAAAATATTGAAATTTTCAGAAAAAAGTTTCAGATGAAATTTGCAGAAAATAACATTTTTATAAAAAATGTCCAGTGATTAATTTTCCTTTAAGTGGCTAGTTTGCCCGCTACAAGCTTGTAAAACTCATTGTATACATGTCGACACAACGTCTGTATCTCTGAACAGTCGGCCACTCAAATAAAGTTAAGGTCAAGCCAGCCTTTTCAAGCTTGTAGCGGGCAAACTAGCAGCTTTGCGAAAATTAGTCACTGAACATTTTTATGTAAAATGTTATTTTCTACAAATTTCATCTGAAACTTTTTTCTGAAAATTTCAATATTTTACCTGTCATAGGTGCGATGCGCACTAATAAACGCAACCCCTCCCGACAGCCAAAATGATGTCCGGAATAGTACGAGAGATAACATATATAAAAACTGGCTTACCTAAAATTCTCTCTCGAAAACGTTGCTAGCTCTTAAACTATAAGAACAATCGGTTTCCCATCGAATCAATCATTTATCAAAATCGTAAAATATAATATGCGTTAACATTAATGATTGTTTTTTTTTTTCATTTAAAAATGGTTTGCATTATCAATAAAATATTAAATTGATAACAAATTTTCGAGACCCAAAGAACTCGGTATTAAAACTGTTTTGTTTTTTTTTTCATATAAAAATCGAACGATATAAAATCTATTTAAATCAATCACAGAAATTGTGCAGTATATTACATAGTTTGTGTCGATATATTCAAGAGAAAATTTTTAAAAAGGGGAACAAGAAATAGATTTTGTATGTATATAGATATTCTAGTGTAAGAGGCGTGCATTTAAGAAAAGTTGGTGTTTTTTGAGCAAATAGATTAAAGTAGATTTGTTCCTGATGAAAATAAAACCGTACAATGGACGACACGAACCAGCCAAAATAAACAAATAAACAGTTAAAGAATACAAAAATTGACGACTATGGTCGTCTCACTTGACATGTGATACATCACACGAGATAAGTTTATTATTATTATTTTTGTCATGACTTGTACCGTACAATGTACGGTTGTATTTTCATCTGGAACATATTTAATGAAATAACTTAAATGGAAGTTTGTTCCATAATTCGAGATTGCAAAATTGAATTTGCGTTAAATTCTATCAAATATAAGTACTTTGAAGCATTTTTTTAAATATATATCATAGTAAAAAGGCAATTAGCGTTCGTTTAAAATTACTTTGTTTTGTGAGAAAAAAGAGAAAGTGGAACATTTATAAAATATATAATATATTATATTCTCTTGTTGATTTGTGCCAAGTTAGAGGAAGAGAATTTAGTTTGATTTATATTATTTACGTATTAATCAGGAATATTCTATTTTAATGCAGTAAGTGCTCGGTTATTTGTATTAAAAATGATTCATCGTTAAAAAAATGAATTTAAATTTTTTTAAAATACGTGTGGGTGATTCTTAAATAATTGTGATTTTTTGTCCTGTACATTATTTATCATTTCGAATGATTTTCTTCCCTAAACATTTATTAATTTAATTAATTTGATAGTACTTCATAATCCTCGTAAGGAATTATGACATAAATGATCACGGATTACAATTAGCTTATGGAAATAGACTCAAAATGTCAGCACCGTGGCTTGTCTGATTCTCATTTTTTAGGGGGGGGGGGGTATTCGAGTCTAGAAATTTGGAAAAATCGATTTTTCTTTTCTTTCATATTTTCAAAGTTTTAGCCTTTAAGAATATGCCCATAAGAGGAGGATTTTTCAAAATTTTCAATATTTTTGGACCAGGAATCGCTGACTAAAAAAATTTAAGCATTAACTACCATTTTATAGTCACTGGATGTAACTTTACCCGAAACTTTAAACGCGTTTTTCTCGAAATTGTCTTTTTCAAAACGATACTCACGATTTCTCAGGTTCTACTGAACCGATTTACCCGAAATTAGGGAGTCTTCTTTATAGACTTGTCTATAATCCCCATAATATCCCCATTCCCAAATTTCAATTTTTATTATTTTTAAAAAAATTCTAAACAGTCAAAAAAAGTGGTACAAAAATTGTTTTTTTTTTCGGGCAGCCGCCATTTTGTGAAAAAAATGTTTTCCAACTTTTTTGTAGTTCCAGACATTGCGACATTATTCTCGATTAATTATCTTTTTTTTTTTTGGTTTCGCATTGCTAGAAGGGTTGAAATCATTGGTATCGTCACGTGCCAATTTTTTGAAACCCCCCACTTTATCAGCTGCTAATTTTTGAAACTTTTTTGTTTTTTGATTTTTTTCTGTATTTTTGTAAGGTTAATAAATAACTTATAAAAATGTATGGCAAAAATATTATTTGCCTTTTTTTACGACCCTTCAAAAATTAGCTGAAATTCATGCCTCTAGACTAAAATACTGCCTTAAAGCTCTTCTTTTATAACAAAAGTCTAAAAGTATACTCGATCAAATTATATTGCAATTATACCTAATAAAATTCTCGGACATAAATCAATGATGATTATTCTTTTTGTCGATAGAAGTCTAGAACATTCTAAAGAAAAGGATTAGTCTCTTGGACCCCCGTGGCGCGAAGAGATTGACCCATCAAGGATAACTTCTTGGATGACGAAAGACGACAATTTTCTGGAAGTTTCCCTCTGTAATTTTTGATGGGTGGGAAAAGGACATATCATAAGACACTAGAATCGAAAGTTCTAGCAACCGAATTAGTGGGGTAGGAATGTTCCAGAAAAATTGCCGAGTTCTTATATAAGGAGAACAAGCTCAGTTAAGTAGTTATAAATAAATCGTGAAGACGCAGTGATAAATAAATCGTCGATCCAGTGCTAAATAAATCGTGAGTGTTAAATAAACAGTGAACAGTGCAGTGCTAAATAAATAGTGCATATAGTGAAATATAAACAGTCAGTGTCAATTAGTGAACAAGTGACTGTGACTAGACTGTGTAACAGTGAACTTAATCATTGTTAACGAGTGTAAATAAATAAACATTTGTTGCAAATAAATTGTTGTCTTTTCAACACAAATCCGAGAACCTGTAAAAACGTTACAATATTTTGATCGAGTATACATTCAACTTTAGTTATAAAAGATAAGCTTTAAATTGCAACACAAATCTTAATGGACATTTATGCAGTTAGTTTGAAAAAAAAAAAAGAATCCCACGGTACTGACAAAAAAAAATCACAATTATCTGAAAATCCCTCATGTATAATGTACAATTCCGACATTTTGGTAATGCAAAGCGCTATATAACTTAAAATAATATATCTATGGATGCGTTTCACTAGGCGCTCACAACGTTCGTAGTGTTATAACAGCCATTGCCGTAGAGAATTTGAAAACGCATACAATAAATTTTCATTTGTATGTACTATTATACTGTAATTATATGTTCTGTTCACTTTATAGAATATACAAATATAATTTTTTAAATTATTGGATGCGTTTCACTAAGTTCTCACAACGCTTGAAAATTATATTTCAACTGTTACTATTCCATTGCAAAAAAACAAACATTTCGAGCGTTGTGAATGCTTAGTGGAACGCAATCTGTAATACACAAAATAGTTTATAAAAAATAATTTTCAATGTAAAATAATATAAAATTTATTATAGAAAGAACTGAAAAAAAAAAATTTGTTTGCGTTTATAAAATTTATCGGTCCACTACATAAATTTTGCAATACCGACAATCACTGATCTAAAGATGCAAGTCAGCTATGCGATTAAGTAAATTGAACTTGATATAAAAACTAAATTGATGAAAGTCAAGTAGCTTGAAATCAAGCCAAGCATTGAATCCCTACTTAGATCAATTTAAAAAAAAAACTTGGTTCCAAATATAGTCAACATTTTTTTGGATAATAACTTGGAAGAAAAAAATTGATTACCCTTAAAATTATCTGAGTCAATTTCCAATCTTATAATTTCATCAAATACCATCTAAATTTATAATTTCACTTATCATACAATTAAAATATTTATGTAATGTATACATTTTTTTTTTATTTAAGACTTACTTAACAAATAACCGAGACTTTTTACTATATCCACCATCGAGTTTTATGTACATTTTTTTATTTATGTATATATATATATTAATTTTTTATAATATATTATAATTTGTTACTAAAATTATATTAAATACCCCTAAGCAATCCTATCACCATCAATTAAAAAATGTTAGCTTAAAACGCGGCAGTCTTAAATATACAATTCAAAATATTTCATATACAATTGTTTTTTGTATTTTTTTTTTTTTTGTATGTTTCAAGCAAACTGATTATCAATTGTTAATAGGAGAAATAAGCTCGAAAAACGTTTGCGTTCACAGAGACCTGCTTTACTTTGATACGACTAATACAGTTTCTAATGGAAACCCTATATAATCACCGTATGAAAGCAAAGCAGTTAAAACAGACTTTTTTCTTTACAAATGAAAAATAATAAAGCAAATAATTGTTCATTTAATAAGAAGCAAGTGGCCACTAAAGTGTTAACTTACCTGCTCTCTACGTTGCATGTTTCAAGCTTCTTATCAAATCTAAGTTTGTTATTTTTATTTAAACAATTAAAAAATTATTTTTTTTACAAATAATTAAACCATTCGCTATTAGAAATAAATATTTTTGTTCAACTTGTATAATATACCAGTCGATAGCGAATGGTTTAGTTGGAAGAACAAAATTAATTATACATAGTTTACATCATAGTATTGATAAATTATAAAAAAAAAATGTTTTAAATATAAGTGCACATATTCGTGCATGTATGTGTGAGTATTCATCAAAGACTAGATGTTTCGATGTTCTTGTACTATTTGATTTCGATTAATAGAACCATTACAGTGAGAATTCTGGTTAAGTTTTAAACTCGAAATAAGAAATTTTTTTACGTCAAAACTTACAATCGACAACTTAAGAAACTGGGTATTGTAGTCATGTGATTGGTTAAAATTCATTGGACAACATTGAGTTTTGTTAAAGACCTCCATTTAGTTGTATATCCACTAAACAAATGAATCATTTTTTTTTTAAATGGAATAAGGAAACTGCGTGAACCTATTGTTTCACAACTAGCGCCCATGGTAACCGAGTGTATGTTATTTAAACAAAAAACTATCAACAATTTAAATTTTTCTTAATAAGTGCAACTTTATATACAACCCACGTACATTCCAAACATTTAGTTACTGAAACAATGTTGATTGATAGGCAATTACTTAATCATCGATGCCTCATTATATAAGCCGTTCAGTGCACACATCGATTAACTCCATGTTTTCAACTTTTATAAATTTTCCTGTCAAAGCACTTGATTGGCTCCTATATTCGAAAAAAAAATTTCTAGTAATAAGTAATAACAGCTCTAAATGACAATTTGCTTTTTAGCTTTTCCATATAAGAGACAATGTATTTCAGAAGTATATTTTATCAATTTACTCAACTTTTTACATTACGTAGTTAATCGATGTGTGCTCTGAACGGCTCATATAACAGTAATAAAAAAAACTTGAAAATGTTAATAAAACGAATTATCCTAAAAATGAGACCAAGCTATCAAAATCAATAAATCAATTTTTTTACCCCCCCCCCCCGAAGTCTTCTATATTGTAAGTTTTATCGAGGTTTGTTTTTGGGAAGTCAATTATAAATATGTATAAAAATATTACTCGTATAATAGTAATTCTTTATGTTATCCTCGAATATTAATAAATCAATAACCAAAGACTGTGATTTCTATAAAAACCAGTTACTAGAACAAATCTATTCCCGTTGAAATAACGCCATCTTGGGATTTTTAACTGACGATATTTGAATGTATTTTTTATGGAGAGTATAGAAGGTATAGAAGGACAATCTTCGTGTTAAAAGCTTATACAAATTTCTGTGACAGCACCAGATGGCACTGCAGAACCTATATGTCCACTCTAGCGTTGTCATAGGCCTTTTCATCACAAAAAATTTTTATGCGTATGAGTTAGCATCCGCCATCTTTTTCGTACTGTTTTTTTGAAAACAGTTCTGCTTAAGTGCCCTCGTATCAAAAATTAAAATAAAATCATACAGCAGTACTTGAACAGTGTCTATGGCGCAAATATTTGAAAAGAATTGACTGATAATTGATAAAATAATTGATTTTTAATAGTGGACACGGTTTATAAAAAGATGTCTTTTGAAACTTTTTAACATTATTGCTTTATTGCACTTGCACTCAATAAATGACTCATAAGTGCACAAATCACGGTAGCCTGAAAGTAATGCCACAGTACAGGCAGTGTTAGCTAGTACTACAGAAGTACTGTGCGTAGGGGTACAATAGGAATACGTAGCCAATTTCAAGGAATACATATAGTATTTCCCAGCCTCCTGTCACTTAGATATGAGAAAGGCTAAAAACGATTTTTACGGAAGCCTTAGTACCTTTGGGCCCGTTGGGTGGCGCTGATAGTTAGTTGAAAAACAACTGTTAACTATTGATGTTGTTATAAGGGCCATACGTCTCAAACAGCCTACTGTCACTTTAACTTATAAACACTTATCAGAGTTATTATACTTATTATATAAAAATACTTATCATAATTATTCTCATATAATAACAATAATAATGAAAACAATAAAAAAAGTTTCATTTTAAGTATTTGCCTGACGTTTAAAAAAATTATTTCTAATCTCCGACTTTCATAAATACTCCGGTCTTCGTCAGTTTTTGTGGTCTTCGTTCAACTCGTTTGCAACTAATTTACTGCAAATCCAGTAAAAATGGTCACATTTTCGTAACATAGAGTTGTAGGAGGCTGGTATTTTCAGCGCCAACCAACTGTCACGGTTTTCTTTTGAAATTTGAATTTATCTTTCATTACTGATTGTCCTCCTGGTATACCCTCCATAGTATTTAAAAAAAAAATAAATTATAATAATAAAGACTACTTTTCGTGCGGACTATGTATGTGCAATGTATGTATGTCGTCGCCACAAATTTCATAGACTTCAATAGATTTCAATAGACTTCAATAGATCTAATAAAATTAGTAATAAAAAAAGTAACAAAATGTATTAATGATGCACAGATGTGAAGCTTAAAAGGCTTATAATGCTGTAAAAAGTATTTTTTACGATTGACCTGTTCATTTAAAAAAAAAAAAAACAAAAAAAAATGTATAGGTATATGGGTGCCAAATTGTGTTATTTTTACTGCTCTGCTGGTAGTTGGGTCATCTTAAGAAATTTTATGTTTATGACAAATGTGAAATAACTGAATTTTGAGCCCTGAAGAAGTCAGAAACTTTGACGAAACGTTGGCGAGAAAAATAAAGAATATTTCGCATGAAAATTAGTCCTTATTACCCACAATTAGTTGTAGTATTGATAAGACAAGGACAAAAAACATCATAGATTTTTTTATATTTTTACTATTATGTATAGTAAAGGAAGTATTGAAATCGGGTCGAATTTTCGAATTCGAGCTTTCACCGGAAATACATGTTTTGAGGTCCCCCGAGTCCAAAAAAGTGGTTTTTAGAAAAGTCTTTGTGACAGCTATATCGTATCGAAAGCTTTATCCGAATTTCACCAAACTTGGAATTTTGCCTGCATATTACATATAGTTGTGCCGCGAAGCTTTTGGTTGAAATCGGGTAATCGAAAACTCCGCTTTATTCTAGGAGTTTCGGAGCTTTTTCAAGTAATTTAGAAAATGGGTCCAACGATTTTCTTTAAACTTTCTACAGATCTTAGACTTATTAATGCCTACAACTTTTATTTTAAACTTTTTCCCGGGAAAATTCAAATAAGGGCGGTTCCGGGCTGAATGTTGGGAATTCGTATATGATCCAAATGTATATATAGGCTGTATACATATACAATAGTTCTGTTTAGATGTATAGTTATAAAGTACTTATAGTTCTTTTACCCAACAGTGAGTTTCATAAATGAAAGTGAAAAAAAGTACTGTGACGCCTCGCAGCAGATATTTTCTCCTTAAGTTGCCTTATATTTCGAATTTGGAATTTACAACTTAATTTACCAGGAAGTGAATTGGTAGCTCATTAAACTATTGCACGTATTTCCATAAGAAAATGTTCAACCCTTTCGTTTCAAACTAAAACAACTTGATTACTTTTTGTTCGATATTTCTTTAACATTTTTCACCCATTTGTAACTTTATAGTTCGCAAAACGAAAGAGTGAAACTAAACCTGATCATTTATCAATAAGATAAACATAAAAAGCATTTTGTTAATAAAAAAAATTAGCGTACGTATCAATCAGAATCTATGTCCTATGACATTTTCCTAAAAAAAAAAACTTGTGATAAATTTTCAAGTTATTATTCTAACACGCATTTGCCTTGGTATTATTTTTATTAACAAAACGCTTCAACTTATCTAATGCCGTTTCTTTGCCCGCCACCAAGCTTCGTTGAAATTGTTGAGTGTACGATGGCGGTAGTCGCATTGTTAGTGGATCTCGAAGACGTCGTAAATCTTTCTCCAACCAACTGATTTTGTCCTTCAATTGATTATATCGAGATAAATCGAGACCGATTTGACGCGCTTTTTTATGTAACGTTAATAAATGCTGACGATCTTTTACATCGGGTAACACATATTCCTAAGAGAACACGTGATTAGTTTCATGATTTACTTGCGAGGATTCGACAGAAGTGGACATAAGTTAAATATTGTTATCAGCCCCCTGTCATTTAGATACGAGAAAGGCTAAAAAAACGTGACCGATTTCTACGGAAATCTTAGTACCTTTGGGTGGCGCTGGTATCTAGTAGAAAAACAGCTGTTCACTATTTGTGTTGTTATAAGAGTCATACGTCTCAAACAACCCCCTACCACTTAAACTTATCAGAGTTATTATACATATTATACAAAAATACGTATCCTAATTATTCTCATATAATAACAATAATAATGAAAACATTTAAAAAAGTTTCATTTTAATAATTTGCCTGACGTTTAAAAAAAAGTTTTTTCCAACCTCCGCCTTTCATAAATTCTTCGGTCTTCGTCAGTCTTTGTGGTCTTCGTTCTACTCGTTTGCAACTAATTTACTGCAAATCCAGTAAAAATGGTCACATTTTTGTAACATGGAGCTGTAGGGGGCTGATTGTTATTATCCTTATAGAATAGAGCAGTGATTGTCAACTTTTTTTTTTGCGGTACGCTTTTAAAAAATTTCATAATTTGGCGGCACACTGACCATAATATAAACATTAATAATGTTAGCGTTTCTAAAATTTGACGCCACACTTCATAAATTTCGCGGTACTTAAGCCATTCATAAATTACGTCACACATTAAGGGGGAGGGAGTAGGTCGACAAAGTGTAAGAAGGGGAGAGGATGGGTCTTAAATTCGTCACAAAACGTTACATTTCAAAATCTATTTTAATCTAAGTGATAAGTAAAACACGAACTTTGGACTATTAACGAAAAACTCAAAAACATTTGCAACACTGTCTGTAGAAACATAAGGTCCAAATTGTTTAACCGGCAGCTGGCTCTACTACACTAAAAAAAAAATCTGACAACTAAATTTTATTTACGACAACAAAATGATTTGATAGCCCATTGCCAATCAAATATTTAATAATTAGTAGTACTTAATATATATTTAGCAGCGGCGTGCGCATCTATAGCATACATGCTATAGATGCGCCGCATGCCTTGGGATTGTAAGACGATTTGAAAAATTGTATATTTTTTATGATTTATTCATTTCATTTTTTAATTTACGTAATTGCATGCATTTGAAAATGATTCTAAAAATACTAAATATTTTTATCATTTATAAATTTTTTAATTGACGTAATTATAAAAGGTATGGCTCATAAAATTGGCATAGAACAGCAAATCAAATGAACGGCAAAAGCCGAATAAATGCGCAGACGACCGCAACATGCGGCCTGATGCGGCCGTTTGCTACGAATTGGTCGCGCAGGCGCACTAGTATGGTCGAATACTATCTCTCTTGGCGTTTCACATTACCGATTGACGGTTTGCAGATGCGGTTAACATTTTGAATCTATAGTATAGTGAATTTAATTGTTACTGATTTATTTTAATTTATTTACCAAGAGGCCATACAAATGTTCTGTTCTTTTGGATAAGAACTATTTTTGTTGTTTTTAAATACATTAAATGATACGGTTATTGATGATTTTTGTAAGGAGCGTCGAATAAGGCTAATTTTTAAAAATAAATACTCTAATACAATGTTTAACAAATAAAAAAATTAAACTAAAAAATTAGCCCTCCCCCCCCTTCTGCTGACCGCATGACCTGTTTCAAAAGTCACCGCACGCCACTGATATTTAGGTGTAGTGTTACGCGCCGACACTTTTGCCCTTCGATAAATGCCGCTAAATACACCATGCCTAGCATAAAATTGTAAAATAAGTGACGTCACACTATGAAGGGGTGGGTCTCACAAATGTGACCAGCTGTAACAAGGACGTGGGGGGGGGTCAAAAATCACGAAATTCGTGTGACGTAATTTATGGATGGCCCCAAAAAGTACTCAGAGGTTGAGAATCACTGGAATAGAGCATTATAAAGCATATTTCTGTTGAAATATTTTATTAGATCTTCGGCAAAAGGCATCCTCTTAAAGTAAAAAAAAGAAAATGGATAGTAATTTTGTAAAAGTATATAGTTGGTCATATTCCAAATCAATGGATGAATGAATTTTTTTTTTTACAAAAAACGTTAAGTATATTAGCATTTACTTATAAGCGTTAATCAAATTACTATTAATTTATAAAGTGATTTAAGCATCATTATTCAAGTGACAGTACAGGTCACGTGAGAAGATAATAAGAAAATACATAGTTTGTTCCAGATAGAAATTAAAGAGTATGTCTTACGTTACAAAGCATGCGCAATATAAAATTATGGCAACTCTTTTTTTTGTATTGCGCATGACTTGTACCGTACAATGTGAGTTTCTATTTTTATCGGAAACAAACTAAACATTTCCTATATCTAAAATGACGTCACATGTGTCACGTGCTTAACATCAACTAAAAACGCTATTTTCAAAAACTTAATTTTTATAGTCGTTTTTTGTCCAAAATTCCTAATATTATTCTTAAATATCAATAATGTGAAACATTAGAAACATTTTTTTAAAAAGTTTTTTTTTATGAGATCCAAACATTGTTAGTATATGCCGAGAGAAGGTTGCCAGATCGTTCGAATATACGTGCTGCCCCCTACTCCGACTACAAAATTTGGTAATATTCCTTAGTCACTCGTTTGCACTTTTCTCCACTGTTCTACACTCGGAACGACTAAAGACATAAAGAAACGGTCGAGGCTTTAAGGGGGTATTTTAGTCTAGAAATTTGAAAAAATCGATTTTTCCTTTCTTTCATATTCTCAAAGTTGAAACCTTTAAAAATATGCCCTAAAGAGGATTTATCAAAATTTAAATTATTTTTGGACCAAGATTCGCTGATTAAAAAATGTAAGTATTAACTACCATTGTATGGCCCCTGGATGTAACTTTACCCGAAACTTTAAACGCGTTTTTCTCGAAACTACTTTTTTCGATGCGGTAGCCATAATATCTCAAGTTCTAATCAGCCGATTTACTTGAAATTTGTCATGAATATTCTTTCAATATCTCTCTATCGCATGAACCAACAAAAAATAAAAATTTTAAAATTGTTATATTTTTAAAAAATTCGACAAAGTTAAAAAATTAGTGAAAAAATCGACCTTTACTTTTGAGTAGCCACCATTTTAAGAAAAACATTTTTTTTTTCAGTTTGGAGGTTTATGAGATAGCGACATTCGTACTTATCAAGAATCCATAATTGTTTTATTTTTCAGATGACCACAAGGGTAGAAATTATAGTGACGAGGACACGGCCTTTTTTCCCCCCCTCTACTTCAAAGACGCATAACTCAATAAAAAAAAGAAATTTTTTTCAAATTAATTTTGGGTACTCTGAATATAAATAAACAAATGAAAAAAATAGATGGTAAAAATATCAAATTATTGTTTTATCAATTGCCAAAAAACGCTCGAAATTCGGACCTCTAGACTATAATACCCCCCCCCCCCCTTAATGCTTTAAGCGTTCCGAATATAGTGGAGAGAAAGGAACAAACGAGTGACTAAAAATATTCCGAAATTTCGTAGTCGGAATAGGGGGCAGCACGTGTATTCGCACGATCTGGCTCTCTCAACCTTCTCTCTGGTATATGTTACAATGTTCTCTCTGCTAAAACAAAATGAACTCTTAATTTCAATATTAAAGTTTGACTCAATCTTTTTTTTTTTCAAAAGGATTGGGAAGGATATTTTTCTAATTTTCTTTGTATTTTATTACTATTGAATTAAATGACATCCAAAAAAAAAGACTTCGTTGGCATTTTTAAGCATATACGAGTAAAAATCAATGGCACTCAAACGGTTAAAGGAAATCTCATGCTTTGCAAAACGGTTAATTTGAAGAACTTTGCTCTTTAAAACCCCCCTTTCAAATTGCTCTTATACGATGAACTTTTCTAAAGTTAAGAAAATTTAAAAATAAATTTTCCTGTTATTTGAATAGAAAATTAAAAAATTGATTGAGGTAAACCTTAATATTGGTAGTAAGAGCTTGTTTTGGCGCCATTTTTAAAAAAATATATAGGTACTATCAATTTGGGCACCATAATTTCTTTTTGATCAACTCTGTACATTGTAAGTAATATGAAACAGTTTTCATAATTAGCCAAATTCTTATAAATCTTACCTGTCTTGTAAGTACGAAATAAGCATAGCCTGCTATAGCCGTGCCGTAAGTAACGAAATAAGTAACCGGTTCCATGATATCCCACGAATATTCCCACCATGTGAGCCGAGCTAAAATTCCGAATTGGACCGACATTAAACCCAGCCCGACCCACGTAAGAACATTGGTTTTTCTCGAAGCTAAAAGGTCTAGTTCATGTCTTTTCTATAAAAAAAAAATAAATAAATAAATAAAAATACCTTAATGAACTCATCTAATTAAGTTAATATAATAAAAACGTACCGCTTCCATCGGTAACAACTCTTGCCGTAACGTTTCCAACTCTGAATTTATTTCCCGTTCTTTTTGCAATTGATGCTCCTCTACATTTAACGCCTCATAGAGTTGATGAACTAAATTTTTAACATCGCTCAACCTAAAAAAAAAATACAAATAAAATCTATATTAGTAACATTTATTTTTCCGAAATTTTTATTCCGAAAATTTTTTTTTTCAACATTTTTAAATATAAACGTGGTTTAAAAATGTTTAAGTATCATTATTTTCAACTTTTTACTTCATCAAGAGGGGCCAAAAGGACCATCGCCTCGAGAGCTAAAACATAGTGTTTAGTAGTCAGGGAGCTCCATTAAGTCAAGGAATTGTTTCTGGGCAATAGAAGGTCAGGGAATTTTAAAAAAAATGAAAAACTTACAACAAAAGAAATACAAATTTTACATATTATAAATAGATTTTTTAATCAATACTAATAACCAAGGGGAGGGGAGGGTCAGTGTTGCGACATCTTCAAGGAAAACTTGTTCAAAAAATTGGCTTGAATTTGGCTAGGGAAAGTCACGGAATTTTTTTTTTCATAATACTAAACACCATGCATAAATTTTCGCAAGGGCGGTAAAAAGTGGTTGACAAAGTTTTAATGGAAAAAATTCGTAACAACACGAAACAAAAATTTTTTATTTCAAATATATAATTGTAAGTCTTAAAGCATTTTGAGTCATTCCAGATTATTTTTTGTTCCAAAAATGGGGGGGGGGAGGCGGCATATCAATGGTTCTAACAGAATGGCATAAATCTACGCCAGCCCCCTGTCACTTAAAAATACGAGAAAGTGAGAAAAAGTGACCGTTTGTGTCGCATGTTTTAGTACTTTTGAGTGGCGCTGGTAGTTTAGTTGAACAAAAGTTGTCATTTATTAGTTCCATATGCTATTATTAGCGTAACTATCACCAATGGCAACTTCATAATTATTCTCATAAAAACAATAATAATGATAAGAATAAAAAAAAATGTATTCTAACCTCGATAAAAGTTTTCGTACAACTTATGTTCAACTGTACTACTAGCGCTATCTGCAAACAGTGACAAAATAGGGTCATTTTCTGTAACATGGAGTTGTAGGGGGTTGATTTACGCTAAGCCTTTATCTGAAGTATGTGATCATTAGACCAGTGCTTTTAGCCTTTGAAAATGGTAAAAAGTGAAAAAAATTATAGTAAAATGAAACCCATTGGAAAAGGAAGAAAATATAACAAAAATGAAAGGAAAAATAAATTACGGTCGATCAGAGGTGCGGAAGTGGAAAAGAGGGGGGAGGTCCAGGGTAGAAACGGTTTATCTCGATTTTCGACAAAACAACAAGTCCTATGGAAAAAAGTTAAATGGCAAAGTTGTAGATAATAAGTAGATAATATAAATAATAATAATAAGTAGATAATATAAATAATAATAATAAGTAGATAATAATAAGTAGATCTACAACTTTTGTGCTAACACTTTTTCACATAACCTCAAAATTTAAGTGAAAAATTCCAATAACCAAGTTTTTAGTTTTTTATTTAGCTTTTTGTTCGTTAAAAACCTCTACTTTCTGATGGTGCAAAAAATATATACATTACTATGTTAAATGTTGTCAGAAAATGCAATAATAAAACTGTTAATTTTAATAAATTGCTCAAAATTTTACATAACACAATTTTGAGCAATTTATTAAAATTAATACTTTAATTATTGCATTTGCTGAGAACATTTAACATTGTAATGTATATATATATTTTGCACCATCAGAAAGTAGAAGTTTCAACGAACAAAAAGTTAACCGATTTTCTAAAAAAATCAGATGTTTTGACGTGAGAATTTTCGATTGTAAATTAGGGTGCTTTTTCGATATTGAGTAAGGTGAAAAAATTAATATTTTAAATAAACAAAATACAGTGTGTTTGGGACATTAAAAGGTAAGTTTTTACAAAATTTCAAGAAAAAAATTTTTTTTTGGAATAGATAAAAATAAAAAACTTTGGTTATTGGAATTTTTCACATAAATTTTTGAGATTATGTGAAAAAAGTGTTATCACAAAAGTTGTAGATCTACTTATTATCTATAACTTTGCCATTTAACTTTTTTCCATAGGACTTGTAGTTTGGTCGGAAAACGAAATAAACCGTTTTTAACCTTAATCTCCCCCCCCCTTTCCACTTCCCCACCTCAGATCGACTGTTATTTATTTTTCCTTTCATTTTTGTTATATTCTGTTCCTTTTCTAATGGGTTTCATCCTACTATAATTTATTTCTGTTCAAAAATTATCTACCCTGGTCTACATTTCAAAAAACAATTGATGACTGTAAATTTTAATAATTAATTCATGTATTGTGTCATCAAAGACGTAAGATTCGTGTAAAATTTCAACTCGATTGAAAATTGAAGACTGGACATCAATAACGGGCTAAGTGCCAAAAACAAAAGAATGGAGTTAGACCAGAAAAGGCAAGCTTAGTGCCATTGGCAACAGCTTTACACGAACATTAACCTAATACATTAATAGTTACCATTATTGATTATGGCATTAAACCCGCTCTTTATGTTGTTGGGAATAACATATTAGGTTCGTTCGCGGATCCCATACTGAACCGATAACGAATCACTCCAAGTGGATTTAGGATAATCGACAAGCCCGTACACACTTATAAACTGATTAAAGGTTATTTTTCCGCGAACGAGTTTGAAAATGTTCGGATGTAAAACGAGAATTAACGAGAACCCACGCGAAAATTGTTAATTGAATTTTACATTGACAGAAAAGGAAAGCGGAACGGAACGAAAATTTTTTTAGGACGAAAAATTCGATTCTCTAATTCATGCGCAGTTTGATAAAATGTAGCTTGATTTTCGATCCATCGCTCTCAACATTAAATTCAATTAACAATTTTCGTGGGTTCTCGTTAATCCTCGTCTTACTTCCGAACTTTTTCGAACTCGTTCACGGAAAAATAACCCTTAATCAGTTCATAAGCGTGTATGGGCTTGGCGATTATCCTAAATCCACTTGGAGCGATTCGTTATCGGTTCAGTGTGGGATCCGCGAACGAATCAATTAACTTGCTTTTGGCACTTAGCCCGTTATTAATGTCCAGTCTTCAATTTAAGAAGCGGGTACAATTTCCATAATAATAAGATTCCACCCAAACAACACACAAATGAAGGACGATAATAGGAAGAGAAATAAAATTGTTAAAGTTTGCGTGTGAGGGGTAAATGTTTCTGGTTACATACCGTCGAATTTCTTCTTTTGTAAGCCGCTCCTGACTAGGTGTATTAACTAAATATTTATTATCGTTTATAACAAGTTGAAATTTTTCTTCTAGTAGCACCTCAATGGTGTTCGACGATGCAATACGTACGCCGTCTTTCGTCAACACCGAAACGCGATCGATGCCACGATCCTCTTGCTTTAACATAGCGAGAAAATCGCCCACCGTGTTCGTAATGGGACGCAGGGTAAATCGGCATTTTTCCTTCCGACTCGGTAACGGGACCGTGACTTGGGGTAGACCACGATAATATTTCACTATGACATCTGAAAAGATAAAGAAAAAAAAAACAAACTTTAAAAATGATTTCATGTTCAACGTTCATGTCTCGTATACGTCGAGATACGTGTTAATTTTTCTAGTCTATTTACGAATTGACTAAGACGAGTAAATCAGCATTAATTACAATATGCAACGATCTAATTATTCGATCCAACGATGATCCACGATACGCTCAGTTCAATTACAAACACACATTCACCTAATGTTGAAAAAAAAAACGCTCACTATATGGGAGTTAGTCTTGCACATAGCTCACATATTTTTGAACGAGAAGATGAGAAAATTCAACGGCAAAAAAAAAGCGACTTCAACATTTTACCTACATTACAATCAAATGTGTTGGAATGTTACGATTTTATTGGCTGCATTCACATTCGGACATGCAGTTTGATGCAATTGATTGATTCGCTAATAATCTTGAGAAAAGTTTTTCTTCCCCCAACAAGAAAGTAAGATTTAAGATTGAATATTTAAAATAAATCAAGAAAAAACTTAATCTTTCATCTATACTAATAGTCCAGTCAAATAACTCTTTAAATCGACATTCGTCCGGGGGGGCTGATTTTTTGATACAACGTAAAGATGGACATTCCTAAGAAACTGCTAAAAAATCAGCCCTCTAATTTTCCGGGAACTTTGGGAAAAATGGGTTTTCTTTTTAATTTTCTATATAACTAGAAAACGACTCACAAATCGTGAAAAAGTTTCAAATAAAAGTTATAGAGCAAAGCATTTTACATAAAAAATGTTCAGTAACTAATTTCCGTAAAGTGGATAGTTTGTCCTCTACAAGCCTGTAAAGCTTTTCGGCGCTCAAAAGTTTGCGGGACGACGTGACGTCATAAAAATGGTGGAAGAGAGACGACCGTGTTTAGAGAGAGACAGCCGTTGTGCCACATGAATACAAAGTATACATGTGTGTGTGTGTAACGTATTTTTGTCATAGTTTGTTTCAAATAATTCTCTATTAACTCAAAAGTATATTATGATGAATTTGTAATTTAATTGAAAAATTCTTTTTGTGTTGGATAGCTTAATTAATGACGAAGGCTTTAGGCTAGACAACATAACTCGACGACCAATAGCATCAGAGCATCAATGGAAAATGTTGCAAAAACCAGGAAAATTTTTCCCTTTTGAGAGTGTTTGTTGCCTGCCTTGCGTAAATGGTTAAAGTTACGCAAAAATCATGTAGAGCAAAGTTGTTCCTCTTAAAAAGTTCTAAAAAAAGTCCTCGGCGACATATGTCTATCTTTGAAGGTTAGCCCGCTATAACCCTTTTAATGGTTATTAAAGTTTTTTCCAAAAATAAATCATTTTTTGCGAAATTGTTTTTAGAAACATATTATTAATTGTAACCCAAATAACTTACGGTTTTTAATGAAATTTGGTATGATGGTAAATGACAATATGAGTCATAAAAAAGAATACTTTTTAAAACGGGAGTATGTCTCATTTATCCGGGAAAATTGAAAAACGGGTTGGAACAAAAATTATGCATAAACTATACATTTTTAGTTGAAAATGAATATTGGTGATATTTAAGTATGATGATAGCTAAATATGTGAATCATAATCTACAATACGTTTTATTTCGGAAAAATTTCTCATTTCGACGGGAAAATAGAAAAACTGGTTTAAAGAAAAATCATGCTAAAACTAAACGTTTTTAGCTGATTATAATAGAGTATATTAATAGTTATAACTCATAATGTCCTCAAGGCAAAAAATAATTATCTTATCCTACAGTCTTATTTTTATGTAGGAAAAATGTGCGGTTCCCGTAGGATAGATATGTTTTTATTTTCCACAGAGCAAAAGATTACCATAATTTCTTACAATAAGGTGTTTAATTGAGAGTCAGAGAATAAATATAGGCTACCTTTCATGTCAGAATATAGATGGTTCCCGTAGGATAGGATACGAATGGTATCCTTCAGGAACTGAGTATTTAAAAGGAGTTTCATAAAAGTTCATGGATAAGCGTTTTAAGGAATTTTCCTCAAGAAAGATTGGTCTACCTTTTATCTAGGAAAAATGTGTAGGTCCGTGGGCTAGATACGTTTTTATTTTCATAGAGCAAAAAATCGACATAATTGTACTCTTCCCGTGGGATAACAAGACAATTGTATCTTACAGGAACCATGTATTTAATAGAAGTTTTGTTAAAGTACGTGAAATAGAGTTCTAGCGCATTATCCTCAAGAAGGCCTGATCTTTTTTATATCCAGGAAAAATGTACTACTCCCGTGGGATAGATATGTTTTTGTTTGTCATAGAGCAAAATATTGACATGATTTTTTGCATTAGGGTAGTTGAAAAGTCAGAGAAAAATATAGATTGTTAATTCGTATGTTAGAATAATGCATGATTCTCAAAAGATAGCATAACAATTGTACTTATCCTGCAGGAATCGTGTTTTTAAAAAAGCTTTCCCTAAAGCTCATGAAGTAGCGTTTTAACACAATCATTCCAAAAAAGTTGAAATAAAAATTACAATTTCTACAGCAAAATATGATTTTTAATTTAACATCCGATAATATCGATAAATTATTAATAAAACTTTTTGAAACATTGAAACTTCTTTCAATGTTAATTTTTGAATGTCTATAATGTTTAGAAATAAACGTGTTAAATTACTATTGAAAAATTTGAACTTGGTGAAAAACTCAGTTAAATATATAATATATTCAACATTTTCGAATTGTATTGCTACTTAAAGGAACACAATTATAGGTATTTTATAATATTCATAAAAACGTATAGAACCAATAAGATAGCTCTTCTAGATAGCTATATGGAATATCTTCCTGGAAAAGTAGTTTATTTGACTTTCATGACCTTTCTATGAATCTAAGATCTAAAAATATCTATCCGTCTTTTTTGTTGATGGGATGAAAGTTTCTATTATTCAATTAGTATAATTTAGATACGCTCAGCGAAGCGGGCGGGGACCAGCTAGTCTATAATAAGTAGACTAGTGGCTATTTGTGACTTGGTTCATGTAAAATTTTAGTAAAACAAGTAAGCATAGATCATACTTAAAAGGAAATGAACTTCTGTCCATCAAGAGTAGGGATTCATTAAGTCAGTAAGTTTCATATTACTTTTTTTACTACTATATAGATAGTAAAGGAAGTATTGCAATCGGGTCGAATTTTCGAATTCGAGCTTTCCCCGGAAATACATGTTTTGAGGTTCCCTGAGTTCAAAAAAGTGGTTTTTAGAAACATGTCTGTGTGTGTGTGACAGCCATATCGTATCGAAAGCTTTATCCGAATTTTACCAAACTAGGAATTTGACCTCCATATTATACCTAGTTGTGCCGCGAAGCTTTTGGTTGAAATCGGTTAACCGAAAGCTCTACTTTACTCTTGACGTTTTTGAGCTTTTTCAATTTTTTTCGAAAACGGCTCCAACGATTTTCTTTAAACTTTCTACAGTTCTTAAAATCATTGATGCCTACAAGTTTTATTTGAAACTTTTTCCTGGAAAAATTCGAATAAGGGCGGTTCTGGGATGAAGGTCGGGAATTCGTATATATAGTTCTTATATAGGTTGTATGCATATAGTTCTGTTTATATGTATAGTTACAAAGTGCGTATATTTCTTCTATCTTTCTTCTTCTAATAGCGAGTTTCATAAATGAAAGTAAAAGAAAGTACTGTGACGCTTCGCAGCAGATATATTTTTTTTAAATTGCTTGATATGAATTACTTATGACAGTGGTTCTTAATTTTGTAGGAAGTACTGACCCCCACCAGTTTCATATGTGCCTTCATCAAACTCTTAATTGGAAAAATATTATTATTAAATCTTTAAAACTCGCTAACCCCTAATATAGGACCGAGTTTTTTGAAGACAAACCTATATCAACGTGTTCGCAATAAAACAGCGCTTGTGATGATATAAATTTTTTTCTATTATCTTGAAATTACAATATTTTATTAAAAATAATTAAAAATAATCTTCCCCGGATTTTTTTAGCCAACCCATTTTTAATATATTTTCTTATATACTAAATTCATGATAATATATGTTTCATTCTATTATCATCTCGGTGAAGGTCGACGTAGGTTCGGATCTTAGACTAAATGAAAAATTACAAGTTTTACTTGAAACCTTTGTCAATTAAACCTTTACTTTCATAGATATTCTTTAAAAATTAAAGTGTAACTTTTTTCGATTGAAAATCGACGAGAAATTTTTTCGTAATTACTGTTGTAATATAGCAAATAGTGACAGACCCAGATCTATGTATGATATGATATTTTTAATTACCAAGACCAATTGGAGCGTACCCATCTCTCTATATGATCCACTCCATGTACACTGCCGGCCAAAAGTTTGAGACCAGTTGTAATATATTTATGCTATCACTTATTGTATTCAAAGTTTCGGTAATAAAATAAAAATTGTTGTCCATACATATTTTTAAATTACTGATGAACATCTAAAGAGACTTTTGTAGGTATGTTTCTCAGGTACAAATAGAATTAATGGGTTCTGTTTAAAAACATCCAAGACCGCAGGGTGTCTGGCCAGTGGAAGGGTCATCATTATATTTAAAGTAGCTCCGTATTAATTGTTCTTTAATTCTATTCTTCTTTAATTTTGCACTGGCTATTCTTTGTTATTATTTAGACTTTCTAAAACAGGTTATTTTAAATTTTTTTTAAGTTATGTACCATTTTGTACGAATAATTTAATTTAGTCTTAACTTGGGGTTTCTATAGTTGAAACGTTTTAAAAATGGGAAAAGTACGAGAAATAAATATCGAAACTCGATCTGCCATTGTTACTTTACATAATGAAGGCAAATCCGAACGTGAAATTGCGTCTCAACTTAAACTTTCGAAGACTTGTATTCATCGCACAATTATTCGGTTTAAGGAAACGGGTAGTTTTCAAGATTTTCCACGTTCAGGAAGACCGAGAGCTACTACTTCTAGTGAGGATCAGTTTATCGTTATTACCAGCAGAAGGAATAGACGCTTAACAGCACCAAAAATTCGTGCTGAAGTGAACAAATCTTTAAATAAACCAGTTTCGCTTACCACAGTGAAAAGACGGTTGAGGAACGCTAAACTGTTTGGTCGTGTTGCTGTTCGGAAACCTTTACTAAGGCCGCAAAATAAGAAAAAAAGGATGCAGTGGGCCCTATTCCATCGAGATTGGACAGAAGATGATTTTAAAAAAGTTCTTTGGACTGATGAGTCAAAATTCCAAGTATTTGGCTCAAATCGACGAATTTACGTTCGGCGTAGCACCGAAGAAAAGATGTTACCAGATTGTGTAGTGCCAACTGTTAAGCACGGTGGTGGTTCAATAATGGTCTGGGGTTGTTTCTCAGGCCATGGAATTGGAAATTTGTTTAAAATTGATGGAATTTTGAAGAAAGAGGAATATAAAACAATTCTCGAAAAAAATGCTGTACCATCAGGCTTAAGTTTAATTGGCAATGGGTTCATTTTCCAGCAAGATAACGATCCAAAGCATACTTCCAAGCTATGTAAAAATTATTTATTACAAAAAGAAGCAGAAGGAGTTTTAAAAATCATGAAATGGCCACCGCAAAGTCCGGATCTCAATCCAATCGAGCTTTTGTGGGACGAGCTTGATAGGAATGTCCGAGAGGAGTGTCCCTCTTCACTTGCAGACTTGTGGAGACTACTACAAGAAAGCTGGAACAAAATTTCTCAAGAAACCATAAATAAATTAATAAGTACAATGCCGAGGCTAGTAGAAAAAGTAATATTATTACAGTGCAAGGGAGGATTTTTTGATAAAAAAACAGTTTGAGTAATTAGTTCATTTTTTTTTATAGAATAATTTTTTATGTTTATTTTCTATACTAAGTATGTTTAAAGGTTATAACTATAATATTAATAAACATTTTTACTGTATTTGTCTTTGAATTTTTAAAAATATTTCCTTTTTTTGGCTTAAATCTATATGGTCTCAAACTTTTGGCCGGCAGTGTACATATATCGTATATTTACAAAGAAAATAATCAACGTATTTCGGGTTAAAACTGGACCAAGCAATCGCAATGGTAGCGTTATAAAAAATATGTATAATAATAATAATAACACAGTCACGGTCCTCTAGGCCGCTGACTGAGCTCGGGGGGCATAGCTCGATTTTCCTGCCTTTTCAGTGAGCACAATTAAAAAAAAAAAAAAAACAAATACCAAGAGAAAGAAGGAAACAGCAGTTAGACAGATTTAATATATGAATTATTCTACGATTTAATATCGGTATTGTACAAGAGGTGAAGTAAGTCATTGGTTGCCTCGGAGGAACGAAGCAACTGAAACAATTACTGACACTGTGTTGAATGGGAGACGCGAGTGACGACGCCTCACTTCTTATCGCTACTATATTACAACTATTTTCATCATCATTGTTTTAATCTTATTGTTGCAATTACTAGAGACATTAAAACAATTAACAAGTGTCTGTGTGCTTGAAGAAAACTCTGATTGGTGCTTGTTTGAATGTGTTTCCAAAAGAACATTTTTTCTTAATGATTTCAATGTGTTGGTGAAAAGAAAAATACTGTGCTTGGACACCTGTTGATTTAACTCGGTTTGTAATAGGATTTTTTTTTCTGTTAATTTTATAGAAGTTCCTTTCATCTCTGATTTGCATAATCCATATCTTAGTTAAAGTTAAGCTTATCTAAGACCCATCTTATCTTACTTATATTATAAACGTGAAAGTTTGTATGGATGTTTGTTGCTCTTTCACTCAAAAAGTACTGAATGGATCTGGATGAAATTTGGCTTAGATATAGATTATAATCCGGTTTAACATATAGTATGCTTTATATCCAGAAAAAATGTACGGTTCCCGTGGGATAGATATTTTTTTGTTTTTTACAGAGCAAAAGATTAACTTCCTTTTTTGTAATGTGGTAGTTTAGGGGGCAGAAAATGATATAGATTACTTCTCATACCAGAATAATAAACGGTTCCCATGGGATAGCAAAACAAGTATGTATTCTATAGGAATCAATTTTCCAATTCATTAAAATCCACGAAATAGACTTAACTCATTTTCCTTAAGAAGACTTGATCGAATTTTTACTCAGGAGAGATGTACAATTCCCGTGGGATAGATATGTTTTTTGTTTATCACAAAGTTAAAGATTGATATGATTTTTGCAATGTGGTAGTTTGGGGGAGAATGATATAGCTTACTTTTAAGGCTAGAATAATGCATGGTTCCCATGGGATGATGGCAAAACAATTATATCCTACAGGAAATTAAACGCATTTTCCTCAAGAAGGCCTGACCAATTTTCCACAATAACGAAAGAGATCTTCACAAAATTGAAATTAAAAAATTGACAATTTTTACTGGAAAATAAATATGAATTTCAATTTAACACCCGATAAAATTAATAATGATTTTGTTTAAAATATTTGAATTTTTTCATTGTTCATTGTCGAAGATATTAATTAGAAATAAACTAATTAGTATTAAAATAATAAACTTAACATTTCAAAATTTAACAATTACTTAACGGAACAAATTTTAATGAAGTTTTGCTAAAGATCCTGTAGGATAGCTACTAATCTATTCTTTTAAGGGAACATCCATTAATTACGTGAGGCGTTCAAGGGCCGATGGGGTCGAGTCGAATCTTACTTTGGAGAATGGGAAGGTCTCGCTTAAATCACGTATTTTTTTTACCGATTTCAAAAAAAGGAGGAGGTTCTCAATTCGACTGTTTTTTTTTTTATGTTTGTTACCTCAGAATTTTCGACTGGGTTAAGCGATTTTGATGATTTTTTATTTATTTGAAAGCTAGTGCTTCTCGAGTGGTCCCATTTTAATTTTAAGAAAATCGTTCACTTCTAAGGAGTTGAAAATTAAGGAATGAAATATTAAGTTCTTATTGGATAGTTCGATTTTGAAAATTCTTTTTTATTTGAAAGCTGGTGCTTCCCGTGTAGTCCCATTTTAATTTGAGATAAATCTTTCACTTCTAAACGGTTGAAAACTAAGGGATGAAATATTAACTTCTTATTGGATAGCTCGATTTTGATAATTCTTTTTTTTTATTGGTAGAACATAATTTTAAATTAATCTCATATTAATAAAAATTAGGGATGAAATAATATTATAAATTTTTTCTGGCTAACCAGATTTCGATAGTTTTGTTCTTACTACGTACATCGTACCTTTAAATTATTCACAATCAAATTTGAAGAAAAAAATCCACCCCCTAAGGATGAAAATAGGGGATGAAATAGTGACGTTTAACTGAAACATCGAATTTTGATGATTTTTTTTCTATTGAACAGATTATTCCAGTCAGTTGTTTCATTACATTTTAAAGAAAAAAATTTCAACCCTTAAGAGCAAAAAGGGATAAAGTAGTAACTTTTAACATTTGACGGCGCTGCCTCATATGAGCTGCGCGTTTAGTAGATTTTCCCATATTCAAAGAAATAAAATCAGTCATCAAATTTCAGATCACAAAATAGATTAATTTGTATATTTCGCTATAAACGTAGGGAATATTTTAATCGATCAGTTAAATTTAGATACACTCAGCGAAGCGAGCGGGTATCAGCTAGTAAGAAAATAGTTACTGAAATGCCAAAGCTTTTAATTATGATTTTGATGATTTTTCCAATATGGCTGGCCTTGATTTCCCAGTAACTATGGAAACAAAGTCATATTGGAAATAAATATTTTGGACTACCTGATTTAATTTTTAAAAATAATTTTCAGGTCTTAATAGTTTAATATTTTCATTTTTATAAATTAATAAAAATTATAGAGTATAATTTAAAAATTAGGGGAGTGTAAGATTAGCGTGGCGCCAAGAATTGACGACGGTTCCTGATAAAACAAGTCAAAAGAAGAAAAATTACATTAACTAAACAGCTTTATTTAAAATTTCCGCCAAATTCTTTCACTTTTCTGCTTTTAATTTTATTTTTACCATATATTTTTATATCATCTTGAAGTTTTATTTTATAATATTTAATTATATTTCACCAATTCAATTCATTTTTCTTCAAAATCCAATTGAAATTACCAATTTTTTTCCATTATAAATTTGTGTAGTACACATTTTTGACATTTGGCAACGTCAAAAGTTGAAGTACATTCTACTTTGACGCGTCGTGAGCGTACCGTCCGTCGCGTCGAGTTGAATCATTCGTATGGAATTCTATATGTTTAACTTTTTTTTAAACATTTTGAAGATTCAGCGTCGTGGACGTCGAGTTAAACTCAGGCATAAGATTTACAAGTATATAATGTTTCCATAGTTACTGAATGGCAACAATTTTAAATATTGCAATGGAAATGGCACAAGGAATTTAGTAGGCTGGCTTTAAATTCCAGTAACTATGGAAACATAGTCAAGTTGTTAATAAATGGCAAATCAATGAATTGTTTTTTTTTGAAAACAGGCTAAGTCCAATGATTTGTACTCCTTATATACATTATTTAAGGCATTTTGTTTGAAAATGATATATAAGTCTATTTTTTTAACTTAAATGCTTGTTATCCTTAAAAATTTATTTAAGTTCTCAAATTTCATTAACTTCACTAAACATCAAAAATATTTCATTGCAACGATTGCACGATTTTTTTTGGAAATAAACGATGTATAAAGTGCAAAAGTACATTCTTTGTTTATTAGACGAATGACAAAATTTTATAATGTTTGGGTCAAATTAAAGTTCATCTGTTCTATAAGAATATTTCTCAAGCTTTTTAGGTTTGTGTTCCTTTTTCATTTTTAAAAATTTCAAAAGAACTTACTGATTAATTAGAATACGTAGAACATAGGCAAATAAGGGGTGGGGTAATTCATTTAAGATCCCTCAAAAACTGTTGTAATCCTTTTAGGATCACTAGTCTATTAATTTATGGGTTGTAAACTGTACAAGTTTTTTTTTTTTCAATTCTCTCCATCAAAAACATGTCCTTTAGTTTCTCTCTGTTAAAACTGTCCAAATTCCACTATGGTATAATTAATTGATGCAATTCCATAAAATTATTAATGATAATAACAAAATGATTAATACATAGTTTGTCGACAAGACACAAAAGAGAAACGTTGAATTGAAAGATAAAAATTTTATTCTTGGTGCTATCTAAAGCACTATCATCTCGCCATTGTATAACGAAAATTAAATGTGAAAGCAGTCAATGCTTAGCCTCTGGAAAATTAATGCAAGAGATAATATTTTCCAAAATTTATTTTAATTAAAACCAAAAAAAAAAAAAAAAAATTTCGTCACCCATTTCATAACACTTTTAAGAAAAATCAATGGGCGTGAAACCAAGGAAAATTCCTCTTCCGTAATGGGAAAAAAAAAATGATGCACTCTAACAAACCGAGAAAATCTTTTTCCATTCAATTTAACAAGCTCGATAAATTTTATTTCAATCACTTGGAATTTCGATGACGTTTTCTATCAATAGTAGGGGAGAGTTGGATAATATCGCGCTCCTAATTACTTGGATCTATACATTAGACAGAGTTTGATGTACAAATTAAAAAATGCAGTTAAGTAGTAGAGAATTTTTTTAAGCTACACATACAGCATGACAAAATATTTAAAAATTAAAATATTTCAAAAAAAAAAAATGGAAGAGCGTGGATTATCAGACAGATTTGAAAATATCGTGCGTATGTTTGATAAAACCGTGCCCGTAATTATCGTGAATTTCTTTGAGTAACCTTGGAATTAATTTAAAAAAAAATTAAGTTCAACCAAATCCAGATAATCCTTCTGTAACTTAAGATGTTATTTTAGAACAATAATGACAGAAACTTAGATTCGTTAAATCAACAAAAGTTATGTCCTACATTTATTATTTTATTAATGTCTAGGTATTAAAATTAGCAAATCTTTGAATGAAGTTAAAACTGGTACGTCTCAGTTATACCCATAACCAGCCTTATTACGAGACTAGTTGCAATAATCAACGCAAAAATCGCACAGGAAAGTTTGTGCGCGGAATTGACAAACTCGATCATTTCATTTTATAACCTCAAAATAATACAGTAAAATTAATCGTGTATTCAAATCCATTTGGACATTAATTTCTAAAATATGTACGCATTAGAATAGAAGAAAACAATATCTATACCAATAATAAGATTGAAGATTTTTTCTACTTGAATACCTATATAGTAAAAATGTTCCATCTCACCTGCGCGAGCGAACGAAAAACGGAATCATTTTCCCCAGCTGAGATTTTTATCTAATCTAAAAAAATTAAGGTGTTTTGTTGAATACTCTTTATTGCCTACATTTTCATATATTTAATACAAAAAAACAGCTATTTGCATTGTAATTTTCCCCAAAAAAACAGGGTAATAACAAGGTTTGTCCAGGATAAACTTGAAAACAGCTGAGCCGATTTCAATGGAATTTTCACAAAATACTTTTTACTAAATATTGTAACTTACATAATAGGCTACTTTAAATTTCGAATACTTTTCCCTGTCTGTTTGTTTTTTCTTGGCAAACTTGAAAACGGCTGGTCTGATTTGAACGAGATTTTCACTACAAATAGTAAAGATTACAAAACTTGCTATAAAATACTTTTTATTCGGAAAAAATGTTGTTTTTCTGAGAAAAAAAAATAAAAACTATAAAAACTACGCAACGAAAAACATACATCGGCAGGCAGCTGTGATACAATGTACATATATCATATCATATCGTGAAAACGATATGATTTTAAACTATGGAATTTGTTATTCTTATAAATTAATGTTCGCAAATTTGAAAATTATAACCATTATAGAAGTATAGCGAAAGGTTAAATTCCTAGAAACCATAAATCCATTGTAAATTTACAGGTAGTTAATATATTATTAATAGTTCGGCTGAGTAAACGTTCGAGTTGTCGAGGGAGGAGAAGAAAATCCTCCGCAGTAAATATGATTTCATTAATAAAAAAAAATATCTTAGTTCAAAAATGAGACCCGTAAGAATAAATAACAAAAACAAACAGTTCGACTTAAGTGATCCCGATTAGGAGTTTGACTAAGAGAGGTGAAGCCGTTAGGCAGAGCCCCCAAAACAAAAAGAAATCTACCCCAACTTATTTTCAAGAGAAAATAGCAACTTAGATGTGACCATCGCGTTGTTTTCTTACCAAAAAACTATATTCTTAATTTTCAATTTATTTTAGCAAGATCTATAAGAATTCGTTTTCTAATCTTGAACCCCGGGAAATAGCAGACTTGCCGATAAGACATAATGGCCTTAATACTATATCCTAGAATTATGAATCTAAGGCAACCAAACCTAATACCTCAGATCTTAAGATAACACATTAAATATTAATGATCCTAAAAAAGGTACACCTCGTAAAGGATAGCTACTAATCCATTCTACTAAAATTAATAAATGATTTCATATGACAATTGTTGTGAAAGGTTCTCAAGACTTAAAATGTTCTTAATATTTTACAATATTCAAAAAAAACGTAAAGATCCTACCTATAAGATAGTTTATATCTGTTCCTGGAAAAGTAGTTGAACGGATTTTCATGAACTTTCTATGAAATAAAGGTCTAGAAATACCTAATTATCTTTTTTTGTTAAAATAGCTTAATTTCTTATTTTGAGTAAAGTTTTCTATTATTCAATCAGATTAATTTAGATACGCTCAGCGAAGCGGGCGGGTATCAGCTAGTGTTACAATATAAATACAGACTCACTTAGTTCATGTCAATAATACCCGTCAAATTATAAGAAAGGACAGTAAAACAGGGGAGGGGTAAGCGCTCCGATCTATGATTTTTAAGCGCTGGATAACACTAGAAGTGTTTAGTTTTTACAACACGATGATGCGCGGAATTATCAGACGCGCGGTATTATCCGACTCTCCCCTACCACATTTTCAGATTATAACCAACCGACAGCACAGTTATTAAATTTCCATAACGAGAAAACGTTAACCAGAATGACATGGAACGAGTGGTAAATGGGGGAAATGAACCCCAACGAAGTAGATTTCAATTAAGGAAAATGTAATTAATTGAGCAAAGACGACGCAACACTCGACATTTAAAGGATGTGCCTAAGCAAATATTTCACAAACAATTCAAATATTAATCTGAATATTTGTTTGGTTTGTGGTAATTTTTATTTTCTACTAAACGATTTTCTCCCTACGTGATACAAATTACATTTTCGGTGTAAACGACTAGAACGAGCGAGCGGTTTAATTAACTAAGACCTATATAAATATCGATTCGACCCAACATGCTGGGAGAACGTTAATTTCATATTTGTTAGATAAATAAAACGTTATCAATGTTCTGTTTTATTACCCAGATCGACACATTTATTCCTATAATCTTGACACCCGAATCAAAACTACCCGCATGGCTATGTTTAGTAACACCTAAAAGCACTATTCAATTTACAGGACAAGCCGACAATAATCTCATGTATTTCAATATACATTAAAGGATTGCCGGAGACCGATGCTTTTCACAGATTAAACTCAATCAACAATTAGTGATCGATTGATTGATGTGCTCTCAAGTGTATTAAAAGCAAATTGCACCGAGATAATTATCCTCGAACGAATGTAATCTATTTTAAATTGTTTCCATTAAAAAAGAAATGTTTAAGAGTTTACAATGTTCTGGAACAGAACAGGATTTATACTTTTCATATGTTTAGGATGCTTTATTTGCGGTGCCCCTTTAGATTTTAAAAAATTTTCATTTATAATAATTACTGGTAGAGCTGGTATAACTGGTAGTTAAATTTTCCTAATATATTCTTACATTCTATATTGGTAAAATGGCTACGTAAATTTATTGTAAATTAATTTCTCAATTTTAAACGTCTTTCCATTAGAAAACAAAGCTTTTAATAACGATTTGAATTTTGTTACTTTTTCAATTGCAACTTTTAATGCAAGCTAATAATAATGCTGATGTATAGGCAACCATGTATAGATCAATTTATAAGAGTATAAGTCCGTAATAGACCAGGGTAGATAATTTTTGAACCAAAAAAAAATTATAGTAGTATGAAACTCATTAGGAAAGGAGAGAATATAACAAAAATGAAAGGAAAAATTAATTACGGTTGGAAAGTGGAAAAGGGGGGTATTTTAAGCGTAGAAACGATTTATATCAATTTCCGACAAAACTACAAGTTCTATGGAAAAAAGTTAATTGGCAAAGTTGTAGATAATAGATAGATCTAAAACTTGTGTGCTAATACTTTTTTCACATAACCTCAAAAATAAGGTGAAAAATTCAAATTACCAAGTTTTTGGTTTTTAATTTTTTCTTTTACAAAAAAAAAAAAAAATTTACACGAAGTTTCGTGAAAACGTATCTTTTAATGTCCCTAACACCCCCTGTATTTTTTTATTTAAAATATTAATTTTTTCACCATATAATGATTTAATATCGAAAAAGCACCCTTATTTTCAATCGAAAATTCCCATGTAAAAACATCTGATTTTTTTAAAAAGTCGGTGAGCTCTTTGTTTGTTGAAACCTCTACTTTCTGATGGTGCAAAACAATATATACATTACAATGTTAAATGTTCTCAGAAAATGCAATACTTAAATTGTAAACTTTAATAATTTGCTCAAACTTGTATTTGTACAATTCTATTATGTACAATTTTGAGCAATTTATTTAAATTTATACTTTAATCATTGTATTTTCTGAGAACATTTAACATTGATTTGTATATATTTTTTGCAACATCAGAAAGTAGAGGTTGCAACGAATAAAAAGCTCACCGACTTTTTTAAAAATTCAGATGTTTTGACGTGAGAATTTTCGATTGAAAAATAGGGTGCTTAATCGATATTACGTCATTTTAATGGAAAAAAAATAATATTTTAAATAAAAAAATACAGGGTGTTTGAGACATTAAAAGATAAGTTTCACCAAATTTCGTGAAAAAAATTTTTTTTGTAACAGTTCAAAATTAAAAACCAAAAACTTGGTAAACTGAATTTTTCACTTAAATTTTGAGGTAATGTGAAAAAAGTGTTAGCAAAAGTTGTAGATCTACTTATTATCTACAACTTTGCCATTTAACTTTTTTCCATAAGACTTGTAGTTTTGTCGAAAATCGAGATAAACCCCTTTTTTTTCCACTTTCCCTACTCAGATCGACCGTAATTTATTTTTCGTTTCATTTTAGTAATATTCTCTTCCTTTTCCAATAGATTTCATCCTACTATAACTTTTTTTCACTTTTTACCATTTTCAAAAGCTTAAAGCACTGGTCTATAATAAAATCATGGAAATATGAAAAAAACGAATTTTTCTAGAAATGAGACTAGGCTAGATAAATTTTTTACCTCCAACCACTTCTGTATTATAAATGCCATGGAAATCGTAAGAGCCGTAAACCTTTGAAGAACTAATTAGTTGTAGAGTAATTTAAAAAAAAAAAAAAGTTCTTATTTTACTCAAAAATTGATAGTGCAATAGAGTCTCACTAATCCAGCACTTTAGTAGTCTGACACGTCCAATAATCCAGTACTTTCCAATCACGCCTCCCTCAACCATCGATATTTTTTCCGCACTTACGAATGCTTTATTCTATTTACGTATAGTATTACTAGTAAAAGCCCCGGCAGTCAACAGAATTGACTGCTATTCTAGTGCATGGTATCAGTGTATATGGACTATTTGAATTTCGTGGCAACTTCACTCCACTGGCTGGCACTATTACGCAAGAAACCAATAAGCTATCGGCGACAAACTTAACACTTAAGCTGCATATATGTATACTAGCTGACCCGCGCAACTCCGTCTGCGTCACATAAGAGTGAGAGAGGGTTAAAAGTGGGAAACCTATGGCACAATTCTAAAAGAGTTGAAACTTTCTTTGTTTTATCCACAAATCACTTAAGAACCATTGAAGAGATAAAATTTGGTACCTATAATGCTAATTTAAAACCACGCGGACGAAACCAAGAAAAACATTGTATGTCTGTAACGTTAAAAGTATAACATGACTCATGAGCTATCTTAGGTACATCACACTATGATCAGTAAGAGTGGAACTATAGTAAAAATTGTCACGGGAACGGGAATAATAAAGGAACGCTGCATAACACTACTGGGGTGTTTTATTGATAAAATTTACGTATGTAAACTTAAAATATAACGAAGAAAAAATAATATATGAAACTTAAACAAAGAGTAACGTAAAAAAAATTGAAATGTTATTTGATTATTGCAACGCCTGTAACCGTTGTAACAAATAATATATTTTAAACTTGTATTTCTGTATCTGATATAATATATTGCAAGGAGCTGAATGCCTGAATGTCTAATGATCTATGAATCAGCTCAGTACTGACTACTGAAAAAAAGTTAGAAGTACACAAATATTGAGAAGGAAAAGCGCAAGCGCTCACTTAGGAGGCCTAACATATTTTAAAGAGTGGGGAGTCTTGAAAAATGTTAAAAGTTAAAAATGTAATTGTTGATTTTTTAAATGTACTTTAACATGTTAAATTCTAAATATGTATTCAAAAATTAACAATGAAAGAAATTTCAACGTTTTAAAAATTTTCATTATTTTTTGGATGTTAAATAAAAAATCATATCTTCAGGTGAAAATTGTAATTTTTATTTTAATCCTAAAGAGAAAATGTGTTAAAACGCTATTTCACGAACTTTAAAGATCTATTTCACGATCTTTTTTTTAACACACGGTTCCCGCAGAAGACAATTATCATGCTATCCTTTGAGCACCGTGCATTATTCTGGCATAAGAAATAATCTATATTATTATCTGATCCCTCAACTTTCATATTGCAAAAAATCATGTCTATCTTTTACTCTGTGAAAAACAAAAACATATCTATCCTACGGGAGTAGAACATTTTTCCTGGATAAAAAAGAGATCAAGTTTTCCTGTGGAAAATTCGTTAAAACTCTTATTCATAAACTTTTAGAAAACTCTTTTGAAATACTCAGTTCCTGAAAGATTCTATTTTTAGCCTATCCTACGGGAACCGTACAATATTCTAACATAAAAAGTAACCCATATCATTCACTGTCTCTTAAACCACCATAATGCAAGAAATAATGGTAATCTTTTGTTCTGTGAAAAACAAAAACGTATCTATCCTACGGGAACATACATTTTTCCTGGATAAAAAGTGGACTGTATGAAAAGAAAAATTATCATTTTGCCTTGAGGACCTTAAGAGTTATTACTTAACTCTTAGCTAATAAATGAGTTATTAAAATGTTTGGTTTCAGCATGATTTTTCTTCGAACCAGGTTTTCTCTATTTTCCCGATGAAATGAGAAATTTTTCCGAAATAAAACGTGTTTTAGATAATGATTCGCATATTTATCATACTTAAATATCACCAAAATCCATTTTCAACTAAAAATAGAGTTTATGCATAATTTTTTTCTCCAACCCGTTTTTCAATTTCCCGGGTAAATGAGACATTTTCCCTTAATAAAAAGAATTCTATTTAATGACTCAGATTGTCATTTATTATCACAACAAATTTTATTAAAAGTCATATTTATTTGGGTAAGAATTAATAATATGTTTCTAAAAACAATTTCGCAAATAATGAATTATTTTTGAAACAACCTTAACAATCATTAAAGAGGTTATAGCGGGCTAACCGTAAAAGATAGACATATGCCGTCGCGGACTTTTTTGTAGAACTTTTTAAAAGGAACAATTTTGCTGCACATAATTTTTGCGTAACTTTAACCGTTTACGCAGGGCAGGCCACGAACGCTCTCAAAAGGAAAAATTTTTCCTGATTTTTGTAACATTTTCCATCGATGCTCTGCTCCTATTGGTCGTAGCGTGATGTTATATAGCCTAAAGCCTTCCCCGATAATTAGGCTATCCAACATTAAAAGAATTTTTCAATTCGAACCAGTAGTTCCTGAGATTAGCCCGTTCAACCAATCAATCAAACAAACAAACAAACAAACTCTTCAATTTTATATATTAGTATAGATAAGATGAATTTTCTCTACAATCTAATACTTAATTCGACCATTCCAATAATCCGGCACATCTTAATTTTTAATAGTGTTGGATTAGCAAGATTTTACATTTTTCTACATTAAAAACATTATTTTGATACCAAAACGAACTCTTAATATCAATATTTTCTTCAATCCATTTTTTTTTTCATTTTTCATTTAAATAACACAGAAAACATTTTTTTTCATTTTTGAATTTTCATAATTTCGAAAAAGTTCATCGTAACAACAATCCAAAAGAAGAGATTTAAAGCAAAGTTCACGCTCTACAAAAAAATTCCTTTGAGTAAAGTTGCAAAATACACTTGGACCTCTTATAACTCGGAAGTATAAATTGTGGCATATTTTTTGTACAGCACGCTTTTTATAACATGGTTTCTTGTTGTACCACCAATAGAAGATAAATACCAAAGGACAATAAATATTTGTCGTGGTATTGGAAGAGAAGGTTTAAATGGTATGAATATTCATGATATTCAAGAAATATTGGAGGATCGTTCGTTGAACGAAGAAGAATTAATTGAAATTTTGAATGAATCTACCACAATTAATGACTCAGAAAGCAGTTGCAGTGAGGTAGCTACCTATTTCACTATAAAAACTATAAATAAGGGCTTGGAATTGGTGTTATTAAATTAGAAAATTTTTTTATTGAAAAAGGTTCCATCATGGAAAAAAGTTTGAAATTCAAGAGAAAATTACAACAGATTTTGGAATCTCATAAAGAAATACGCCATGATTTATACACTAAAAGCAGACAATCGCAAACCCAAATTTTGTATGAAATTCAAACCTTGTATAACACGGAGTTGTAATAGGTAGCTACACGAGGTTTTAGTGGAACCATATTAAACCGTGTTATGCGAGGCCCGAGTTTATTTTTTTTTTAAGGTCGTATCAACTACTTTGGTCATTAGCGACCGTCGAATCCGAAAACCCAGAAAAAACATTTTAGGCTTTCATTGGCGTTCGAACCCAGAACCACTAGCGCATAAGGCAACTAACTAGTCCACTACAACACTAAGTGACCTTCATAAAAAAAAAAAAAAAAAAAAAATTAGGGTATGAATAAAATAAAGAATTCGATTTAGGGTATGAAAATAGAATAAAAAGAAAGGGATGTGGCACGAATTCGCTGTCTGACTTGACGCGCGCCGTTGCAACTAATTTTGAATTTCCATTATTGATGTTAATACTCGAATGTTATTTTCATTATTGAATTTGTTGATTATTTTTTAAATCGATCATCTGCCTGTTGTTATCTATTGTACCATCACCGTCGGATATTTTTGCATTATTCTCACTATTTGTATCTTTATCTATCATGATCATATGAACAATAACATTTATATCAATACACTGATCAAAATACAAATACCAATACAAATATGATTGACAATTAATGACAACTTATAATATACTAAAACGTTGTCATGGAGAGGAAAATAGCACATTACATTCAGTAATAGCTCGCGAAACAGGCCTGGGAAAACGACATGGTATATAGCTAACAATGTGTTTACGAGCTCTGCCGAACACTTGCCGATTCCCTGCCGAGAATGTGTTACATTTAGCGACATGCTAAAGACAGGCCAAAAAATTTGAGACGATGTTTAAAATGTTTCACTTTAAAAAAAAAATCGTAATTAGTGTTATTTTTGAACTCGGATATCTTTGACACGGTTAATCTGAAGAACTTCGTTCTCAGGACCTCTTTTGTAGAACGTGACATTTCTTTTAAATCTTTCCTTTTCAAAAAAAAAAAATTTTACCTAATTTTATACATTGCATGCTTACACGAGCCTATATTAAACGACATTTGCACGTATCTTTAAACATAAAAAAAAAAACTATAAAAGTTATGACATCAATTTTTATGAAAACTGCAAAATCAATATTGTTGAAAACTATGTTAAAAGTTGCCTTCGAAAACTTCTGAAATACTTTTAAGGATGTGTTTTAGTTGGATGAAATTAATTGCATAAATAAACAATTAACTCATTATTTTGCCTTACATTTTAAATATTTTAAAAAATCTAAACTGTCTCGTTATAAATACACAAAAAAATTATCATTAAAACAGCCACTTGTCATAATTGAAGTTGTATAGGCAATCATTTGTACGTGCACGTATGACATGTTCATCTACTCAAATACAGAGGGCTCTCAAATTGATAGATCGCTCTTTTCTATTTAACTATTTTTTTTTTATTTAAATTTTCAATTAAACCGCTAATCGTTTGACTTTTTTCAGGTGGAGTGATTCGTTCATTTTGGTCTTGTGATCTGACTTGGTGATCAAAATAGGGTCAACACAGAGCACGGCGACAGCGGCGGCTATTCACAATGATTTCGAGACGATATCGGACGCTCAGGAGGCCCTGTGGTTCGTCAAAGAAAATCTCGATAAAACATCCTGTCCGAAGAAAAAACGGTACTTGTGTAACGACTGAATCAATTAACACCCATTTTATTATTATTTTAAATAAAAAGAGCAATGACCGAAACATTTAAAAAAAAAATGCTTAGGATTTTTATTGGTTTCGATTGGGGTGGTTTGAAAATGTTGCGTGAGTGACATAGAAAACTAGCGAGCCATGTGCACACGCCTCAACAAACGGATGGACATCCGTTATTGTGATATACAATAAAATATGTACATAGGTAACAGTCGGTAGGTACATTATATTCAATCCCTCTTTTCCCTGAAATGTTCAATTGAAGTTTACAAAACCAGGAAAAATGGGATTTTCCTCTATTAGCATAATATATATCTATATAGAACCGCAATGCGTTCAAATAACTCGTTTACTTGGTCAATGTTTTTTATCGGGGAAAAAACGCGAGTGTGAAAATCCTGCGTTTGTAAGCTTAACATAATATATCAATCTTACAAGGATAAAAAGAAAAAAAAAACACTCCCTATTTGAACTCATAGTTCTTCCAAAGAACATGGGGCGTGTACCCTCATACATACCAACACGAAAGCGTTTCAAAGGGCCACCAAAATTTCGTGTTATTGACGCAAAAATCTCGTGAATTAAATCAAATAATTACGGGTTATTTACCTGGTCGTATTTTTAATTAGGTTTATATACATATTCAACGGTGGTTCAGGCTTTTTTAAAATATTGATTTTCTGGCAAAACGCAACGTGTTACATTTCCATACACACAAACGACGAAAAGGCCCCTTAGGGAACGCGGGACACTCAACAAATTTTAATAAATCTAATTTCCTACTCTGTCCTTTCCATAAGTTTTTCGTCTAAAAAAAAATAAAAAAATTAGACGAATTAAATAAATTTATTGGATATAGGCTCGGCGTTTTATATATATAAATGTCCTGTTCGTAACATACGGGAACAAGATATATACCAAATAGCCCATATAGGTAAACCCGGGATCAATAAAAAAAAAAAAACTATCAACCTACGTAATATGTTCAACTATAGTCCAAGATAAAATTTACGGAAAAAAATTTGAGAATAAAAAAAAATTTGCATTAAATAAAATGCATTGTAATGCAAGTAATAAGATTATGTCCTTATTAAATGAAGTAAATAGAAAGGCAGTTTGATTTAAAGAGAAATGTTCCTCATTCCACTGACCATTATTACACTATATTAGGTATCCATTTATTGCAATTACCTTGCTTTTATTTGGTTAATGCACTTTTTTCTGTCTCAATAAATTTTTTGTCAATTAAAAACGATTTTTACAAAATTACTAGCGGACCCGACCAACGTTGTCCTCTACACACTTTTTTTTAAATAAAACTGTAACAACTGGACCGTTCTGATGTACCAAAAAGTAATAAGATGTACAAAAAAAAATTCCTGAATCTCTTCTCACCCCTATTTACCGAACAAAAAAAATTATCTTACTTATATTATAAACGTGAAAGTTTGTGAGGATGTTTGTTGCTTTTTCACTCAAAAAGTACTAAAAGGATCGGGATGAAATTTGGCATAGATATAGATTATAATCCGGTTTAACATATAGTATACTTTATATCCAGGAAAAATGTACGGTTCCCGTGGGATAGATATTTTTTTGTTTTTTACAGAGCAAAAAATTAACTTCCTTTTTTGTAATGTGGTAGTTTAGGGGGCAGAAAATGATATAGATTACTTCTTATACCGGAATAATAAACGGTTCCCATCGGATAGAAAAACAAGTATGTATTCCATAAGAACCGTGTATTTAAAAGGAGTTTCATTAAAATCCACGAAATAGAGTCTTAACTAATTTTCCTTAAGAAGATTTGATCTACTTTTTACTCAGGAGAGATGTACTATTCCCGTGGGATAGATATGTTTTTTTGTTTATCACAGAGTTGAAGATTGATATGATTTTTGCAATGTGGTAGTTTTGGGGGAGACTAATATAGCTTACTTTTAATGCTAGAATAATACATGGTTCCCATGGGATGGCAAAACAACTATATCCTACAGGAACCGTACATTTAAAAAATTTTGGTAAAGTTCGTGAAATTGAATTTTATCGCATTTTCCTCAAGAAGGCCTGACCAATTTTACACAATAACGAAAGAAATCTCTACAAAGTTGAAATTTATAAATTACATTTTTACTGGAAAATAAATATGAATTTCAATTTAACACCAGATAAAATTAATAATGAAAATGTTTAAAATATTTGAATTTTTTCTTTGTTCATTGTCGAAGATATTAATTAGAAATAAACGTATTAAAATAATAAATTAAAAATTTCAAAATTTAACAATTACTTAACAGAACGAATTTTAATGAAGTTTTGCTAAAGATACTGTAGGATAGCTACTAATCTATTCTTTTAAGGGAACATCCATTAATTACGTGAGGCATTCATGGGGGCTGATGGGGTCGAGCCGAATCTCATCTAATCTCTAAAATATCACATTATATTGCGGGTTGGGGGAAAGAGTTATGCCAAATCTCATGACATCTTACCAGAGGGGAGGGGTGGGATTTCAAAAATTGAAAAAAACACCTCGCGTAATTAATGGATGCCCCCAAAATAGCTGAACGGTTTTAAATGACATTTGGTTTGAAAGATTTTCAAGTCATAAAGGAAAAAATACAAGTACTTTTTTACTAAAAATCGTATAGAAGCTGATGTGAGATAGCTAACATTTCTTTCCCAAAAAATAGTTTTACGAATTTTGATGAACTTTCTTTGGATCTAAAGTCTGAAAGTATCTATCTCTTTTATCTGTGAAAATAGATTAACTTTTATATTTCGCTATGAACGTAGGGAATCTTTTAATCAATCAGTTAAATTTAAATACACTCAGCGAAGCGAGCGGTTATCAGCTACTAAAATGTATATAATTGTTAGTTTAGACCCATTTCGAAAAACAAAAATATAAAAAAAAAATTAAACTAAGTATCTATTGTAAATCTAAACCATTCTCGAATCCACTTGAACACAAAAAAAAAATCATCAAAATCGGTCCAGCCGTTAAGGAGAAGTTTAATTATAAACACACGCACAGAAGATTTTAGCTGATCTTTCACCCGCTTCGCTGAGCGTATATAAGCTAATCTGATTGAATAATGGAAACCTTAACAAAAATAAGAAATGCAGCTATTTTAACAAAAATAGATCACTTATAAAATCCGTTAAACACTTTTTCAGGAATAGCTATAAAATGAGCTATCTTATAGGTAGGTTCTTTACGTTTTTATAAATATTGCAAAATACCTATACTTGTGTTTTTTTTTTTTGAAGACTTGAGACAATTTCACACCATATGTCATATAAAACATGTTTCCATTTTAGTAGAATGAATTAGTAGCCATCCTATAGGAAGCGTATACCTTTTTTAGGATAAATAATTTTCAATGCGTTATTTTAAATTCTGAGGTATCTTTAACAATATTTCACTAAAATTCGTTCTCTAGTTTATGCTACAAAATATTATTTATTCCACAGAACCGTTCACTATTCAAGTATTCTAGGATATATTCGTAGAACTAATTTAAGTCCATTGCCTTATCGGCAAGGCTGCTGTTTCCCGGGCGCCAAAATAATAAATAAAATAAATAAATACATTTAATTTTTGATGATTTTTTACAAATTATAAACTAGATCAATATCCTGAACCTTTTTATCATTCCTATCAATAAATTTTCACATAGCCATACCCTAATAAAGTTCAGATTCAACTCATTTATTATCAAAATAAATGTGGCACCTTAAACATTTTCACGTACAAATCTCTTGTTTTCGGTCCCTCATAAAGGATGTAGTATCCACTAAATGTTTTTCCTATCAAATACTTCATCTGGCCATGCATAAAACCTGACCAGACTATGATTATTTACATGTTTTAAAACTGGTTCAAGTCCATTTCGACCAAATAAATTGGCAAATTGAATCGCTCTTAATCTGATCACCGCTAATCAAGATTAGTGACCATACGTGTTCCATGAAAAAATCAATGTTTTCCTACTTAAAATTCTCGAAACGTTCGAAATGTACCGAAAATAAATTGAACTTAATAATTTTGTATCGCAGGAGTTGTTTTTCGCGTTTTCAAAACTTTTTACAACTGATGCAAAGAATTAAAGGATTTGACGGAGGATAACGAATGAATAAATAGATATTAAGTACATAGAAACGTTGTCGTTTACGTTAGAAAATACTTTATACAATCGGAAACTTGATTTCAGGATTCTATTTAAGTACGCGAGCATTGTGATTATTGCTTCTAAGATAGGATTTTCTACGCTAAGGATTTACCTTACATCTTGATTTTAATTCTTTTGTTAGCAGAAATAAATAGTTTAATCTGTTTTTTTTTTGCTCTACTGCTTATTACCCGACTAGGATTTAATATAAGGTCCTTAACAAGTCAATCGTAAAAAAAAAACTTTTTACAGCATCTTTAGCCTTTTAAGCTTCACATCTGTGCATCATCAAAAAATTTTTTTACTTTTTTTATTACTAATTTTATTAGATCTATTGAAGTCTATGAAATTTGTGGCGACGACATACATACATACCAGTGGCGTGCGGTAACTTTTGAAACACGGCATGTGGTCAGAAGGGCGGGGGGGGGGTAATAACCAAAATTTTTTAATTTTATTTTTTATTTGGTTAACATGGTATTATATTATGTATTAATTTTTAAAATTTAGCCTTATTCAACGCTCCTTTCTACAAAAATCATCAAAAATGGGGTAAATAAATCAAAATAAGTCACGAACAGCATCAGTCACAATGAGTGGCAATTAGTAATTTCATTGTGTAGATTCAAAACGTCAAACGCATCTATAAACGTCAACCATCAATGTGAAACGCCGAGAGAGATAGTACTACTCGAATGTTATTTTGATTATTGAATTTGTTGATCATTGTTAAATCTATCATCTGCCTATTATTATCTATTGTAACGTCACTTCAAGAATATCATGTTCAATCATTGTTAAATAAAGTATGTTATGACGAAGAAGTTGTTTCTGGACGAAAAGGCTACAAATGTCACACCCAACAACCTAGCGCTCCGACATATATATATGATAAAAATATTTAGTATTTGGTATTTTTAGAATCATTTTACAATACATGCAATTACGTAAATTAAAATATGAATGAATTATAAAAAAATATTTAATTTTTTTAATATTCTCAATCCCAAGGCATGCGGCGCATCTACTGCATGTATGGACCGCACGCCACTGATACATACATAGTCCGCACATTACACATAGCGATCAGTAAGTCTAGAAAAGGCTTAAGAAAAAAAACCTATCTCAGACATTCGATAGGGTTTAGTACCAGGGATTGCTTACCAAAATAAAAAAAATATAAAATTCCCGAATATCTTCAAACTATTTTAGCATCCCTCCCAAAGAATCGTCATTTCCGCATAAAAATTGAAGATATTCTATCGAATCTTGTAAATTGACCGGTGTTCCCCAAGACTCCGTCCTCAGCCCCACGCTATATAACCTATAGGGGAGAGTTGGATAATATCGCACCCCTAATTACTTGGATCTATAATTAAGACAGAGTTTGATGTACAGACTAAAAATGCAGTTAAGTAGTAGAGAATTTTTTTAAGCTACACATACAGCATGAGAAAATATTTAAAAAATTAAACAGAAAGTAGTTATTTTGATATTGTAAAAATAATGGAAGGGCGTGGTATTATCAGAAAGATTTGATAATATCGTGCGGAGGGTTTGATAAACTGTGCCCGTAATAATATCGTGAATCTCTTTGAGTAACCTTGGAATTATTTTTTTTTAAATTAAGTTGAATCAAATCCAGATAATCCTTCTATAACTTAATTTTTCAAACTAATTTATGTAGGGGAAGTGAGCTCAAAACGGGTAAGCAGTCTTACGCTCCTGTATGAAGCATTAGAATTTTGTGCGCGTGCGTGGAGATTTGTTTAGCCCTGACGAGCTTTGATCGGCTAAGCTCGAGCGCCAGAATTGTTTACCAACATAGGAATTTTAAATAAAAGTTTTTGCTAATTATACTAAAAAATTTCAAGTTAAGTATGCCCTGATTAGTCAAAAATCGTTATAATTTTCGTATTGTTCGTATCATCGTTTTGTTTTAGTTTAATGTAAGTTTGAAATTACATGAACACTTTGTCTGCTGTATCTGCCATTTTGAGTTTCTTTGTACTTGAACGTAAAACTTTAAACGCGTTTTCTCGAAACGACTTTTTTTGATGCAGTAGCCACAATATCTCAAGTTCTAATCAGCCGATTTACTTGAAATTTAGCATGAACATTCTTTAAATATCTCTCTATCGCATGAACTAACAAAAAATGAAAATTTTAAATTTGTTATATTTTTAAAAAATTCGACAAAGTTAAAAAATGAGTGAAAAAATCGCGACCTTTATTTTTGAGAAGCCGCCATTTTATGAAAAAAAAAATTTTTGTTCAGTTTTGGAGTATCATGCGATAGCGACATTTGTACTTATCAAAAATCCATCAATGTTTTATTTTTCAAATGACCACAAGGGTAGAAATCATGGCGACGAGGACACGGTCTTTTTTTTTCCCTCTACTTCGAAGACGCGTAACTCAATGTAAAAAACAATTTTTTTTTTTGAAATTAATTTTGTGTTTTCTCTAAATATAAATAAACAAATGATAAAAAAATGTATGGTAAAAATAACAAATGTATGTAGTATCTCGGGAAAAACGGGTAGATAGATATAAACAATTTAACATGCCTCGTTTGTGGTGATCCGTATAAAGATCCACCTAAAAAAAACTGGATCGAATGTGGAGATTGTAGAGAATGAGCTCATGAAACCTGTACTTTTTATTCTGGCATAGGACATATTATTGTGATTTGTGCCAAGAATGAAGTTCTGAAGTATTTTAGCTTCAATTTACTATCAGTTTGTATTTTACATTTGATATCTAATTGTAATAATTATTGTTCTATATTACAATATTAACATATTTGATCTCTATAATAATAATAGGTAACTCTAAAAGTCTGATTAAATGAGTATAAAATTAGTGTTAGTATCTATCGACTAAATAGCCTATAAATATTGAAACTCATTAATTAAATACTACGTAAATGAGTAATATTAATACGTTATTTTTATATAAAACAAAAAAAAATTGATTCATGCCTCATTACAGAAAATAAAAAGACGTTAACTCGTTTTGTCTTAAGCTTACCCGTTTTGCCCAAGGTAATTACCCGTTTTAGGCTTATGTATAGGGCAAAACGGGTTTTTCGATTACTTTGTGATTTTTTAAAATAAACAAACACTGGACATATAATGTGGTCAAATCGTGTTTTTTTTTTTCAAAGTTTAATTATTACACTATATTATAAAGTAAATCAACCTACCATATAATACGAATTTTACAGTTTTTTTTTTACCTTCGCGCTTAGCTTACCCGTTTTGAGCTGACTTCCCCTATTACTGACATTTTTAATAAAATAAACCCACGGGAACTCATAGAATGTTAGAAGCTATTTAATTTTTATGTTAATAAGAGAAAAGTTGGTTAAATACAATTTTCAAAACGTCCATTTTTCACATAACCAATATTGACAATGACAATGGCGCAATTGTTTAATAAAGTCAATTATTGTTTTTTGTTCATCTCTATCACATAGAAGATCACCATTTCCATTTCTGTTCCACTCATTATTAATACGTAGTTCGAATTTGGTGTTTTTTGTTTTAATTTATATAGTACAATCAAGTACATTACAAATTTGGTTTTTATCAATTTAAATCTTTAAATACTGTAACAATAAATGAAACATCTTGATCATGTGTTTGATTGTATAGTATATTAGGATTTAGGGATTTTCTCAAAAATACAATGAAATGTTTGTGAGAATGGGACAATTTTGACAGGCTTTAAATCACGATATTAAATCAACTTTACGATCATTTCAATGAAAATTGCTTTCATCCGTTTTATCAAAATTAAATTTTCATAGATATAAAAAGGCCTCGTTTTGCCTCGTTTGCATTCATCACTATAAGCACTCCGAGTGCTCACTTTGCGAGTCCTTTTATGCGATGCAATTTCAGCATGAAAACGAAACTCTTTTATGTTTAGCAGCATCCCACACTTCTAGTGGGGAAAACACCTCTTAAAATATCAGCCGAAAATTCAATAAAGAAAACCCCCCCAAAGACACAAGTAACACCCATTCCGACCAAGTAACCCACTAAAATATTTGGTAGCATCAACTTTTGCCTGGTCGAATTAAACGTGTTATATTTTACGAGTCTCAAGACACATTTTATGCTATATAAAACCGCATAAAAAAACCCCTTCAATCGACAACTATAAAGAATATATCATATCAGGTGTTTTATTTTGCCTTTAAATGACACGATCATGTGACAAGTTTCATCGTAATGAAATACAGGCGTCCCTCCTATAACACGGTACTTGTAAAACACGGTTTCGATATTACACGGTAATATAACACGGTTTTGAAATAACACGATTTTGAAAAATATGCATTAGTAAGGGTCTAGCTGAATAAGCCTTTGTGTAGTATGGTTAAAAATTTCATTTTTAAAATACAAAACTTATTCAGGAATTTAAAAAAACATATTTTTTTATGAACTTGTTTTTTTTTATAAAACAACTAATGGTGGCTATCTTTTTTCTCAAAATTTTTGTGGTAAATAGATACTTGATATTTGCATAAAATATATTTTTTTGGACGGTGTCAACTAAGAGAGAGGTATAAAAACAGACCCTTAAATATTTCAATAAATTTTTTTACTACTTAAATAATTTGATATGAGCACCAAAAAAAAAAAAAAAAAAAACACAGAATATAGATTTTATTGATTTAAATGTTATTTTGAAAATTTTGTTCCGTTATCTTTATTAGTTTTTGAGATAAAAAATTTTAAGGTAAGGTTTGTAACCCCTCTAGCTTCTATAATAGAAGGGGTAGCGGTCTAATATCTTACTTCTTACTTATATTATAAACGTGAAAGTTTGTGAGGATGTTTGTTGCTCTTTCACTCAAAAAGTACTAAATGGATCTGGATGAAACTTGGATAGATATAGATTATAATCCGGTTTAAGATATAGTATACTTTATATCCAGAAAAAATGTACGGTTACCGTGGGATAGGTATTTTTTTGTTTTTTACAGAGCAAAAGATACACATTCCTTTTTTGTAATGTGGTAGTTTAGGGGCCAGAAAATTATATAGATTACTTCTCATACCGGAATAATAAACGGTTCCCATGGGATAGCAAAACAAGTATGTATTCTGTAAGAACCGTGTATTTAAAAGCAGTTTCATTAAAATCCACAAAATAGAGTCTTAACTCATTTTTCTTAAGAAGATTTGATCTACTTTTTACTCAGGAGAGATGTACAATTCCCGTGGGATAGATATGTTTTTTGTTTATCACAGAGTTAAAGATTGATATGGTTTTTGCAATGTAGTAGTTTGGGGGAGAATGATAAAGCTTATATTTAAGGCTAGAATAATGCATCGTTCCCATGGGATGGCAAAACAATTATATCCTACAGGAACCGTACATTTAAAAAGTTTCGGTCAAGTTCGTGAAATAGAATTTTAACAAATTTTTCTCCAATTTTACACAATAACGAAAGAAATCTCTACAAAGTTGAAAATAAAAAATTGACAATTTTTACTAGAAAATAAATATGAATTTCAATTTAACATCCGATAAAATTTGTAATGAAATTTTTTTAAATATTTGAATTTTTTCATTGTTCATTGTCGAAGTTATTAACTAGAAATAAATGTATTAAAATAATAAACTAAAAATTTCAAAAAATTAACAAGTACTTAACGGAACGAATTTTAATGAAGTTTTGTGAAAGATCCTGTAGGATAGCTACTAATCTATTTTTTTAAGGGAACATCCATTAATTATTACGTGAGGCGTTCATGGGGGCTGATGGGATCGAGCCGAATCTCATCTAATCTCTAAAATATCACATTAGATTGCGGGTTGGGGGAAAGGGTTATGCCAAATCTCATGACATCTTACCAGAGGGGAGGGGATGGGATTTCAAAAATCGCAAAAAACGCCTCGCGCAATTAATGAATGCCCGCCCCCTAGAATAGCTGTACGGTTTTAAATGGCATTTGGTAAGAAAGAATTCCAAGTCCTAAAGAAAGGAATACAGCAGCGGCGTGCGGTCCATAGATGCTATAGATGCGCCGCATGCTTTGAGATTGTAAGACGATTTTAAAAATTGTATATTTTTTATGATTTATTCATTTTAATTTTTAATTTACGTAATTGCATGCATTTGAAAATTATTCTAAAAATACTAAATATTTTTATCATTTATAAATTTTTTAATTGACGTAATTTTAAAGGTATGGGTATGGCTCATAAAATTGTGAAATGAACGGCAAAAGCCCAATGAATGCGCAGACGACCGCAACATGTGGTCTGATGCAACCGTTTGCTTCGAATTGGTCGCGCAGGCGCACTAGTATGGTCGAATACTATCTCTCTTGGCGTTTCACATTGCCGATTGACAGTTTTCAGATGCGGTTGACATTTTGAATCTATGGTATAGTGAATTTAATTGTTATTGATTTATTTTGATTTATTTACCAAGAGGCCATACAAATGTTCTGTTCTTTAGGATAAGAACTATTTTCGTTGTTTTTAAATACATTATATTATGCGGTTATTGATGATTTTTGTAAGAAGGAGCGTCGAATAAGACTAACTTTTAAAAATAAATACTTTAATACAATGTTTAACAAATAAAAAAATTAAACTAAAAAATGTACCCCCCCCCTTCTGCTGACCGTATGCCCTGTTTCAAAAGTTACCACACGCCACTGGAATACAAGTACTTTTTTAGTAAAAATCGTATAGAAGCTGATGTGAGACAGCTAACATCTCTTTCTTGAAAAGTAGTTTTAGGAATTTTGATGAACTTTCTTTGGATATAAAGTCTGAAAGTATCTATCATTTTTTTCTGTCAAAATAGATGAATTTTTATATTTCGCTATAAACGTAGGGAATCTTTTAATCAGTCAGTTAAATTTAGATACACTCAGCGAAGCGAGCAAGTATCAGCTAGTTGAGTATACTTACTACTCCCATCTACAGGTATACGTGGAGAAGAACAAAATAAACATCGATATAAAACGTAGATTTGGTTTCGATATAGCACGGTACGAATTAACCGTGTTATACGAGGGACGCCTGTATATCGATAGAAATGAAGAATTAATGAGTTGTGTTAAATGTAATATAGGAAGTCGACGGATGGAAAGCAACCCCATTTTAAAGCTAGTTAAACATTTAAGCTGCTAAAATTTTCAACGAAATTATCAATTTCAATTTACAGGGTGTTATGAGGGAGATTATAAACCAGAGGTGTGGAAAAAAAAATTTTTCTAGATAAAAACTCGCGCCAACTCCTATTTAAATTCAAGGACAAAATTTGCAGTTTAAACTCAAATACTTTGTGCATGGGGTCCACTTTAAAAATTTATCTCTGAAATTTTTTATTTATTGTACAATGATCCCATATTAGTAAGCGTTTTTTTTTTCGTATGTAAATAATTAACTGTGACGGTGTTCAGTGGCTCATTACGAAGGACATTCGATAGAGCGGTCAGAGCACAGCACATTGCGACAAAACATATTATAGAGGTGCATGTAGAGAGATACAATATGTAGATATCTAATATGATGAAGAGGACGGAGGTTTTGTTGTAAACGAAAAATTTTTCAACATATTATTGTTATTATATGGTTATCGTCATCAGCATCATCACAGTCGCTATTAGAACAATCACATGACGGCGGCGAAGACAAGGCAAACCCAAATCACACTTGTGACACAACGCGACACGACACGGCTTCAATCTCTATCTATCCAACAGAAAATTGTTCTCAAAAAAAAAAAAAAAAAAATTAATCATTCAATTTAAATTCAAGTGATTAACCAAGTGATCAAGTGATTCGGAATTTTTTCTGTAAGTCATTTTAAATTGTTATTTAACAATCCACCAATTTCGAATTTATTAATTTTCTCCTCACTTTTCAAAGTAACATAAGCAACATCTTCAACAAAACAAAAAAAAAAAAACAAAAAAAAAAAAACTTCCTCTCGTTAAATTAGTTTTCCAACTTTTACGTAATGCGTAGCATCCATAAAAAAAAAAAAAAAAACTTTTTATACGTTTTCCTCTCTATATGTTACAAGGATTATTTAAACTTTAATGTAATGTATAAAGTTTTATTTTTTTTTTTTTCAAACGAAAATTCAGACAAAAATGTTTCTCTTATTTTTCGATTTAATATCGTATATATTTGTCAATTCAATCATGCTGTAATTAAATTATCACATCGGCCAGTCTTTAATTAACAGCGCGAGAATAACCTCAAGCTACTTGAAATCGTTAAAGTCCGAAAATAATTTTTAACAGTCCATTAGAAGATGATTGCTTTGATTTTCATTGATCGGGGAAGTTTATATAAAGAATTTTCTTTAGTTGAGTTGTTTTTTACTTGCAAAGTTTCTTTTTGTTTTAAATTATGTTCACAGAAATGAAAGGAAATTGTCTCGTTAAAAGTGGAAAAACTATATCTTCAGTGAAATTTCTAGCCATTGCTTAAATTGAGAGAATTTTCTCAAAGCTTGTTTTCAACTAACAAGTTTAGGAAAATTTAAGAAAGGGAAATATCAAATTCTACTTTTTTTTTTCGTAGACCAGAGGTCCTCAAAAATTCCAAATAAGTTCTTAAATAATCTTATATACGTATTAGTGATGTAACGAATATTAGCATTAGCAAGTGTAGTTAGTTTAGTGTAGTTTTGACACTTGCATTTATTTGTCAAAATTATTGGTTATGTTGTACGCGGCGCATGCGCAAACGCCAAAATTTGTTAATTGTACAACACTCAGCAGTTGTAACAACTACATATTATTACTACACTATGATAGTAAAAAATACTATACGTTAGAGCTGAATACAACACAGTGTGTTATCTAATGTTACATTTGTGGTTATAGTGAACACAAAGTGCAGTAAAAATATTACTAGTTTAGTGTTGTAAATTTTACACCACTATTTTTTACCGTGTAGTAGTATTATTCTAAGTCTGATAAGACTTGTTGCAATTTATAATGTAAGATTTGTACTTATTAAGCAGATTATAACTAGGATTTTAATTAATAGACCTGAACTAAAGCCTTTGAAAATAGTAAAAAGTGAAAAAAATTATAGTTGGATGAAACCCATAAGAAAAGGAAGTGAATATAACAAAAATTAAACGAAAAATAAATTACGGTCAATCTGTGGTCGGGAAGTGGCAAGGGTGGGGGGTAAAGGTAGAAACGGTTTATCTCGATTTCCAACAAAACTACAAGTCCTATGGAAAAAAGTTAATTGGCAAAGTTGTAGATAATACATAGATCTACAACTTTTGTGCTAACACTTTTTTCGCATAACCTCAAAATTTATATGAAAAATTCCAATAACCAAGTTTTTGGATTTTTATTTTTGTCTTTTAAAATAAATCTATATTAATTTTAATTTTTTCACCTTATTTTGACTTAATATTGAATAAGTACCCCAATTTTCAATCAAAAATTCTCACGTCAAAATTTCTAGTTTGTTCTTAAATGTTCCCAGAAAATGCAATAGTTAAATTTTAAATTTTAATAAATAGCTCAAAGTTGTATTTGTTCAATCGATTATGTACAATTTTCAGCAAAAGTGTTGTGTTGTAGAATTTCTTATTACCTACAACTTTGTCGTTTAACATTTTTCCATAGGATTTGTAGTTTTGTCGGAAATCGAGATAAACCGTTTCTACCCTTACCCCCCCCTCCCTTTCCATTTCCCGACCACAGATCAACCGTAATTTTTTATTTTTTCTTTCGTTTTTGTTATATTTTCTGCGTTGGACAAAAATATTCGCATTCGTGAAAAATCGGACATTCGTTACATCACTAATACGTATCAAACACCTTTGGTATTTTTTGACGCTGGCGGTTTATTGCGGTAATTTGCGGTAGAAACATGAAATTTGAAAATTTCAATCAATTCTTTGCTCCTATAGAAAAAGTATTTATTCAAAATTTATAAGGCCCCATATAGCTCAAATATGACGTTTTACGTTTTAAAACTCAAACTTTGCAACTATTAATGTACTTACAAATATGAGACAGCCTTTTTATTTAACCCTCTGGAGCGCACGATATCTCGTGGATAAAGGATATTAACGTTATGGGGAAAACGATGGAGCGAGGTGACGGACCCTTCTTTCCATCTACGTTGTGTATTAATAAAATAAATGTGATATTCTTAAAATTATTTTATACCTTTAAATAAAATCATTTTGGTGCCTAAAGTTTGCCTAAGCTTGTTTTTGTTCCTTTAATGTATCTTACTTTATCACATAGATGAAGCGAGCGCTCCAGAGGATTAAAGGTAGATCTAATTTTTTACAACTAATATACCAAAAACTACCAGAAATTCACAAAAAATAAACAATCCCAAGTCCATTATTTTCGATTGAACAATTCTTTAAATGGTGCATTTTTTTTTTAAATTAGATTTTCAAATAAAGTGTATTTAATATTTTATTAATGAAGTTTATTTTTTGGTATATTTAACATAAATTTGGTATAATTAACATAGCCATGAACTAGTCAGTTAACAAGGGATTATTTTATTGCGGCGTATAGGCAATCATTATCACGTGGGCGTATTACTTATTGCCTATACTAATCTGTAATTAAAAGCTTTCCGAGAAACCATGAAGGTTTAATAACATAAAGAACAACATCCGAGATTAATCTGTCATAACATTTTTATGATCCCAACCTAATGTACCACTGCTACAAATCGATGATCTTCAAGTCAATGGGCGTAACACTCAAAAATTAAAAAAAACTGTTACGTGTTCTGATATGAAAATCAAATTAAATGCTGCTCTAGACAAACTATTTTTGCGATATTTTTTTCAAAACAGCAATCGTATATATCGAAAATAGATAAAGTTTATCTAAATTTAAAAAATAAAATTTTATCATTGTGGTTGTACAATTGCCTCATACAACTTAAATCCCATAGATACGTTTTTTGAAAGTGGTGTAAACTCCATTTTGACAATTTACATCAATGATAACATATTATTCCAAAAAATATCTTAAAAGTTTTTACTCTTTAGTACAGTGGTGACAAACCTATGATCCGCGGGTCAGATACTGACCCACGAAGGCTTTTTAAAAGACCCACACGATGAGTCTTATAAACTCATCTTATCATGAAAGAAAGAACAGACAATCCAAAATATTAAAAAATTTAAATTAAAGGTATGTTATGTCGGATTGATACAAATTATTTGTTCCTTTGTTACCACACCCTCACTCCTTTTCAAGGAACGCTATTGGTTAGTGACCCACGGGCTAGTATTTAAAAAAAAAAAAAAAGCAAAATTTTCAAAAATAATAAAGTGGATTTATACCACTTTCAATTTAACGATTGATTTTCACCTCCCATTAAATGATTAGAAACCAAGTTGTACAACTAATTATGTACTAAATTGTATAAGCAGCATTATTATGACATTTTATTCAAATCTATCAATAAGTTGCTATGGTAACGATTAGTTACTATAATAGCTATAATCAAAGTTAGTAAACTAGTGCTTTTAGCCTTTGAAAATGGTAAAAAGTCTAAAAAATTATTGTAGGATGAAACCCATTGGAAAAGGAAGAAAATATAACAAAAATGAAAGGAAAAATAAATTACCGTCCATCTGAAGTGGGGAAGTGGAAAAAAAAATGGATAGAAACGGTTTATCTCGATTTTCGACAAAACTACAAGTCCTATGTAAAAATGTTAAATAGCAAAATTGTAGATAATAAGTAGATCTACACTTTTTGTGCTAACACTTTTTTCACTTAACCTCAAAATGTATGTGAAAAATTCCAATAACCAAGTTTTTAGTTTTTTATTTTTATCTTTTACAAAATTTTTTTTTTTTTTTTTTTGTAAAAATTTACCTTTTAATGTCCCAAACACACTTCAATTTTTTTGATATAAAATATGCATTTTTGCGTCACGTCAAAAGTTCTGATTTTTTTAAAAAAAGTTGGTGAGCTTTTTGTTAGTTGAAACCTCTACTCTTCTCTGATGGTGAAAAAAAAGGCTCTAATAACGAAAATTATTTTAATTAAAAAATGTAAATGACAAACAAAACATACTTTTCTTTGCATATTATATAATATGTCGTAGGTTAAGCTCCCAATATTCTTAAATACAATTTTCGTCCTAATTTTTTAGGACCAATACGATGAGAATCAAACAAATAATAATAATATAACAGTTAAATTTTATAAAACTATAAAGAAACATATAGAAATTTCATTATGAAAATTTTTTTATTTATTTGAGCAAGAATTGCTATTGTGGCACTTGGAATTACATAATATTCCACCATTTTTACAACATACAGCATTTTTATGCTCACATTTACCAAAACGACATGGTCATTGTAAATTCAATGTGCATTTCCCTTATTTGAAATTGTAAATGTTAGTTGAATGCACATTACCCAAACGAGGAGGCAAATGTACACATTTACCGGAAAATGTGTACATTTGCCGCAATATCTACTTTTACCGTAACATATACACTGCCGGCCAAAAGTTTGAGACCAGTTGTAATATATTTTTGCTATCACTTATTGTATTCAAAGTTTCGGTAATAAAATAAAAATTGTTGTCCATACATATTTTTAAATTACTGATGAACATCTAAAGAGACTTTTGTAGGTATGTTTCTCAGGTACAAATAGAATTAATGGGTTCTGTTTAAAAACATCCAAGACCGCAGGGTGTTTGGCCAGTGGAAGGGTCATCATTATATTTAAAGTAGCTCCGTATTAATTGTTCTTTAATTCTATTCTTCTTTAATTTTGCACTGGCTATTCTTTGTTATTATTTAGACTTTCTAAAACAGGTTATTTTAAATTTTTTTTTAAGTTATGTACCATTTTGTACGAATAATTTAATTTAGTCTTAACTTGGGGTTTCTATAGTTAAAACGTTTTAAAAATGGGAAAAGTACGAGAAATAAATATCGAAACTCGATCTGCCATTGTTACTTTACATAATGAAGGCAAATCCAAACGTGAAATTGCGTCTCAACTTAAACTTTCGAAGACTTGTATTCATCGCACAATTATTCGGTTTAAGGAAACGGGTAGTTTTCAAGATTTTCCACGTTCAGGAAGACCGAGAGCTACTTCTTCTAGTGAGGATCAGTTTATCGTTATTACCAGCAAAAGGAATAGACGCTTAACAGCACCAAAAATTCGTGCTGAAGTGAACAAATCTTTAAATAAACCAGTTTCGCTTACCACAGTGAAAAGACGGTTGAGGAACGCTAAACTGTTTGGTCGTGTTGCCGTTCGGAAACCTTTACTAAGGCAGCAAAATAAGAAAAAAAGGATGCAGTGGGCCCTATTCCATCGAGATTGGACAGAAGATGATTTTAAAAAAGTTTTTTGGACTGATGAGTCAAAATTCCAAGTATTTGGCTCAAATCGACGAATTTACGTTCGGCGAAGCACCGAAGAAAAGATGTTACCAGATTGTGTAGTGCCAACTGTTAAGCACGGTGGTGGTTCAATAATAGTCTGGGGTTGTTTCTCAGGCCATGGAATTGGAAGTTTGGTTAAAATTGATGGAATTTTGAAGAAAGAGGAATATAAGACAATTCTCGAAAAAAATGCTGTACCATCAGGCTTAAGTTTAATTGGCAATGGGTTCATTTTTCAGCAAGATAACGATCCAAAGCATACTTCCAAGCTATGTAAAAATTATTTATTACAAAAAGCAGCAGAAGGAGTTTTAAAAATCATGAAATGGCCACCGCAAAGTCCGGATCTCAATCCAATCGAGCTTTTGTGGGACGAGCTTGATAGGAATGTCCGAGAGGAGTGTCCCTCTTCACTTGCAGACTTGTGGAGACTACTACAAGAAAGCTGGAACAAAATTTCTCAAGAAACCATAAATAAATTAATAAGTAGAATGCCGAGGCTAGTAGAAAAAGTAATAAAGTGCAAGGGAGGATTTTTTGATGAAAAAACAGTTTGAGTAATTAGTTCATTTTTTTTTATAGAATAATTTTTTATGTTTATTTTCTATACTAAGTATGTTTAAAGGTTATAACTATAATATTAATAAACATTTTTACTGTATTTGTCTTTGAATTTTTAAAAATATTTCCTTTTTTTGGCTTAAATCTATATGGTCTCAAACTTTTGGCCGGCAGTGTACATTACAATGTTAAATGTCCCCAGAAAATGCAATAATTAAACTGTAAATTTTAATAAACTGCACAAAATTGTACATAACACAATTTTGAACAATTTATTAAAATTTACAATTTAAGTATTGCATTTTCTGAGAACATTTAACATTGTAATGTATATATTGTTTTGCACCATCAGAAAGTAGAGGTTTCAACAAACAAAAAGCTCACCGACTTTTAAAAAAAAAATCAGATGTTTTGACGTGGGAATTTTCGATTGTAAATAAGGGTGCTTTTTCAATATTAAATCATTATAAGGTGAAAAAAATTAATATTTTAAATAAAAAAATTACATTATGTTTGGGATATTAAAAAGTAAACATTTACAAAATTTCATGAAAAAAATTGTTTTTTTGTAAAAGATAAAAATAGGAAACTAAAAACTTGGCTATTGGAATTTAAAATATTTTAATAAATTTTGAAGTTATGGATTTACTTATTATCTACAACTTTACTATTTAACTTTTTTTCATAGGACTTGTAGTTTTATCGAAAATCGAGATAAGCCGTTTCAATCCTTACCCCTTCCCTTTCCACTTCCTCACCTCAGATCGACCGTAATTAATTTTTCCTTTCATTTTTATTATATTTTCTTCCTTTTCTAATGCGTTTCATCCTACTATAATTTTTTTTTCTGGTCAAAAATTATTTACCCTGGTCTATAGAAGTACATAGAAAAAACAAGAAGCGAGAATATGACAGAGATTATAACCACAATATGGATGCTGGACTGAGAATAAAATCCAAACCAAAGACTACTTAATTGATTTATAGCACTTAATACACTAGCAATTGTTAGTGTCGTTAAGAAAACTTCAATGTCATCAAAATGATGACTCAACAACAGACAAAAAAATGCAATAAAAACCGGAAATTTAAAATTGTTTTGCACGCGATTTGTGAAATAATCAAACTTGAATAATTCAATTATATTTTATGCCATTTTTCAAGTTGAACGAATATGATTTAAACAGCGAAAAAAAAATTATGATGTAAATGCTCGATTCTTCGTTTAATACGAAAAGTTTTTCCTCAGTGTACTTTCTTATTTAAAAAAAAAAAAATAAAGCACTTGGAAAAGTATTGGCTCAATAAAACATATAGACAGTGGTGGAAAGGAGAGAATAAATTCAAGTCATTCACGTCGAAAGTTGAATTTTAAAATATTCAAGAGAGAAAACGAACGCCGAGACCAGTAGTGGAGGCAAAGGATTGAAATCGGAATCCCATGGAAACGTTTTTGATGCTTTGTGCCACCAGCAACGATGAATTTTCTTATTTCCCCGACCGTTTGTGTGTATTAGTAATGAGATGAAAAGTCCCTATATACTTGCGTCGAGCACCTCGATTCCTATTCGAGAGAATAAAAATACACTGCACCAGTGGCGTGCGGTCCATACATGCGATAGATGCGCCGCATGCCTTGGGATTGTAAGAAGATTTTAAAAATTGAATATTTTGTATGATTTAATCATTTTTTAATTTACATAATTGCAAACATTGTAAAATGATTCTAAAAATTATATAGGTATTTTTAACATTTGTAATTTTTTTTTTCATTTTAATGTTTAAGTTGCAATCATTTGGGCTAGGGGCACTGTATGCTCTTTACCCGAATTCAAAAAAAAAAAAAAAAAAAAAAAAAAAAAAAAAAAAACTTTTTAATTTACGTAATTATGAAAGATATCGCTCATAAAATCGGCATAGACACAATAAATGAATGGCAAAAGCCGAATGAATGCGCAGGCGACCGCAACATGCGACCGTTTGCTTCGAATTGGTCGCGCATGCGCACTAGTATTGTCGAATAGTATCGCTCTCGGCGTTTCACATTGCCGATTGACGGTTTGCAGATGCGTTTGGCGTTTTGAATCTGCAGTGAATTTAATTGTTACTGATACTGTTCGTGGCTTATTTTGATTTATTCACCCAGAAGCCATACAAATGTTCTGTTCTTTGGGACAAGAACTATTTTCGTGGTTTTTAAATACATTATATGATACGGTTATTGATGATTGTTGTAAGAAAGAGCGTCGAATAAGGCTAATTTTTAAAAATAAATACTTATAACACCATGTATATCAAATAAAAAAAATAATTTTTAAAAATGTGGTTTTTATAGCCCCCCCACCCACTTCTAACCGCATGCCCTGTTTCAAAAGTCACCGCTCGCCATTGCACTGCACATACTCTAACATCACTCTATATGATATTCAAAAAAAAAATTTGAAGTGAAACTTCTTCCATTTATAGATTATTATCAAACCACCGCAAAAGACGGCTTTTCAGGTTGTTGACAATAGCACTAAGTTTGTGCTTTTTTTGGTACTTATGACCAGTCTTCAAATAGAGATATAGATTTTGAAGTGAAACTTCTTTAGTCAGAACATCAAGAAATATGACATCTAGTACTAGTTTTACAATAATAATTATTACAAATTTTATTTTTTTTTTTAGATCGTTGATTGGTTCTGAAAATTGTGCTGGTCACCAACAATTTACGCCTGGAATCCATCATTTGGATGAATTTGGCGAACAGCCTCCCGGAAACAACAACACTTATACCAAATACTCATCGGAACTTGAACTTTATCGGGGTGACATTGCACCTCAAAACAACAACGTGACGTTACGACGATCCCGATCTTTGGCAATCACCCGCGAGGACATCTACACAGATTTAAGTCTTGGTGGTCGTGTGTCAGCGTCGAGATCTCGTCGATCCCAGTTGATTCCTCGAGCTCGACTGATCGATAAGGGTTCCGTACCCGGAAGGTATGCATTTGACACCCGCTCCAATCGACTTCTAATGTATCAATGGTAGGTCAACACGACCGGAATACCTCTACTGTATTACATGTTTCAGGTCCTGCTTTCAACAAGTCAGTCGCAACAATTCGATTCATAGCATACCATCGCCATCCGAACAAATTCCGATTCCACAAAAACTCGATAAGATCACCACGGTTCTTTCGTCCTGGCCGAATCATCACGAAATCGTTCGTTCATATCCACAACTAGCCAAGGGACATCCGGATCATTACTATCCCCGATACCCAGCATCACCATCTCAGAACCCCAGTGAAATCGATAGTCTCGACTCGAACTTCCACAACAAAAGCACTCTATACTCCAATAACGTCGATTCTGACGAATACACCAGCAACCATTTTTACGACTATAACCATTTGTATCGCAACAACTTGGGATTGAGTCTCCCAAATTATTATCCCGACTCGATTTACGACACTGATATATCTTTATCACACGACAACGACGAAACACTGGGAGCCGAAGTGAAAGTAAACGTTTACGAAAGTACTACGGGAGAAAACGACGCTAATTTTGAGGAACTAGAAATCAGTGCTCGTTCGATTCATGAAAAACGTGACGAACCGATCAACCAAACAACAGCGGATTGCTTCGAAGAGATTCCTTTAATTGAAAAAAATTCACCCCCACAACCCCCGCGGCTCATCTACTCGCAACTCGATTTCAAACCAACCATAGTTGGTTCTAATTTAAAACAAAAACCCGAACCAATCAAACCCAACGAGGAGACCACCTACGACCAACTTATCCCCAAATCGACACCCCAAGCGTCCAAAGTGAAAAATTTCCTCAACAAAAACTTCAAGTCGGTCTTTAGCGACGCGATCAAAGCAAAAAAATCCGAACTGCCCAAACTAATATCTACGGAACCGTACGTCAGCACGTTCCTGGAAAATCAGTGCATCGACGTGGCAATCAGCAAAAGTTTACAGAAATGTGCTAGAATCGACGCCAAGTTGAGACAAATCGACCAGAAAACGATCGACGAGAAACAGGACGATAAAAATCGACGTTTCGTCGTCAATATTGGACCACATCTGAACTCTTTAGGTGTTCCTGAAACGCCTCAAGTGGAACCTGTCGAGTTACCAACACCCAGTCCAATCCAAAACCTGCCCACACCATCCAAACCAATAATTCTTTCGGAAAAATGCAACATTCCAACGAGTCAAACGCCAAAAAATCAGACTCCTCATAACATCAAATTAAACACGTTCGAAGACGAGATTAAACTACCAACCGTAACAGAAGAGCAGCCCAAAACGATTACAATTACGGATCAACCAGAATCGAAAAAGATCACAATTTCCACGTCGAAACAACAACCAGGAGACGATGCAAAACCGATTTGTATCAGTTTGACACGAATTAACTATCGTCAAAATCTTAAACCAAAACGATCGATGAGTTTCGTCAATGACAAAGAACTCGAAATGCCACGACCCCAAATTTTACACGTCACCGAAAAAACCAAAGAGCCACAACTGTCAGCGTCCTGCGACAATCTGACATCGATTCCAGCAATCGATACCAACTGTGAAAATGAATACGAACAAAAGTTACACTCGATCAAGTCTTACTGGGACCAACTGACCACATCCAAAACAAAACCTGAAAAAATCAAAAGAAGTGGTTCCCTCGATCTAACACATTCCAAACCCAGTGAACCCATCCGAAAAAGTCTTCCTCGAATCACCGACGAAATCCCCAAACGACCAAATCTAGAACTTGAAGATCAAAGCCAATCTCCAGAATCTCCATCAATCGAAAAAGTCGAAGAAATTTCACCGGGAACCATAAAAAATGTTTGTAAAATATTCGAGCCGGAAGCCTCGAAAGACGAGGAACCCGAACCAGAACTTGAAAGCCAAGTGGAAAAAGTACGTAAAATCTTTGAACCCGAACCTGTGGTCAGTGAAGAGTCCAAAATGGGAGCTTTCGTTAAAGAATCGTGTTCATTCTTTGAACGGGCCTATGGTACATTAAAAAAATCTCTATCACCCAACAAACCACCAACAATCGAGGAAGAAATCTCCCCAGAAACGACCCTTCAATCGACCCATTCTCAACTTCGAAAAACTCGGAGCTACGACGAAGAACAAGAATTCGACCATATTCGGTATAAAGTCATGAAATCAAACCTTTTCCAAAAGAACATAATCAGTAACTGTAAACGAGAAGCTCAGTTCGATGGTCTGATGCAGTACCTAGAAGATTACAGCTTCCAAGAGTTACTGATCAATAACAATGTGGTCATAATCGAACCGGTTAGAACCAAAATCGAGCTTAGTCGAAGTAAACAGGTGGATGAGAAACCATCGCAGATTCGCACCAATCAGAATCACAACGAAGCTAATCGGAAAAACAACGATGAAAGTGAAATGTTGTCACCCAAATCGCAAGACAAACGAAAGTCGAGTAATCTGAAAAAACATTTCTTCTATCATCCGATTCGAGTCAATCGGGAACTGATCGAAGAAGAACTCCCCGATCCGGAAACCGTTAGAAAAGTGCGCACATTTTTCGAGAAAGAATTCAGCGATGAGATCAAATTGAAAAAATCACAAAGTAGTAAAAATTTATCGGACACCAAAGCACAGAAGCCTCGAAAAAGAGTGTTACGATATTTAACCGTGGACACCAACTTAACCAAGTGGGAGTCCGGAAGTGTTTCCAGTGGAGTATCCAGTGGTGGATCTTTTAGTGATTTTGACTCACCCAAAATGAACAGTGGGAGCACCAACAACGAGAATCTTTTCAGTAGTGAAGAAAATGTTTGCGAAGCGACTGGAGATTATTACTATGATGCCAGTGTTGTAAGTCAAGATGTTTTAAAGAAGATTCGAGAGTGTGGCACTTCGATCACCTATTATGGAGGCAAGGTTTTGGATGCCCAGAATGAACCAGTTCATAACACCACTAATCATAAACAGGCGTTAACTAAAACGATTTTAGACGAGATTAAGTCTTTTAATAAAGATAAAGAGGTCAAAGAGAAGAATTCTGATACCATCTCGAATCTTCCACTGTCCAATCAGTCGACGTTAGCTCAAAAATCGCAACAACGAGGCGCCTATCAGGGCATCAAATTTAAATTAGTCAAATCAAACAGTTGCAGCAGTCGTCTGGAACTGATCGGTACCGAAAAAACTGAGAGTCTCGCACAAAAATACTTCAATCAGAAACGTAAAAGTTACAACGATGCAAAGCTTGCCGAGGCGGCCGCCGAACTGAAAGCACGCCAAATAAAAAACAACGAACAAAAACAAGCACGGGACAAGAACCATAATACGACCACGAAGCCAGTGGAACCAACCATTTCCGAGTGTATAGAAAAAGTGAAATCGGGAAATAGAAATGGTCAGTTGAAGCCGTATCAGTTGAATGCTTATGAAGATTTGAGTCAAAAAACGGGGGCGAAATTTGGAGAGATGATCTTCGAGCCGTTCGAGGTGGCCGAGTCTTTGTCGTTTGGTAAAAAGGGTGAAGCTTAATTTCTCTAATGGTTAGTAAATTTTAGTTAATCTCTGAATATCAAAAAAAAGACACCAACAAATCTTAAAACTTGTAGGTATGAACTGTCGTAAATCTTTAAGCAAAGAAAAAAATTTTGGTGATCTACATAAATAAAATGGTAACTCTTTTCTAATGTTCGATTTTAACTCAAAAACGACTGGATAGATTACAATAATTTTTTTTTTTTTTTTTGTTTTACTTCTTATATACTTGGTCCTTATCCAAAAACAAATATTATAAAAAAATGAAAAACCGACTTCAAAATATATAAAAATTCTTAAATAAGAAATGCACTAAAAAGTAACAAAATAATGGCGTATCCTTGCAGTAATTACAACTTACAAATTATTAGGATGCTGCAATGTACAACTATTGTTATTTTTGGAGTTGGTGTCAGCCAAGGAAATACGACTATATTGGTACTTAGCAAAAAACGAGAATACCTTATGAAAATTATTTTTCTACTGAACTTTTAAACAATATACTCGAACTGTAACAATATCTAGCGACCTTTAAACTACAAAATACCAATACCAACTAAATCTTTTTAAAATTTTTACAAATTACTATTAATATTTATTTTCTTGACTGACACCAACTCCAAAAATAACAATAGTTGTACATTGTATCATCCTAATAAGTTGTAAGTTGTAGATACTGCAAGGATACGCCATTATTTTGTTACTTTTTAGTGCATTTCTTATTTAAGAATTTTTATATATTTTGAAGTCGGTTTTTCATTTTTTTATAATATTTTTTATTTCTCACGTTTTAATGATCTGAAGTTTGATAACTGATTTTATTTTCTTGAAAATGGTTAACCTTCCAAACGCGCTGCTCATATGAGACAGCGCCGTTTAATATTATAAGTTACTACATCATCCCTTTTTGCCCTTAGGGGTTGAAATTTTTTGCTTTTAAATGTAAAAACAAAACAAAGTGGATTACTTTTTCCAACAGAAAAAAATTATCGAAATTCGGTTAAATGACACTATTTCATCCCCTATTTTCATCCTTAAGGGGTGGATTTTTTTCTTCAAAATGAAATGTAAACAATTTAAAGGTACGTTGTACGTAATAGAAATAAAATTATCAAAATCGAGCTATCCAATAAGAAATTAATATTTCATCCCTTAGTTTTCAACCCCTTAGAAGTAGAAGATTTCCCTCAAATTAAAACTGGAACCCACGGAAAGCACCAGCTTTCAAATAAAAAAAGAATTATCAAAATCGAGCTATCCAATAAGAAGTTTATATTTCATCCCTTAGTTTTCAACCCTTTAGAAGTGAAAGATTTTCCTCAAATTAAAATGGGAATACATGAGAAGCACTAGCTTTCAAATAAAAAAAGAATTATCGAAATCGAGCTATCCAATAAGAAGTTAGTATTTCATCCCTTAGTTTTCAACCCCTTAGAAGTGAACGATTTCCTTCAAATTAAAATGGGACCATTCGGGAAGCTCAAAATCGCTTTTCACCCAGTCGGAAATACTGAGATAACAAACTTAAAAAAAAAAAATACAGTAGAATTGAGAACGTCTTCCTTTTTTTGAAGTCGGTTAAAAAAAAATCATCACGGTATCTGCATTAAAAACAATGTAATTAAAGTTTTAAAAATTGCGATTTTTCTAAGCAGAACGCGTACGCTTTCGTTGTTCTTTATAGTTTAAGAGCTAGCAACGTTTTCGAGAGAGAATTTTAGGTCGGCCAGTTTTTATATATGTTATTTCTCGCACTATCCCGGACATTATACGGCCATCAAAGTGGCTAGTTTGCCCGCTACAAGCTTGTAAAACTCATTGTATAGGTACATGTCGGCAAAACGGTTGTATCTCTGAACGGTCGGCTACTCAAATGACGTCAGGTCGAGCCAACCTTTCCAAGCTCGTAGCAGGCAAACTAGCCACTTTACGAAATTTATCACTGGACATTTTTTATGTAAAATGTTATTTTCTACAAATTTCATCTGAAACTTTTTCTTTTTTTCTGAAAATTTCAATATTTTACCTGTCATAGGTGCGTTGCGCACTAATAATCGTAACCCCTCCCGACAGCCAGACAGCCCGTATGATGTCCAGGATAGTGCGAGAAATAACATATATAAAAACTGGCCGACCTAAAATTCTTTATTTTTTTTCGAAGTCGCTAGCTCTCGTACTATTAGTTGCTTTGTTAGAGTGGGGCAAACGATGTTATGCGCATGGAGAATGTTTCTCCTTCGACTGCCTAATGATTATTTCATATTTAAGCGTACGCGGTACGACAACATGCAGCTCAGCGAGATATTAGAATAAATAAACTTATTTTAAACCACCTATTGGCGCAGTGGTTAGAGGCAGTAGTTCTCTCCGCTTCATGCGTCAAGTGGTACGGGTTCGATTCCCGTTGAATCCTAGACTTAAGATCTTAGACCTAAGAATAAAATTGACCAACAGAAATTTTCTGTGTTTAGACAGTCGTGATATGACCTTAGATGTTAAAGCGACTTAAAACCCCCCAAAAAAAAAAAAAATAAATAAAAATATTTTTTGAATTCTACTTATTTTTTTCTGTTTTTAAAATATTTTTTTCAAACTTTTTTTTTTAATTCTCTTTGAATTTTTTATATTTTACTGTAAATACAAATTCAAAATACATTTTTAAGTTACAACCGTTACAATAATCAAATGACATTTCAACACTCCCTTTTATTATTGCATTTATTTTTTAACCAGAAAGAGTTAAATTAGCGGGAAATTTTTTTTTTTTAGTTATACTAAATGCTAAAAAATTGCTCCTTCAGAATCCGCAATTTCTCCAAGTATAGAGTTATTAATTGATTAATAATGAATTTTTCAAAAATTGCTGTAAAATACAAAAGTCACTTTTTTAAGTTTTTTTTAAATTGCTTAAATGCTCTTTCCGGATCCGCAATTGCTCCAGGTGTATAGTTATTAATTGATTAATAATTAACTTTTCAAAAATTTGCAAACTAAAAATTAAAATTGCTGTAAAATACAAAAAAGTCACGTTTTTTAAGTTTTTTTTTTTTGGTTGCTCCTTAAATGCTCTTTCCGGATCCGTAATTGCTCCAGGTGTATAGTTGATAGTTAATTAATAATTAAATTTTTAAAAAATTAGCAAACTCAAAAATTAAAATCACTATTAAATCCAAAATAATTTTTAATTTAAGTTTTTGTTTTTTTTTATGCTCTCTATCTCCTCGTTTCATTACGCAAATAATTGATCAAAATTTTGCAATATTATTAATAATTAATTTTTTTTAACTATTTATACATGTATTGTTGTACTATGACGTCATCAACTGCCGTTGGATCTTATAAACATAAATAGTTTAAAAATTGAATTACCAATTAACTATGAACCTGGAGCAATTGCGGATCCGGAAAGATCATTAAAGGAACAATTTTTTTTTTTAATTTAAAACAGTGGTTATTTTGGATTATATACCAATTTTTATTTTTGAATTTACAAAATTTTTGGAAATGAATTATTAATTAACTTATAACTATACACTTGGAGCAATAGCGGATTCTGAAGGAGCATTTAGAAGCAATTTTTTGGCATATAGTTAAAAATGTTCTACACTAGGGGTATTTTTAATATATTTTTGCTTTCAATTGTTTAAATGTTTTTCTTCTGTAAATTAAATTTGTTCTTAGCCCATAATAACCTACGCAGACGACGTCGCGGGTATCAGCTAGTCTTACATAATTTTTTTTCTTTTCAGATCATTAGTTACTTTAATCCACGTCAGACAAGCGTTTTCCAGTGACCACCAATGAATATTGAAAATCTCAATTAACGATCGAAAATCAAAGTCAACGTTGGTTATCAACTGTTTATTTATTATCACCACATTTAATAACGTATTTTAGTATCTATAATAATATATTATGTGTATCCAATAATATAGTATGTATTTGTTGAAGTGTATTAAATGATTTTGGGAGTGGAAAATATCTAGTTACAATAAAAAAAAAATGAACCGTCTATCTTTGTATGAATTGAATTGAATTCCCTTCCTTGTCTAATTTAAGCTTAGAACTCAAAACGTGGAAAATGTCCATAAATTTTTTGTAAATTTGTTATATTAGTGGTTTTTCCATTGCTGAAAGAAATTTCGAGCGTTGTAAGCGCCTAGTGGAACGCACCCATTGATAGGTTAAGAAGTTACATGGGTTTATTGGGAGCTTTAAAAAACGAATTGTTGAAGTGAAACTTCTATATAGACGGGGGCTTAGGACTTGTCCATCACGAAAAAGTGTCACGGCAATTTGGTGAGAATCGGGCTGCAGCGGAGAGAGAGGGAAAGGCTGGCGGTGGCGGAGAAAGGGCAACGGCTGTATTAGATGGATATACTCATGGGGTGGACACTTTTATCAGGAAGGCGGATCCGACGCTTCAAACACAAATGGCAGCGCAATGTTCAACGTGGTTCGAATTACATCTATGCATTATGCGCTTGCGCTGTAATTAAATTACTGCTGGCGCCTCTATGAACAACGCACCGTACTAATAGCCCAAAGTAAACTTGACTGACTTCACTTTTAGCACGTGGCTGGGATTCGTTTGGGATCAAAAAAGTAAAGCGCAAATTGTATTCATAACTAGCTGATCCCCGCCCGCTTCGCTGAGCGTTTTCAAGTTTGGCGATGTATTGGCGATTTGTTGTATAAAATATATGAAAATGTAGGTAATAAAAAGTATTTAACAAAACACCTTACATTTTTTTAGATTTAATAAAAATCCCAGCCGAGAAAAATAATTCTGTTTTTGTTCCCTCGCACAGGTGATTTGGAATATTTTTATTATATAAGTATTCAAAAAGCAGAAAACTTAATCTTATTATTGGTATAGATTAAATAATTGTTTGATAAAATAAAAGGACGCGATCTAAATGTACGCCGAAAAAGGTTAAAATCGTATTATCAAATATTATATTGGACATCTATGTATGAAAATGAAAATGTATGAAAAAAAAAACTGCAACAATGGTTATTTAACAGCATTCAAATTTAATTTACTGTTATAAAAAGGAAAAATTATTGTTAATATGAACAACACCTTAATATTATAATGCATAATAACATTGAATATGTTTCATTAAAATGTACCTAACCTAAACAAATCATAATTTGCAGTAAACCTGCGAAAAAATTTAAATGTGTGCTGAGACACATAGTAGAAGTAAAACTTCAACGGACAAGTGGAAAAACGAATCGCAACGCATAAAGGGTCAGTCAAGTATTACATAAGCAGAATTTTGGTGATTTTTTACCCCTCCCTCCCCATTGTCAGCAAAAGTCAGCAAAACATTTTTAAATCTATTTAGGTTTCTTTTATTAATGTGAATTATTGCAAAATTAATATTTAATCTTAATTAAATAAATTTTATCAAAACAATTGCTAACATTCGTAAAAATCTTTAAAAAAAAATTTACTTAAAAACGAGCTTAATTTTTTTTTTAACTTTATAATTTAATAAATTAAAATGATTTGTTCTCAGTCCATGAAACTTGAATCCATGACTCCAAATTCTTGATGATATTGGTTGTTTTCTGTTCGAGAGCGAGTACCTAAGCAATATCAATTGTTTTGGGGACTCCTTGTATATACTCTTCGCTATTAAGCATAGAAAATTACTGAGGTAACTTTATATTTTTTAAAATAAAAATCTACTGCATTTTGCAAAAAAAAAAAATAAACAAAGAGTAAATATACATTGCTGACGTAATCACCATCCAAACCCCCCTCCGGTCTCTGTCATCAAAAATAAGTAATTCGGAGACCCCCCCTCCCCTTCGGTGTTTACGTAATACTTGGATGACCCCTAAGTGGAAAAACAAATCGCAACCAAAATTTTAACTTGAAGTTTTACGGGCGGGTTTTCAAATTGGACAAGTATATTAACAATCTGCTGATCCAATTTTGATAGTTTATGGGACAAGTGGAAATAAAAATTTTTTTCCATCGCCCAAATTTCACTTTAAATAATTATTAACTAAAACACGTAATTTGATTTTTTTTGATCTCAGATGATCCTATCATGAGTTCTGGTGCTAACGCGGAAGTCCCTTTTTTAGAGAGGTCACTAAAAATGACGTCACAATGGCTGAGTTTTAAATATTTGTCATGCAACCCCTTAAAATATCTTAACGTTATCTTACTATCAATGTGCCGTCAAACGCTGAAATTTTATAAACGCTCCAAAAAAAAAAGATTTAGAACCACTGTCTTTAATTAATTTTAAAAGGGATTAGTTATAATTTTTAAATCTCATCATTTTCTCCAATTAAAACTCAAAACCTCATTCTACAACAATATTCTCATTAAATGCCAAGAAAATATTTTTACTTTGTCTTGTTACTGTATAGACTATACGCGATACATGAATGTTATTATAGTTGCCTACACGTTACATAACATGTAATATACGGGCAATTTGATGCCTGAAGACTTAATAATTTTAAAGGGATTAATTATTGTCTTTATGCCTCATTATTTTCTCACAATTAAAAGTTTCTAATACCCCCATCCTTCCTGTTTTATCGTACCAAGAATATTCGCATAACTTTCAAATCGCTTCATGGATGTAATAATAATTCGTTGCACAGTAACCACCTTGGCACTGTTCCAAGTCTTAATTTCATACAACATTTCTTTTATATAATTTTCATTATGCCTCGTCTCATCTTATTAGATTAAAAAAAAAACAAGGCGGAAGAAAACTTAAATGTTCCAAATCGTTTTCCCCACAATTTCCCGATTACAGATAGGGGATGGTAACAATTTAGACTCACCACTTTCATTTTCATCGCACGTCGCCGTCGTCGACTCGCTCCCGCTTTTCGTGGTTTCCTCGACTAGGCTTTTATGGGAAGTACTTGTGCAATATTTTCGACTACATTTCCACCGTTGCAACTTATTCAAATTCTGTAACGAAATAGAAAATTCACATAAATTAAAGGAAATTGATCGGAAAATAAAAAAAAAGTGGTTGCGTGTACTTATGTACGCGCGTGAGAAGTTATACTTCTTTGGCATCATTAAAAATTAGTTTTTATTAATTTTATTCAAATAATCAATTTTAAAAAACTGTAATTTAATATTTAATAATAATAATATATATATATATATATATATATTTAAAGATATAATTATTAAAAATAAAATTAAGAGAATAATATTTTAATTTATATCAATAAATAATATCCAAAGAAAGCTGCAAGACGTTTATAAAATTTGTCAGGATCATTTTTCTGGTTAACAATCCATGCATGTCATGAAAACGAAGTTTCATAGAAATTGCGAAATAAAGTAAGTAGCTACTTGTCAAAGTAAATGCCTTAATCTTATTCATATCTTGTGTTACTAAATTATTATTCTAAGATGGTTGAATCATTTCAGAATCCCAGATTTCGTAATAACTAAAAATATGCATGAAATGCAGACATAATTTTCATCACTAAACTAGAAAAATGGTATAACAGCTACTGCAAAATTCGAGAAAAAAAATTTTTTTAATAATAAGTATCATTTGTATAAATATAATTATTTTTAATTTAAATATAAAAATAAATAAATAAGTAAAACAAAAATTCAAATTACGCGCGACAAGAAACCGAGTGATTTTGCGGCCAACTTCGTTTTGTTAATTTTTGTCTCAAGATGGCCGCCCATCTAAAAATTTCACTCTCATCATTATTTCATAAGGCGCCTAAAGAAGTATAACTTCAAAAAATAAAAACAGTACGAGATAAAAAAAAAAGAATAAATTTCACGGAAAGGTAAAAATAAACGGCGGCCAAGTTCTAAAAATAATATTTCGTTGCCTCGTAAATTTCAAGAAAATGTTCGTTTCGATCGCGTCAATTCATTAATGCAACGCCAGGGACGCGCCAGAGCTTGAAGTCTTGAGATAAAATCGAGAAAAAGCTTTAAAAAATTTTAAACATGAAATATTCAACAAACGTTGCATTAGTCTATAAAAAAATTTTATGTCAAGATTCAAACTTTAAAAAAAATGTTCCACTTCGTAATACACACGATAATGAATAATTCAACATTTTTTTTAATCTACCCCTCACTGTGTATGTAATTATCAAAATTAATTTACATGGGAGAATTTTTTTCATTTGGAGTCCTCTAATTATTTCATTGGTAATTAAATCGATTTCAATCGAATAATTAAGTTAATAAAAAATTTAAATCATTCACGAGAGGAATTTTCATTTAGACTTCCGAGTTAATTTCGATTCGAAACCAATATCGCAAGTCTCCTCTTTAAACTGTCGCACGTTATCGATAATATCTCACTCTATGTGTGGTAAATAATTTATGAGTTAAATTTGTGTCGCAAATATTTAAATAATAAACATGTGAAACGATGAGGGTTTTGCTTTACTATCTCTCACCACCAATCAAATCGTCAAACACGCAATTAAAATCAATGAAAATAAAATAATTTGGAGCTTACACCTTAAATAAATAAAAATTATAACAAAATGAAAAAAATTATAACATAATGAGTTGTAAATAAATAAAAAATCTTAAACAAAAAATGCACTAAAAAGTAAAATAATTGCGTATCCTTGCAGTGTCTACAACCTACTTATTATTAGGATGATAATATAATGTACAACTATGGTTTGTAAACCGGTTAAAACCGGTTTTTTTTAGTAAAAATCAAAAACCGAAAACCCGGTTATTCAATAAAAATAATCGGGATTTTTTTATCTGTATTTAATATTATTTAAAATGAATTTTTAACCGACTTCAAAAAAAGGGGAAGGTTCTCAATTTTTTTTTAATTTTTTATATTATTAAATTTATATATATATTTTATATTATTATATTTATATATGTTTATTACCTCAGCATTTCTGACTGGGTGAAGCGATTTTGATGATTCTTTTTTTATTTGAAAGCTGGTGCTTCCCGAATGGTCCCATTTTAATTTGAAGGAAATCGTTTACTTCTAAGAGGTTGAGAACTAAGGGATGAAATACTAACTTCTTATTGGATAGCTCGATTTTTAAAATTATTTTTTTATTTGAAAGCCAGTGCTTTTCGTGTGGTTCCATTTTAATTTGAAGGAAATCGTTTACTTCTAAGGGCTTGAAAACTAAGGGATAAAATACTAACTTCTTATTGGATAGCTCGATTTCGATAATTCTTTTTTTATTTGTAAGCTAGTGCTTCTCGTGTGTTCCCATTTTAATTTGAGGAACATCTTTCACTTCTAAAGGGTTGAAAACTAAGGGATCAAATATTAACTTCTTATTGGATAGCTAGATTTTGATAATTCTTTTTTTATTTGAAAGCTGGTGCTTTTCGTGGGTTCCAGTTTTAATTTGAGGGAAATCTTTCACTTCTAAGGGGTTGAAAACTACGGGATGAAATATTAACTTCTTATTGGATAGCTCGATTTTGATAATTTTTTTTTTATTTGTAGAACACAACCTTAAATTAATTTCCTATCCATTAAAAAAAAAACTCCACTCATAATTCAAAAATTAGAGATGAAATAATATTATAAATTTTTCCTGGCTAACCCGATTTTGATAATTTTGTTTCTATTACGTACATCGTACCTTTAAATTGTTCACATTTCAATTTGAAGAAAAAAATCCACCCCTTAAGGATGAAAATAGGGGATGAAATAGTGACATTTAACCGAATTTTGATAATTTTTTTTCTGTTGGAAAGAACAATCTACTTAGTTTTGTTATTACATTTAAAAACAAAAAATTTGAACCCTTAAAGACAAAAAGGGATGATGTAGTAACTTTTAATATTTAACGGCGCTGCCTCAAATGAGCAGCGCGTTTAGAAGGTTTACCCATTTTCAAGAAAATAAAATCAGTTAACAAACTTCAGATCACTAACACGCGAGAAATAAATAAACATTATAAAAAAATTAAAAACCGACTTCAAAATATATAAAAATTCTAAAACAAAAAATGCACTAAAAAGTAACAAAATAATGGCGTATCCTTGCAGTATCTACAACATACAAATTATTAGGATAATATAATGTAGGTACAACTATTGTTATTTTTGGAGTTGGTGTCTGCCAAGGAAATACGACTATATTGGTACTTAGCAAAAAACGAGAATACCTTATAAACTTTTATAGCTGAAGTTAAATTAAAAATAAAAAAATCATTAGTTAATGGCGTTTTATTTGTAAATAAAAACAATAAGGGTGGTTAACCGGGCTGAAGATAGAAAAAAACCGAAAAACCGGATTTAACAAAAATATGGTTTTTTGCAAACCCTATGTACAACTATTGTTATTTTTGGAGTTGGTGTCAGTCAAGGAAATAAATATTAATTTGTAAAAAGGTTTAGTTATTTAGTTATTTTGTAGTTTAAAGATCGCTGGATATTGTCACAGTACTAGTTTATTGTATAAAAGTTCATTTGAAAAATAAATTTTATAAGGTATTCTCGTTTATTGCTAAATACCAATATAGTTATATTTCTTTGGCTGACACCAACTCCAAAAATAACAATAGTTGTACATTATAACATCCTAAAAATTAGTAAGTTGTAGACACTGCAAGGATACGCAATTATTTTATTTCATTTTGTTATAATTTTTATTTATTTCTTGATTTTTAGTGATCTGAGGTTTGATAACTGATTTTATTTCTTTGAATATGGGTAAACCTACTAAACGCGCTTCTTATAGGAGGCAACGCCGTTAAATGTTAAACGTTACTACTTCATCCCCTTTTGCTCTGAAGGGTTGAAATTTTTTTGCTTTTAAACGTAATGATAGAACTAAGTGGAATACTCTTTCCGATAGAAAAAAAATCGTCAATATCCGATGATCAGTTAAGGGGGTATTCTAGTCTAGAAATTTGAAAAAATCAATTTTTCTTTTCTTTCATATTCTCAAAGTTTAAGCCTTTAAGAATATGCCCTGAAGAGGATTTTTCAAAATTTTCAATATTTTTTGACCAGGAATCGGTGATTAAAAAATGTAAGTATTAACTACCACTGTAGGGCCACTGGATGTAACTTTACCCGAAACTTTAAACGCGTTTTTCTCGAAACTGTCTTTTTCAAAACGATACCCACGATTTCTCAGGTTCTACTCGACCGATTTACCCGAAATTTTTAGAGTCTTCTTTATAGACTAGTCCAAACCCGGAACTATTCCCATTCCCAAATTTCAATTTTTACTATTTTTAAAAAAATCGAAACAGTCAAAAAAGTGGTAAAAAAATTGTTTTTTTTAGACAGTCGCCATTTTGTGAAAAAAATTTTCCCAACTTTTTCGTAGTTCCAGACATTGCGACATTATTCTAGATTAATAATCTTATTTTTTGGTTTCACATTGCTAGAAGGGTTGAAATCATGGGTATCGTGACGTGCCAATTTTTTGAGACCCCCCACTTCATCAGCTGCTAACTTTTGAAATTTTTAATTTTTTTGTTTTTTTGATTTTTTTTCCTGTATTCTTGTAAGGTTAATATTAATTACCTTTTTTTATGACACTTCAAAAATGACCTGAAATTCATGCCTCTAGATGCCTTAAACATCTCTATTTCATCCCCTATTTTCATCCTTCGGGGGTTGATTTTTTTCCTCAAATTGAAATGTGAAAAATTTAAAGGTACGATGTACGTAATAGAAAAACAAATATCGAAATCGTATTAGCTAGGAATAATTTATTATTTCATCCCTAATTTTTAACCCCTTATGAGTGGAGTTTTTTATAAAAAAAAGATATGAGATTAACTTAAAATTATGTCGTACCAATAAAAAAAAGAATTATCAAAATCAAGCTATCCAATAAGCAGTTCATAATTCATCTCTTAGTTTTAAACCCCTTAGAAATGAAAGATTTCCCTCAAATTAAAATAGGACCACACGGGAAGCACCAGCTTTTAAAGAAAAAAAAATTATTAAAAATCGAGATATCCAATAAGCGGTCATTAAAGTATTACGTAAACATCGAAGAGGAGGTAGGGGGTCTTCTATTTGCTTATTTTTGATAACATAGGGGCCGGGGGGGTCTGGATGGTGATTACGTCAGCAATGTATATTTATTTTTTTTTGCAAACTTGAGTAGATTCTAATTCAAAAAAATATAAAGTTACCCCAGTAGTTGTCCATGTATTCTAGTATTCAAGTTTCATGGACTGAGAACAAATCATTTTAATTTACTAAATTATAAAGTTTAAAAAAAATAAAGCTCGATTTTAAGTAAAATTTTTTTTTAAGACTTTTACGTATGTTAACAATTATCTTGATAAAATTTAATCAATTATTATTAAATATATTAATTGTGCAATAATTGACATTAATAACAATAAAGAAACCTGAATAGATTTAACAAGTCAATCGTAAAAAATACTTTTTACAGCATCTTAAGTCTTTTAAGCTTCACATCTGTGCATCATCAATACATTTTTTTTTTTACTTTTTTTATTACTTATTTTATTATTAGATCTATTGAAGTCTATAGAAGTCTATTGAAATGTATTGAAGTCTATATTGAAATCTATAGAAACTATGGAAGGCTATGAAATTTGTGACGACGACATACATACATTGCACAATACACATAGCAATCAGTAAGTGTAGAAAAGGCTTAAGAAAAACATAAGCACATGTTTACGTATGCATAGGGCGGGGAGGGGGTTTTGCTAATTTTTGCTGACAAGGGGAGGGAGGGGTTAAAAAATCACCAAAATTCTGCTTACGTAATACTTGAACGACCCCTAAGAAGTTAATATTTCATCCCTTAGTTTTCAACCCCTTAGAAGTGAACGATTTCTTTTAAAAATAAAATGGGACCACACGAGAAGCACCAGCTTTCAAATAAGAAAAGGAAATAATCAAAATTGGATCACCTAGTCAAAAGTTCTGAAGTAACAAATAAAAAAAAATACAATGGTACCTCGACATACGAGTACCCCAACATACAAGTTTTTTGAGATACGAGCGAGTAATTTTTTGCTTTGAGTTACGAGCGAAATTCGAGATACGAGTTCGGTTTAGCAGGTCAAAGATCTCGAAAAAAGTTGCAACAGGTCGTGCATCTGATTTTTTTAATAGTGATAAAAGAGAAAATTCGAGATACGAGCAAGGTTGCGGAACGAATTAAACTCGTATGTCGAGGTACCACTGTAGTCGAATTGATAACCACCTCATTTTTTTGAAGTTGGTTAAAAATAATTTTCATGTGGTATAAGAAATTATTTTATTAATAGGTTCGTTCGCGGATGTGATAATGAATCGGTAACGAATCAGCTCAAGACCGATTTAGGATCATCAGCAAGCGCATGCAAGTTTATGAGCCGAGTTGCGGTCTGATATTCGCGGTTCACACGAAATGCGTTCGTTACCGATTCATATTTGGTTCTAGCGATCCTCAGATTTTTGTTAGGATAAAAAATTAGGCTCTCTTACTCATGCGCAGTTTGCTAAATTGTGGCTAATTCAAAATACAGTTTCGCTGTCATGCTGCGTTCACACGAGTCAATTTTAGTAGGTCGTTTTTAGTTGATCAAAAAAATTTTAATGAAAAACCTCGTGTGAGAATCGTAATCAACTTTTTAGTGGATCAAAAAAAGTTTGAACAAGTCATCACACTAGGTTTTTCATTCCACTTTTGATCGATTAACTAAAATCGGGCAACTAAAGTTGACTCGTGTGAACGAGGCATTAACTTCAATTCATATAACAATTTTCGTGGGTTCTCGTTAATCCTCGTCTTACTTCCGTACATTTTCAAACTCGTTCACGGGAAAATAACCCTTAATCAGTTATAAACGTGTATGCGTTTGGCGATTATCCTATCTAATCATTTGGATTAATTCTCTCTGTTCTTTATCAGTTCCGGATCAGTACCGCGAACGAACCTAATATTTTTAAGGTGCAATTTTTTTCATAGTTAGATCTAAGTCTAAAGAAATTTTATTAATAAAATCTCAAGTTAATTATCCTCAACCCCCCTAAAGAACATAGTCATCATGCTCTCCTGATCTACTTCATCTCGAGAGGCTATAAAGAGGTGATTAGATGATTTTTACAACTCGAACACTAACCCCGTAAAAAAAACTCCTGAGGGAAGCTTTGAGTGAGACGTTTAAAGCTAGCGTTGAAATAAAAACTAAGAAACCGGTGTCGTTCAATCAAGGACTCTTTTTATTATACATCAAGACTCACTCAATCTATGTATGAAAAGTGATACATGGCAGATAGGTCAAGGAGTACATATACAAGGATTTGAAGATTTCAAGACAAGTATATCACAGATAATCTAAATTTAGGATCATCAAAGAATTCCCTCTGGATGACATTGTATCAGTGATATTCTCTTAATGAAATATTCAAGTATGAATGTTTAAGGATACCTTCAATCTTCTTGTAATTAAGATGAATCATCATTAAACCACTCATCGCATTAACTTTTTTTTTTCTTCAATTTTTCAGTTAAAAGATAACACACTAAAAATAAAAAATTGTAGGAAGGACATAGACTTAAGAATTGTGTTAATTTTTTCTTCAAGTAGATAATTCATATCACATGTTATTTATTTTTATTATTATCTGGGACTAAATTTTTTTCGTGCAATAATTTTGAAAAAAAAATTTTTAAAAACAAACTACAGTTGGTGTTAAATTTGAAAAATCTGTAACTTGTTGTTGATGGAAGGATCAGATTTCGTCGAAATGATTTACGATGAATTACAATCGTTATCAAAAGCAAATATTGACCGAATCGTGAAAGTTTGGCAGGTGTCGAAATTTCAAATCAAACATATTATCTATATAAGTATATACCGTGAGAGCAACGGCTCGAGTCAAACATGGGCCGTGAAAAAAATGCAAATATTGCAAAAATAATAAATAACATCGACTGAATAATGGTGCAATTAATCGACTAGTACTTACCGAATTACATAAACTATCACTAAATAACAAGAAATATTTAAAACTTGCACTAAACTCTAAATGTTTAAACATCCTCGACGTGCAAACTAAACTAGGAGACGCCATGTTCGTCTCTCATCACGATACGGGCGTTTGACGAAAACTCGCATGGAGCGCTCTTTTTATGATGGCGCTATCTCACTCGGTGCTATTGCCCATGTTTATTGCTGTATGGAGAAAATGCGGTGAAAATGTTTTTCCTTTTTTAGCGCACGCTTTTCTACTATCGGTGAAAGAGGCGGTGTTTCGGTCGTATTTAGATGAAAACCCGTTGACACGCCTTTTTAATTAAAAATATATATATTAAATTGATTAAAATAACAAATAAAATTATGACCAAAGCAAAAATTTTAAGTTATATAATGGGTTTTCCAACTTAATTCAAGTTATTTAAAAACATTGTCTTTAAGAATTTTTTACGGTACTACTAGTTAATTGCGCAACCCGAAAGATGGCGTTTTAATTTTTCCTTATTTAACTAATTGTAAAAAATTTTCCCTAATTTCCAATGATTTATATTTATTTTCAACTAGCTGATACTAACCTGATTCCTTACGTTTAAAAATTAATCTATTTTAACAGAAAAAGATGATAGATACGAAAGATAGTTTCAGACTTTAGATCCTAAGTAAGTTCATCAAAATCTCTAAAACTACTTTTCTAGGAAGAGATATTAGCTATCTAACAGGTTCATTACAATTTTAAAAATAAAATGGTCCTTAAGACTTGAAAATTTTTCATTTCAAATGTCATTTATAACCGTTCAGTTATTTTAGTAGAATAAATTCGTATCCATCCTACAGGAACCGTGCCTCTTTTGAGGATAAATGGTATTCAATACGTTAAGATCTGAGGTACATCTTTAACAAAAGTTCATTAAATTTAGTTCCGTTAAGTATATTTTAATACGTTTATTTCTAACTAGCTGATACCCGCTCGCTTCGCTGAGTGAGTCTAAATTTAACTGATTGATTAAAAGATTCTCTAAGTTGATAGCGAAATATAAAAATTAATCTATTTTGACAGAAAAAAATGATAGATACTTTCAGACTTTAGATCCAAAGAATGTTCATCAAAATTCGTAAAACTACTTTTCAAGAAAAAGATGTTAACTCTCTCACACCAGCTTCTATACGATTTTTAGTAAAAAAGTACCTGTATTCCTTCTGTTAGGACTTGAAAATCTTTCAAACCAAATGTCATTTAAAACCGTTCAGCTATTTTGGGGGTATCCATTAATTGCGCGAGGCGTTTTTTGCGATTTTTGAAATCCCACCCTCTCCCCTCTGGTAAAATGTCATGATATTTGGCATATATCATTCCACCAACCCGCAATCTAATGTGATATTTTTCAAAACAAAAAAATACGTGATATTTGGGAGACCTTCCCTTTCCCCAAAGTAAGATTAGATGAGATTCGGCTCGACCCCTGAACGCCTCACGTAATCATTAATGGATGTTCCCTTAAAAGAATAGATTAGCAGCTATCCTACAGGATCTTTAGCAAAACTTCATTAAATTTATTCTATTAAGTAATTGTTACATTTTGAAATTTTTAGTTTATTTTTAATACGTTTATTTCTAATTAATATCTTCGACAATGAACAATGAAAAAAGTCAAATATTTTAGTAATTTCATTACTAACTTTATCGGGTGTTAAATTAAAATTCATATTTATATTCCAGTAAAGATTTCTTTCGATATTTCGTAAAATTGGAAGAAAATACGTTAAAATGCTATTTCACGAACTTTAACAAAACTTACCGAAAATACACGGTTTCTGTAAGATTCAATTGTTATGCTATCCTATGTAGGGTGACCAACCGTACTCTGTTAAGAGTATATGTATACCTTGCATACCTAATTAGTGTAGAATTTTTCGAGTTATTTTCCTAAATAAGGACCAACATAACATTTTTATATTTATAAGAAAAATATAACAATAAACCAGCCACTACGTACAATATCCAGTCGCCCTGCCAACGCTTTTCAAATCTGTGATAACTTCTAAGATATTCATTTTTATGATATGCTATAAAGGGCAATTTTGATCTAATACTGTATTTTTTAATAGCTTGGTAAATAAACAATTTTTTTTTTGTAATATGTAAAAGTTAAAAATGGTTCCTGTGGGTTATCCTTAGGAGATAGACTTATACTGTCGCGGACTGTTTTATCAATCTTTTTATGATACAGAATTTCGCCGCATATAAGTTTGATCTATCTCATAAGTTTTAGCCAGCGTTTACAATGTAAGTGCACAAAAATGTTTGTTATGATATCATATTACCAATCTTCGAATTTCCCGACTTTCCTCTACTATAATATGCATGTATTATACCTGAAAACCTTCCTCTTGAATCACTCAATTGCTGAAAACTGCATTAAAATCTTAATCTTTAAAGACTTTGTTTTATACTATGTAAAGAATACGTTTTTTTTTTATTAACATTAATTTCAATTACTTAAATATGAATTATCAACAGCTATATTTACTTATTGTGACCTTTGACTTGTCTAATCTAAGAACGCCAATATATAATACGGAAATCATTGAAAATTTTTGAAGCAGCGATGAAATTTTTGACTATATCTTTTTGTGTGATATTTTTTTATCAAAACACCAACCAAGTAAATGGAATTCAATGTCTAAATGAAGAAAATCAACCGGTTGATTGGTAAGATCTATCATAGTATATTCACCATGTTAAAATCTTAATTCCTAGGTTTGTTCTTTATAAATTTCCCAAGATCAAAAAAAATGCCAATCAATTGATCAATAAGGGTTTAAGCTATTCGTATATTACACCAACAGACAAGGAATGGATCATTTCAAATTTATCAATGAATGACTCAAATTCGATAACAGGGTTGACTCTAAATCCACTTTATCAGGTATAATGCAGATCATAAAAAGAAAATTTTCTAATAATTTTTTTTTTTTTTTTTAGAAAAAAACGTCATTATATTTACTTTACAACGATGAGCCACCCAATGAACCAACCCGAAATACTGGTGGCCACACCAAAGGTTTTATCTTATCAAATTCCAGCCATGGCCTCTGGATGATTCATTCAGTTCCTCACTTTCCTCCAGCTGAAAATTTTAATTATCAATATCCCACTTCGGGATTAAATAACGGTCAAAGCTTTCTTTGTATCAGCTTGAATTTGTCCCAAATCAATGTAATTGGCCAACAGTTATTATATAACGAACCATATTTATACTCCAAGTATATTGCCCCGAAATTGGCTTCATTTTTACCAAATATTTTGTCTTTAATCAATAAGGGCACCATTAAATCGGCTCCCTGGTATAATATTGTCGATATTATCTCGATTGGTCGAGAAAAGTTTACATCTTTCGCCAAAAGCCACAAGTTCCAAAAAGAACTTTATGTGGATTTGGTAGCACCAACTTTACAAACGGATCTGTTGGTAGAAACTTGGCAAAATGAAGGGGATAAACTAAAATCGAATTGTACCAGGAAATTCAGGTGGGTAATGTTTTTAGTGAACATGCTTTGGTCTAAAAATTTAATTTTTAGAGTTCGAAATGTTCAAGATGTCTCTTTCCAAAAATTTAATATAGATTTTACGTCAAGTAAAGATCATTCTAAATGGGCGATTGAGGATCACAACTCATCTTTACACGGGTTTGCGTGTATTGGCGACATAAATCGAGATGTAAGATTTTTATGATATTGAAGTGAAACTTCTTTAGGTGCGATAGGGAATATACACATTGCGGCCATAGCAACCAGAATCGTACTATAATTTTTATTAATGAATTTAATTTTATACCATACTATAATCTATACCAATAATAAGATTAAAGATTTCTGCTTTTTGAAAAGTAATATAATAGAAACGTTACATCTTACCTGCGCGAGCGAACAAAAACGGAATTATTTTTCTCAGCCAAGATTTTTACCTAATCTAAAAAATGTAAGATGTTTTGTTAAAAACTTTTTATTTTTTTTTTTAAATTAATGCCATTTACAATGATTTTTACCCAAAAAAACATTGTTTGTCCAGGATAAACTAGAAAACGGCTGAACCGATTTCAATGAAATTTTCACAAAAATTTACTAAATAATGTAACTTACGTTATAGGCTACTTTTTATTTCGAATAGTTTTGTCTGTCTACCTGTTTGTTCTTGACAAACTTGAAAGCGGCTGGTCCGATTTGGACGAAATTTTCACATACAGGTAGTAAACATTAGAAAAAATGCTAAAAAATACTTTTTATTCCGAAAAAATTTTGATTTCCTGAGCAAAAAAAATAAAAAATATAAAAACTGCGCAACGAAAAACATACATCGGTAAACTTTAAAACGCTCAGCAAAGCGGGCGGGGATCAGCTAGTTTTATTTAAAATATATTTAAAAAATTACTATAAGAATGCCGAAATTTTACGCTACGGCTCAGATAACCACATAAGTCAACAGAAATATTTCAAAAATTAGAATACCATAGGTCAGTTAGAACTACACTATCTAAGTTATGTTCCAGTAAGTAGTAACAGCAATAAGAACCCAGTTTAGATTCATTCTTTCAGCCGAAATCCCAATACAACTGAAGAAGTTTCACTTCTTAAACTCCCCACACATTCTCATTTTTACTGTGTAGTTTTCCATATATATCATCATGCTTGTTCGATAAACGGTGTGAACTGCACTTTTTGGAGGTATTTGAGCAGTTGCTTCTAGACCAGGGGTCGGCAACCTTTTTTAACTGTGGGTCAAAATCAACTAATATTTGAGTATTAAATACACGTTTGGGTCAGTTGTATTTTCATTTTAAAAAAGTTTTTCAGTAAATCAGAGAGTATCAGGCGTTTTGGTCCGCGGACAAAATATCCCCATGACAAAAATATTTGCGATAAAATATTTTATTCAACTTTTTGAGTTCAATAACTGAGATTTTATATTTAATAATTTTTGATAAAAATGTGTTAATTTGACCAGCAATTATTTATTGAAATAGTGTTAAATTGACTCCCATGTGTTCGTGTTAAATCCACAAAAACTGTGTTAATTAATGCCAAAGGGGTCCAGGGGTCCCTCTGGTGGAGGTTTGGGAGCGAAGCCCCCATCGAAAGAAATTATAGTTATTGTTCGTTTACCCGATTTTCATTCATTGACAAAATGTGCACTTCTTGACACCGCGAAGTTTTACACAAAACTAAATGTTTTAACATCAAAATTATGCTGCAAATATGATTTGCAAATATTCTATGAGGACTTTTTGTCGTGGCGATATTTTGCCATGGTGATAATTTGTCATGGGGATATTTTGTCCGTGGATCAAAACGTATGGAGCCAATAAAAGATACATTATAAATTATATCAAGAATATAATTACAATACGCTCAAAAAAATTTTTCTATATTTATTTATTTATTTTATACCTATTTAACTTATATTATAAACGTGAAAGTTTGTATGGATGTTTGTTGCTCTTTCACTCAAAAAGCACTGAATAGTTCTGGATGATATTTGGCATAGATATAGATTATATTCCAGTTTAACATATAGTATACTTTATACCCAGAAAAAATGTACGGTTCCCGGGGGATAGATTTTTTTTTTACAGAACAAAAGATTAACTTTTTTTACAATGTGGTTGTTGAGGGGTCAGAGAATGATATAGGTTACTTCTTATACCGGAATAATGAACGGTTCCCGTGGGATAGTAAAACAAGTTTGTATTCTATAGGAATTGAGTATTTAAAAGCAGTTTCGTTAAAGTTCACGAAAAAGAGTCTTAACTCATTTTCCTTAAGAAGATTTTATCTACTTTTTACTCAGGAGAGATGTACTATTTCCGTGGGATAGATATGTTTTTTGTTTATCACAAAGTTAAAGATTGATATACTTTTTGCAATGTGATAGTTTGGGGGAGAATAATAAAGCTTACTTTTAAGGCTAGAATAATGCATTGTTCCCATGGGATGGTAAAACAATTATTATATCCTACAAGAACCGTACTTTTAAAAAGTTTCGGTTAAGTTCGTGAAATAGAATTTTAACGCATTTTCTTCCAATTTTACACAATAACAAAAGAGATCTTCACAAAGTTGAAATTAAAAAATTAACAATTTTTACTGGAAAATAAATATGAAGTTCAATTTAACACGCGATAAAATTAATAATGAAATTTTTTAAAAGATTTGAGTTTTTTCATTGTTCATTGTCGCAGATATTATTTAGAAATAAACGTATTAAAATAATAAACTAAAAATTTCAAATTTTAACAATTACTTAAGGAACGAATTTTAATGAAGTTTTGCTAAAGATCCTGTAGGATAGTTACTAATCTATTCTTTTAAGAGAACATCCATTAATTACGTGAGGCGTTCAGGGGCCGATGGGGTCGAGCCGAATCTCATCTAATCTTACTTTGGGAAAATGAAAGGTCTCGCAAATGTCACGTATTTTTTTGTTTTGAAAAATGTCACATTAGATTGCGGGTTGGGGGAAAGGGTTATGCCAAATCTCATTGTAACTTACCAGAGGGGAGGGGGTGGGATTTCAAAAATCGCAAAAAACGTCTTGCGCAATTAATGGATGCCCCCTTAAATAGCTGAACGGTTTTAAATGACATTTGGTATGAAAGATTTTCAAGTCCTAAAGGAAGGAATACGGGTACTTTTTTACTAAAAATCCTATAGAAGCTGATGTGAGACAGCTAACATCTCTTTCTTGAAAAGTAGTTTTACGAACTTTCTTTGGATCTAAAGTCTGAAAGTATCTATCATTTTTTTCTGTCAAAATAGATTAATTTTTATATTTCGCTATGAACGTAGGGAATCTTTTAATCATTCAGTTAAATTTAGATACACTCAGCGAAGCAAGCGGGTATCAGCTAATATTATTATACTTTAGTGGAACTAAAGTGGGTCACTTCCGCGGGTTATAGGTTGCCGACCATTGTTCTAGACCCTATTTTGAACTGTCCAATTCATTTCGTTTACGTACGGTCAACTTTTATCCCATTGTACCACTTTTAACACAGTTCAGTGTGCAATAAAGCTGAAAGTGTGTAGGGGCCTTCATTCATGTATACTTAATACACGTACAATTTTAATGACTACAAATTTTCAGGAGCATCAATTATATCGAGGAGGTGGAACTGTATGTTTTCAAAACACGATAATTTATAAGAATTATCTATCAACTATCAATGAAATAGAACAGTGCTAAATGTTAATATTTATTTAATCGTTACATTTAACAATAATTTGTAAATTATTTCCTTTGTTCATAATATATATATATACAATAAATATTTAGAGAAACCTACTAGTTTTTATTTAGAGACGATGGTTGTGGACAACGATACTTTAACATTTCTATTTCGGCCTCGAAGTAACTATTGGTGTGATAGGAAAAGTATTCGGGGTTTTTGTAGTCTCCCGACTTGGATGTGCCCGGGACAAATTTTTCTGGGACCTCCTTCAACACAGCAGTGCTCAGTCCGGTCACTTGATTGAAATTTACTTCGTTTAGTTGGGGTTCATGCGATTCCGGTTGTTGTTTGTTGGAGCAGAATATTCCTGGTGTGCTGGTTACGGTTCGTGACATTTTGTAGATGTTTGAGACGTTTTTGTGGCGTATTACTTTGGTCATTAACGACATATTTACGTTTTTAATTTAATAGAAATGATCAAATTGTAATTATATAAGGAGCTGCTTCGACAAATGTCAACACTTGATATTTGGCTAGGTTCATATCGGAGCACATTTCAGGTTGGTTCATGTTTTGGTGAATAATAAAAAGCACTAAATTGCCGTTGTAATAAACAACAATAACAACGACAACAATCAAGAGATTTCAATGATTTTTTTTATTTTATGAGTAATGATTTTAGAGAAATAAGAAATTTTTAAGGAACATTTCAGAGCTACTTCATTGATTATTTCAGTTATTTATGGACGGGGAATTTGAGATTTATATGCAATTATATTATATTTTATATAATACTAGGAGACCCGGGCACGCGTTACTGTGGCTAACAATAAGTTAATGTTAAATTATATTGTAGTAAACTATTCAATACAGAGAAATTATTATTTAGGAATAAAGCTGATAACGTTATACGTAGCCGGTATAAAAATGATTGTGATTTGAACTTAAGGTCAAAATTTGAAAACGATTGATCAAGTTGATACCCGCTCGCTTTGCTTAGAGTATCTAAATTTAATTGATCGATTAATAGAGTCCTTACCTTCATAACTAAATATAAAAATTAATCTTTTTTGACAGAAAAATATGATAGATACTTCCAGATATTAGATCCTAAGTAAGTTCATCAAAATCCTTAAGAGGGTATTCTAGTCTAGGATTTTGAAAAAATCGAAAAATTTTTTTTTTCATAATCCGATAGTTTATATATTCAAAAATATCTCCCTAAAAGGATTTTTCAAAACTCAAATTATTTCCGAAGTTATAGCCGTTTCAGTGTCGTGCCAACTAAACCAGTTGAGACTTAACGTAAAACTTTAAATGCGTTTTTCTCGAAACTACTTTTTTCGATGCGGTAGCCATAATATCTCAAGTTCTAATCAGCCGATTTACTTGAAATTTGTCATGAATATTCTTTAAATATCTCTCCATCGCATAAACCAACAAAAAATGAAAATTTTAAATTTGTAATATTTTTTTAAAAAATCGACAAAGTTAAAAAATGAGTGAAAAAATCGACCTTTATTTTTGAGTAGCCGCCATTTTATGAAAAAAAAATTTTTTTTTTCAGTTTTGGAGGTTGATGCGATAGCGACATTTGTACTTATCAAGAATCGATCATTGTTTAATTTTTAACCGACTTCAAAAGAAGGAGAAGTTTCTCAATTCGACTGTATTTTTTTTCAAATGACCACAAGGGTAGAAATCATGGCGACGAGGACACGGTCTGTTTTTTCCCCCTCTACTTCAAAAACGCATAACTCAATGAAAAATTTTTTTTTGTTTTGAAATTAATTTTGTGTACTCTCTGAATGTGAATAAGCAAATGATAAAAAAATGTATAGTAAAAATATCAAATGCTTTTTTTTATCAATTGCCAAAAAACGCTCGAAATTCGGGCCTCTAGTTTAGAATACCCCCTTAAAACTAAAAACTGTAAGTATAAAAAGTTCCGTTAAGAAAATTTTAAAATCTTTCATACCAAATGTCATTTAAAACATTTCAGCTATTTTAGTAGCAAAGATTATGAGCTATCCTACAGGAACCGCCCTTTTTTAAAATCAATAATACGTTAAAATCTGAGGTATCTTTAACAAAACTTCATTAAAATTCGTTCCGTTCAGTAATTGTTAATTATTTAAAAATTTTTCTGTATTATTTTAATACGTTTATTTCTAATTAATTTCTTTGACAATTACCAATTAAGAAATTCAAATATTTAAAAAAAATTCATTATTAATTTTATCGGGTGTTAAATTGAAATTCTTATTAATTTTTCAGTAAAATTTTGTCAATTGTTTAATTTAAACTTTGTAGAGAATTTCTTTCGCTACTGTGTAAAATTGGTGAGGTCTTCTTGAGGAAAATGCGTTAAATTCTATTTCGCGAATTTTAACGAAATTATTTTTAAATACACGGTTCCTGTAGGATTTAATTGTTATGCTATCCTATGGGATTCACGTGTTTTTCACTATATATATATATTACTGACGCGAAATATAGATAAAAACCATACTGGAGCCCGATTGTATATTGTATCAAAATTTGAGCTCAATTGATACAGAATAAGGACCAACATAACATTTTTATATACAGTGGTACCTCGACATACGAGTTTTTCGAGATACGAGCAGGCGAGCGAGTGATTTTTTGCTTTGAGTTACGAGCGAAATTTGAGATACGAGTTCAACTAGTTCACTTGAAACTTCAACGAGTTCAACTTGAACTAGTTCAATTGTTTTGTAAGGGGAAATTTGCTTCGAGATACGAGCAAGGTTGCGGAACGAATTAAACTCGTATGTCGAGGTACCACTGTATCTTATATAGAAGAAGATACCAATAAAACAAGCAATACGTACGTCGTACAAAAGCCAGCCGCTATGCCAACATAATTTTTTTTTTCATTTGTAAAAGATAAAAATGGTTCCTGTGGGTTATCCTTAGGAGATTGTCTCATACCGTCGCCGATTTTTTTATCAAACTTTTTAAGATACAAAATTTCGCCATTTTATGAATTACCTAAAAGTTTCTTATAGATAATGAACCACTGCCTGAAACCCGTTGACATCATCGGCTGTATATTTAACAACACGAACTTTTCCGTCTGGTTCAACCACGCTATATTCCCCATGCACCGTATTCCCGTTTCGGGACTCGTGATGACTTTGCTGATTCCCACTTCGTCCATCGTCCACACCATACGAATAGGAATAATCAGGATTTGCCTTGAAAAAACAAAGAACATAAACAGTAAAAAATAATTTTAAAAAATTTTGATATTTTCTATACCACATAGTCAACGGCAGGTCCCAGTCCTTGTCGATTATATACTTCCGCAACTTCTCCACTAACAGGACCACTAAATTTATTGTAAGAATATCCTTCATAGTTCCTTTGTAAACTGTTGGCAAATAAACTAGCCAACACAATCAGTAATAAGAACACCTAAAAACATGTAAATTAATTAATTGGTACAAAGTTATTAATATTGATATAACACCTGATAAATCATCTTATTTATTGGCATAGAATACATGGGAATTAACACTTGTAAAATGAGTTATAGAAATTAAGTTAAGTGAATAAAATGTCCGGGTGTTATCGGTATTTATATTGTGCAAATTATTAATAACTAGAGTCGATTATCTAATATATTACGATTTTAATACAAAAAAATGATCCAAAACCACAACTCATAATCAATCAATGGAACATCCACAACTTCGTTAAAAATTGTGGTTAAAATGTTTCCGAGTTAGGAAAGAAAGTTTTTGATAAAAACACCACATCCTTTAATTTGTTATTATAGTTTATAATCCTTTTTAATTGCCTTTTTAATTTCTTTAATAAAACTGCAAATGTAATCGATATAAAATCAATTGTCTGATGTCAGTAGCCATTTTAAGTTTCGATTGTTGCTTTTTTCGATTCTCGTAAGCTGATTGGCTTAGAGTTTAGACGGAGTCACGTGATTATAATTTGAATATCAAATGTATATCAACTTAATTGTAAATAATCTTGGGTATAATTTTTTGAAATTCTATAATTAATTAATTTTAAGAATTAACAAAGTAAAAATTATTTCAAATGGTAAAACTTTTAATAAAGTTTGAGACACCAAATTATTTTGGTATAAATATTAATGGAAATCTTGATAAAATGATTTTCAATATAAATTTTTTTTTTGAATGTATCGATTTAGTTTTTCAAGAAATTGAGGACATTTTCATTAGGTTTTTCTTGCAAAAAGTTGATAAGAGTAAAATTTATTGTTTTCTCAATATTTTGATGTATAAATATTGTAGGTTTGATTTATTTTTTTATGTAAAAATTAAATAAAGAAAATTGAATCTTATATCGAGGACATGATTTATTTATAAACTAATTTCCACTTAAATTTTGTCTCGGAAAAATGTATTGCTTAGTAGTCTAAGATCCGAATCTACATCGAGCTTCACCGAGTTGATGAATAAAATGAAACATATTTTATCATGAATTTAGTATATTAGAAAATATATTAAAAATGGGTTGCCTAAAAAAATCCTGGACAGACTATCTTTAATTATTTAAAAAAAAAATTTTTTAATAAGGTCAATCTAGGTTTGTATCTTCTACTATAAGATTTTAAAATAAATTATTAAAAAATCCAATATTTCAAATGCTTTTTATAAGTAGAATTAAAATAGACAAGACAGCCCCCAAAAAATGCTCGTAATAGTTTTTAAGATTTCTAAATTTTTATTAAAATATTCCTAAAAGTTTCCTTCTAAAATACCATCTCAGTAAAAGTTTTTAAATCAGGAAAAAATTTCCATAATTTTATAACTAGTAAACTAGAAAAAGAAAACATCCATCGGGTTATTAAAATATTATATATCTTAATATGCACCGACTCTTTAGCCTGTCTCAAAGCCATTGAATCCTTCAACCTTTTTCCCAACCAAAAGATATCTAATATTCAAGCCAAGATTTCCTCCCAAGAGGAATCAGGTAACACCTTTGTAACCTCCTGAAAGGATTGAGGAAGGAGTTGGGTACGCCACATTCGATGGGAGACCCAGAACAGTGGGACAACGTATGCTATTTCCTTCAACAGCTGGGAATCTGGAGCAAAATTTAGATCTAGACAACTAACACTGTGTTTGTTACCTCAGAACTTCTGACTGGGTGATTTAGATTATTCTTTTTTTTATTTGAAAGCTGGTGCTTCCCGTGTAGTCCCATTTTAAATTGAAGGAAATCTTTCACTTTTAAGTGGTTGAAAACTAAGGGATAAATTATTAACTTCTTATTGGAAAGCTCGATTTTGACCATTCTTCTTTTTTTTATTGGTAGAACATAATATCCATTTTTTATAAAAAAAAAACTTCACTCATACGGGGTTAAAAATTAGGGATGAAATAATATTATAAATTTTTCCTGGCTAACCCGATATTGATAATTTCGTTTCTATTACATATTTCTATTACGTACCGTTAAATTGTTCACATTTCAATTTGAGGAAAAAATTCCACCCCCTAAGGATGAAAATGGGGGATCAAATAGTGAGGTTTAACTGAATCAACGGATTTTGATGATTTTTTTCTATTGTAAAGGGTTTTCCACTAAGTTCTTTCATTACATTTAGAAGCAATAAATGTCAACCCTTAAGAACAAAAGGGGATGGAGTAGTCACTTTTAACATTTAACGGCGCTGCCTCATATGAGCAGTGCATTTAGTAGGTTTACCCATATTCAAAGAAATAAAATCAGTTATCGAATTCAGATCACTAAAAATCGAGAAATAAATAAAAATTATAACAGAATGAAAAACCGAGTACAAAATAAATAAAAAATCTTAAACAAAACAAAAAAAAAGTAAAAAAATTATTGCGTATGCTTGCAGTGTCTACAACTTACAAATTATTAGGATGAGATAATGGACAACTATTGTTATTTTTGGAGTTGGTGTCAGCCCAGGAAAAAAATATTAATGTTCATTTGTTAAAAAGTTTAGTTGATTATTGGTACTTTTTAGTTTAAAGGTCGCTAAATATTGTTACAGTTCGAGTATATTGTTTAAAAGTTAATTTGAAAAATACATTTCATAGGGTATCCTTGTTTATTACTAAGTACCAATATAGTCGTTTTCTTTGGCTGACACCAACTCCAAAAATAACAATAGTTGTACATTATATCGTTCTAATAATTTTTAAGTCGTAGACACTGCAAGGATACGCAATTATTTTTTTTACTTTTTAGAAATCAGTTTTTCATTTTGTCATACTTTATTGCAATTAATAATAGATTTGAATCACCTATTTGCGCTGTGGTGGGGGTGGTTCTGGGTTCGATCCCCGTTGAAACCTAGACTTAAGATTCTAGACCTAAGATATAATTGACCAACGGAAATTCTCTGTGTTTAGACAGTCGTCGTAATATGACCTTAGATGTTAAAGCGACTTAAAACACCAAAACCAAAAAAAAAAAAGATTATTTCAATAGAAATATTTTCAAAAATCAATAATGAATTTGAACAATGAATATTTTCGTTTTATCTATACTGTTATACATAATAAATTTGTTATATAAAAAATCAATAATGAACTTTAAAAATTCAATAATGTAAATTAGAATTTTTTTTCTCATAATCCCGCTAAGGCTCCTTGGGGTCACGACGCACTGACCATAGTTTGAGCACCGCTTCACTTGAATCATTTGTTTATTAAATCTGTCATTTAAAAATTGACAATTCATTGAAAAAAAAATTCCAAGACCAAGAAGTGAATCAAAGATGCACGACCATTCTAATCACTATTTACTGCAATTGCACCAGGTCGAAACGGGACTCCTGACCGATCCAACCAATGCAGATCTGCTGAAACTTCGCGAAAATTTGCAAGAAGTAATCAATTTAAGCTCGCAACAATTAAATACTTCAAATCCAGCCGGTTCGTCCGAGGATAATAACAGCCAGGTGACCAAACAAACGCACCAAGTCCTTCGTGGCTGTACCATAAAACGAGCGAAATCTTTGAAAATATGGAAGGCCGGCGACCATTGCATGGCCAAGTGGAGCAAAACAAATCAATACCAGGAGGCGATAATCGATGCAATTTTTGCCGATCGCTCGGTCAATGTGACATTTGTTACGTATCGAAATCGCTCGAAAGTCACCTTGGATGATATTCGTACGGTGCCCAGCACTATTGTGTATGAAACCGATAAAAAACGTAACGGTCCTACGTTCAATCAACGTGAATATCTAACTGAGAAGAAACTCAGGAAGCAACAACGCCTGGAAGAGATCGAAAGAAATGGTGAAATCGAAAAGAACAAATGGTTGGCGTTTAACAAGAAAATCGTGTACAAGGGAATCAAGAGCAAGAGCATATTTGCGTCGCCACAAAATATGAATGGAAAAGTGGGAATTGGCACGTGTGGAATCAGTGGGAAACCAATGACGGAATTTATGGCCCCAATGAATAAGATACGAAAGCAATGAAAAAATACCATAAACAATTCCGTTTTATTTCCATTATTTAGATAATTTACATGTAGCCCAAGCGCAAAACAAAAATAATAAGGTACATAATATGTTGAACATAACGTTAATAGTTGAATTTTTTTTTTATTTTTTTTTTTTGTTGGCCATTTGTGCATTTAATAAAAAATAAACAGCTTAAGTCTAACGTTTACATAGCTTAATTCCTGATTTGCATAAAACTTGTTCATTTTGAGCTTTCTAGAAGTACAAGTAAATTGCATATAGAAAATCAAGCTTTGTAGTAGGGGAACCCACGATGCTAAATCGGGATGCGTCATCGAGACCTATTGGGTTGCGAAGCTTGGATGATAAAAAGAAAAAAATGTCATAATATATACTTTTTCAACCGGGAGGGGAGGGGGCTATAGATTTTCAAAAATTAAAAAAAAAAAAAACTGTTACATGGACATACTCGAGCGCGTCAAATATTGATAGCATCCATGTCCTACGTATTTTTAAAAATGTACATATGTTAATCTGATTGTTTCCATGATGGGGGTGGTCGTACGTAAGGGCTGAAAATGAAGGAAAAAAAATTTAATCGAGCGCGTCAGATTTTCTAAGGGAATGTTAAGTGAACCTAAGACAAACCTCTGACGATTTGAATGTGACGCAAGCGCGCTGCCATTATTAGAATGTGCAAAAATCGCCATTTTGAAATACTCAAGCGCGTCAGATTAAGATATATATGGTTCATCTTTATGCCTTAGACATGCTGTCTCATAATCTGACGATTATCAGGAGGGATTCACCTAATCTGAAAATAATTCAAAAACATTTTTTTGTATATAGGCATACAGCCTATATTCGAATTTTCCCAGGAAGAAGTTTCAAATAAAAGTTGTATCCACTAATGAGTCTAAGAACTATAGTAAGTTTAAAGAAACCGTTGGAGCTGTTTTCGAAAAAAATTGAACAAGCTCATAAACTGCTAGAATAAAGTGGAGCTTTCGGTTCACCGATTTCAACCAAAAGCTTCGCGGCACAACTACTCATAATATGAAAGTCAAATTCCAAGTTTGGTGAAATTTGAATAAAGCTTTCGATACGATAAGACTGTCACACACAGACATGTGTGACAGCCATATCGTTTCGAAAGCTTTTTTTTTTTTAATTGGAGAGAATAATTCAAGAATTACAAAAAATATATATTCTGGCGATTTCCACAAGTCGAAGTAACAAAAAATCATCGATAAAATTTAATGCGTGCAGCTGCGTGAGCCATTAATGAGTCTAAGAATCATAGTAAGTTTAAAGAAAATTGTTGGAGCCGTTTTCGAAAAAAATTGAAAGAGCTCAAAAAATCTTAGAATATAGCAGAGCTTTCGGTTTACCGATTTCGGCCAAAAGCTTCGCGGCACATCTAGGTATAATATGGAGGCCAAATTCCCAGTTTGGTGAAAATTGCATAAAGCTTTCGATACGATATGGCTGTCACACACTCACACACAGAGATGTGATCGAAAGCTTTATCCGAATTTCACCAAACTTGGTATTTAGCCTCCATATTATACCTAGATGTGCCGTGAAGCTTTTGGCTGAAATCGGTAAACCGAAAGCTCTACTATATTCTAGGAGTTTTTGAGCTTTTTCAATTTTTTTCGAAAACGGCTCCAACGATTTTCGTTAAACTTACTATGGTTCTTAGACTCATTATTGGCTATAACTTTTATTTGAAACTTTTTCCTGTGAAAATTCGAATAGATGCATCACGCAGCTGCACGCATTAAACTTTATCGATGATTTTTTGTTACTTCGACTTGTGGAAATCCTTAGATTATATATATTTCGTAATCCTTGATTTATTCCCTTCAAAATAAAAAAAAATTAGCCACGCTCAAGAATGTCGAGATGACGTTTTTTTTTACAACTTTGTACCCCTCCCCCTTCTTTACGTCACTCACAAATTGTCAGATTAGTGGAATATACACGTTTTAGCATGTAACTAACTCATCCTACCTTAATCTGACGAGCTCGAGAATTTCAGGTGATCAATTTTTTTTTACTAATCTGATCCTTTATCCTTGACGGGCGGCCATTTATATGGGGCTAATATTTGGTGGAAGTACTTAACTGGGTACAAGGTATCACCCTGTATATTAATCTGCCGCGCTTTAGTAAATCCCGAAATCCCCGCTTGGGCTCCCCAACTATTAATTCCTGATTTGCACAAAACTTGTTCATTTTGAGCTTTCTAGAAGTACAAGTAAATTGCATATATTAAATCAAGCTTTGTACTCGCAAGATTTATCAACAATTTCTAATTTTTGGCTAATAGTTAACAATTTGTTGCATTAACATTATTAGTACATTGATGATAAAACTAAAAGATAATACAACTAATATTCAAAAAGTAAAATAATTTTGCATTGATAATATATAATAATAATAATAATAAGCAATATAGCGAGACGAATAATAATAATAATAAGGTAATAAAAAACGAAATAAATATTATCTTTATAAATAAAATTTCAATGAAAATTATTAATCTTTTCTTTTGTACAAATAACATTTTCAGACTCTTCGACAAATTCAAGGCTTCAATTTGATGATGTGAATAAGACAAGAAATGAAATGAAAAAAAAAAACAGCCCGAGGAAATTTTTGATATTTGCGATATCAAAATGATTCTTTAAAAATAGTATTTAAAAATAAAAATTGAAAATTATGTAATAATGATAGAATTTTTTTATATACAGGATGTTTCAGAATTGGACGACTTATAAAATTATTATATCAAAAAAAAAAAGAAGAAACTTTTTAAAGCTTTGTTTATTTGTATGTACAAGTCAGGTCCATAATAAAAATAAGTTTTATGGACATGATTTGTACCGTTCAGTATACACTTTTTTTTTTTTTTTAATTAAGGCATAGTACTTATATTTTATAAGTAAACTTTTAAGGTAATTTTCAACCCGTAAATTATTTTTGTGATTAAAAAAAATATGACGTTAATTTTTGGAAGAGATTAAAAATTTTTAAAATGAATGAGTACACCTAGGTTTATCGTCGTCCAATTCGAAAACATTAGGTATATTGCGAAAACTGATCTTATGTTAAGAATACTCCAATATTTCATTAAGAATAACTTGTAATAAAATCTGGTTATTCAATTGTTTAAAAAATTCCATTTGGCGGATTTAGCAGGAAGGCAGTGTATTTTGATCCTATTTTGAAGGACTGCTGATGTTTTCTATACCTAAAAACAAAAAACATTATGATAAATTTTTCTTAAAAGTTTCCATACAAGTCACGAGGTTTTAATATCAATACTAAGGTTTACTATAATCGATTTTAACCGATTTCAAAAAAAAAAGGAGGAGGTTCTCAATTCGATAGTATTTTGTTTTTGTTTGTTACCTCAGAATTTTCGACTGGGTGAAGCGATTTTGATGCTTCTTTTTTTATTTGAAAGCTGGTGCATTTCGTGTGGTCCCATTTTAATTTAAAGGAAATCGTTTACTTCTAAGGGGTTGAAAACTAAGGGCTGAAATACTAACTTCTTATTGGATAGCTCGATTTTGATAATTCTTTTTTATTTGAAAGCTGGTGCTTCCCGTGTCGTCCGATTTTTTAATTTTAAGGAAATCGTTTACTTCTAAGGGGTTGAAAACTAAGGGATGAAATATTAATTTCTTATTGGATAACCCGATTTTGATAATTCTTTTTTTTAATCGTAGAACATAAATTTAAATTAATCTCATATCTATTTTTTATAAAAAAAAACTCCACTCATACGGGGTTAAAAATTAGGGATGAAATTATAAATTTTTCCTGGCTAACCCAATTACGATAATTTTTTTTCTTTTACGTATATCGTACCTTTAAATTGTTCACATAACATTTTGGAGAGAAAAAAATCCACCCCCTAAGGATGAAAATAGGGGATGAAATAGTGACGTTTAACTGAATCACCGGATTGAAAAAAGCTTTCCACTTATTTACTTCATTACATTTAAAAGCAAAAATTTCAACCCTTAAAATGGGGATGAAGTAGTAACTTTTAACATTTAACGGCGCTGCTCATACGAGCAGCGCGTTTAGTAGGTTTACCCATATTCAAAGAAATTAAATCAGTTATTAAACTTCAGATCACTAAAAATCGAGAAAAAATGAAAATTATAAAAAAATGAAAAACCGACTTCTAAATAAATAATAAATCTTTAACAAAAATGCACTAAAAAGTTAAAAAAATAATTGCGTATCCTTGCAGTGTCTACAACTTACAAATTATTAGGATGATATAATGTACAACTATTGTTATTTTTGGAGTTGGTGTCAGCCAAGGAAATACATATTAACGTCTTTTTGTAAAAAGGTTTAGATGGTTATTGGTATTTTGTAGTTTAAAGGTCGCTTCAGTACTAGTTATATTGTACAAAAGTTCATTTAAAAAATAAATTTAATAAAGTATTCTCGTTTATTGCTAAGTTTTATCAATATAGTCGTATTTCCTTGACTGACACCAACTCCAAAAATAACAATAGTTGTACATTGTATCATCCTAATAATTTGTAAGTCGTAGACATTGCAAGAATACGCATTTTTTTTACTCTGTAGTGCATTTTTTGTTTAAGAATTTTTATTTATTTTGAATTCAGTTTTTAATTTCTTATAATTTTTATTTATTCATCTTCTATTTAAATAAAAATGTATGTAGAATATTGAAAAGGGAGTAAAATATCGGTTATAAGATCCCGTCGATATAAACAGACGAAATTAATATAGGGGTATTAAAAACATTTGATTATTAATACTAAGTAAGGGATGTTATACCTTTTATTTTAATAGAAATAAATTTATTCTTCTTCATTCTCCTCTTCTTCCTCTGCGTCATTTTCACCCTCTGCAGGTGCTTCAATTTCTTGTTCTTCTATTTCTAAATCGGTCGATTGTTGAGGCGTGTCTTCTACGTGTTCACTGTTTGGGGTTGTTTCAGGCTCGTGTTCAGGTGATATTCGTTTCGTTTCGATTGTGGTATTCTCGACAATGCCGTTGTCCACGGCCGATTTGTTCCCATTCGTTGTCGTGCTGCTGCTCGAGCCCGGGGCTAGTTTCAGGAATTTTTCCACCTCGTCGATTTCATTGGCCAAATCGAACTGGTCGTAGTCGCCACAGTAGTCGTCGCCGTTGAACATTTGGGGCGGCAAAACGGGAGCGGTCGCCCCGCACTGTTTCAGTCTGTCGCGTTCTGCTTGCCGCCCCGGCTCGGCAATGTCAACCGCCTCGTATGCAATCCCTCGAGACTCCAATATCATTTGTACTCGTTGTTGCCGTTTTTTCACCTTAAAAAGGAGATCGGGAAAATTTATTTGTCAGAGGGCTGTAATTGATAGATCAAGGTGTGTTCGTGATGACTCAATTTGTTTATCAATTTGAAACAATCGAGGGAATTGGCGAAAAATGCATTTGATGCAATTTTCTATTTGTAATGCATAAATTTGGCAGATGCATGTAAGTTGATATCTGTCAAAGTGAATCATTAAATATCCAGGGACTAGCGAGCGGATAAATGATTCGTAATGCAAGTTCAATGTGTGATTTAAATGCATTTACCTCTTTGTTGCCGCTTATGCCACTAATATAAACTGTAACGACCATTATGTCTATTGTGTAAATTTTTGCAAAACCGGTTAAAACTATTTTTTAACTATATATAAAACAATTTAGCAAAGAATAAAAATAAATTCTTTTCTTCCTGTATGTGTGTGTGTGTGTATGTGTCGCACTCTAGTTCTATGGCTGGCCTCGTCTGATGCATACGTTCGTAATGGGGGCGTCACACTCAACGAAAAATCTATAGATTTCTACATAATTATTTTGATGTACTAAAGTAGGGCGGTGATTTAAACGAGGCAACTCTTTGAAGCTCGAAAATTCAAAATTGAATTAAAAATATGACTCAATGAATTGTAAAAATTATTAAGCAACTAGCTGATACCCGCGACGTCGTCTGCGTCGGCTATTAAGTTAAGAACATATTTAATTTGCAGAGAAAAAATATTTAAAAAATTGAAAGCAAAATATATAAAAAATAAACCGAAAGAACTTAGCGTTTGAAATTTTTAACTATATGCCAAAAAACGGCTCCTGCAGAATCCGCTATTGCTCCATGTTATTAGTCAATTAATAATAAATTTTTCAAAAATTTGTAAATTCAAAAATAAAAATTGGTATATAATACAAAATTAACATTGTTCTTATTACTTTCTTTTACTACTATATAGATAGTAAAGGAAGTATTGTAATCGGGTCGAATTTTCGAATTCGAACTTTCACCGGAAATACATGTTTTGAGGTCTCCTGAGTCCAAAAAGTGGTTTTTAGAAACATGTCTGTGTGTGACAGCCATATCATATCAAAAGCTTTATCCGAATTTTACCAAACTTGAAATTTGGCCTCCATATTATACCTAGTTTTGCCGTGAAGCTTTTGGTTGAAATCGGTTAACTGAAAGCTCTACTTTACTCTTGGCGTTTTTGAGCTTTTTCAATTTTTTTCGAAAACGGCTCCAACGATTTTCTCTAAACTTTCTATAGTTCTTAGACTCATTGATGCCTACAAATTTTATTTGAAACTTTTTCCTGGAAAAATTCGAATAAGGACGATTCTGGGGTGAAGGTTGGGAATTCGTATATGTTATATGTTATAAGTTGTATGCATATAGTTCTGTTTATATGTATAGTTATAAAGAGCTTATATTTCTTTTAACCAACAGCGACTTTCATAAATTAATGTAAAAGAAAGTACTGTGACGCCTCGCAGCAGATATTTTTTAAATTGTTCCTTAAATGCTCATTTCGGATCCGCAATTGGTCCAGATGTATAGTTAATTAGTAAATCAATTTTTAAACTATTCATGTTTATAAGATCCAACAGCAGTGAATAACGTCATAGTACAACAATCCATGTATAAATAGTAAAAAATAATTAATATTAAAAATATTGCTTAAAATTGATCAATTATTTGCGTAATGAAAACAGCCGATAGAGAACTTAAAAGAACCAATTAAAAATTATTTTGGGTTTTATAGCGATTCTTGAGTTTGCAAATTTTTGAAAATTTATTATTAATCAATTAATAACGGCTAACTACTCAATTAATATACACTTGGAGAAATTGCGGATTCTGAAGGAGCAATTTTTAAAGTGAAACTTTTTATACATCGTCTCAAATTTTTTGGCCTGTCTTTAGCATGTCGCTAAATGTAACACATTCTCGACAGGGAATCGGCAAGTGTTCGGCAGAGCTCGTATACACATTGTTAGCTATATACCATGTCGTTTTACCAGGGCACTTGCGCGAGTTATTACTGAATGTAATGAGCTATTTTCCTCTCCATGACAACGTTTTAGCATATTATAAGTTGTCATTAATTGTCAATCATATTTGTATTGGTATTTGTATTTTGATCAGTGTATTGATATAAATGTGAGAATAGTGTAAAAATATCCGACGGTGATGTTACAATACATAGATAACAACAGGCAGATGATCGATTTAACAATAATCAACAAATTCAATAATGAAAATAACATTCGAGTATTAACATCAAAAATGGAAATTCAAAAAGACAGTGAATTCGTGCCACATCCCTTTCTTTCTACTCTATTTTCATACCGTAAATCGAATAATTTTACGAAAATGTTCAGTTACTTAAGTGTCTAAAATCCGAAAAAAAGTTCCACTTGCATCGTGGTTTCGTAAAACCACACAATAATTTTTTTGGCATATAGTTTAATTAAATAAAAGATGTTTCTCGCTAATTTAACTCCTTCTGGTTAAAAAATATATGCAATAATAAAAGGGAGTGTTGAAATGTAATTTAATTATTGTAACGGTTGTAACTTAAAAATTAATTTTGAATCTATATTTATAGTAAAATATAAAAAATACTAAAAGAGAATTTAACAAAAATGCTACAAAATTATTTTAAAAACTGCTAAACAAATAGAAAATAGAATTCAAAAAATCTTTATTAATCTAATATCTCGCTGAGCTGCATTAAGTCTACGCTCAAATATGAAATAATCAGTAGGCTGTGGACGGAGAAACATCCTCTCTCCAGCCCATGCGCATTACACCTGTTGCCCCACTTTATCAAAGCGACGAAAAATGCACCGCTTAACGCAATTTTCTTGTAAATTTTTTTAGAACTTTAATTACTTTGCTTTTAATGAAGATATCGTGGTAATTTTTTTTTAAGATAAGGACCAAGTATATAAGAAGTAAAACAAAAACAAAAATGATTGGAATTTATTCAGCAGTTTTTGAGTTAGAAGCGAACATTGGAAAATAGCTATCATTTTATTTATATAGATGCTGAGTAAATTTAATTATAATGAATCGAATAGGTGACATAAACTGAAGATTTGATCATTTTATAGAGAAAAAAGTCAAGTATCAAACTTAGGATCCTGAGGATCAAGGTTTTTACTGGAAAAAAATTGATGAAATTTATAGAAATTATCATCTATAAGAGTCAAAAATGAGCATGTAGGGTTTATACTTTTTGACTTATGAAATATTTCTTTTTTCGGAAAATCCTCCTACAATGAATACTTATCTGTTAGTTGTTTTTATTTTGCTAGGATTTTTGCAATACTGGAACCATTCCGGAACTATTGCCAAATAAAATTGTAAAGATTTTCAACTTTATTCGTATAAAGTATTGTATAAGTATATACAGTAATCAATACATTCGCCTCTCTCTCTCTCTCTCTCTCTCTCTCTCTCTCTCTCTCTCTCTCTCTCTCTCTCTCTCTCTCTCTCTCTCTCTCTCTCTCTCTCTCTCTCTCTTTCTAGATGTATATTTCACTTGGTATAAAAATTTAATTATCGTCATTTGAACACACATTCAAGCTCACATATTTACATATTTTCTTTTTACAAATATAAAATTTAATACTTTCTTAAAAAAATAACATAAATCAACGGGTTAAATATTAAGGCATTCAATTTTACTAGTTTGGAGGTTTCGAAACAATTGTCAAATCAATTGAATCATAAACACTTTTGATTAAATAGCTAACAGGGGTGGGTTTATGGTAGATGCTATGACTTCTTGCCAAAAGAACTTGAGTGTCGTAACGGTGGTAGGCCCCCATCGTCCACGTGCTCGTGGGGTTGATCGCAATGTAGCAGACATTGGTGTTGGTAGCTAACGGCACTTGCATGTCCCGATCGACCCGATGTCAATGGAACGCCTTCTTCCCATATGTTTTTCGCAGGATCGTACACTTCGACGATCGAAAGAAATTCTTGACCGTCATAGCCTCCTGAAATTTCGTGTAATTAGTCTAAGATTTACAACAAATGGTAAATCGATAAACAATAAATTTGATAATGATTTTATTCGACTTACAGACGTAACTAGCTAATACCCGCTCGCTTCCCTGAGTGCGTCTAAATTTAACTGATTGATTAAAATATTCCCTACGTTCATAGCGAATATAAAAATTAATCTATTTTGACAGAAAAAAATTAAAGATACTTTCAGACTTTAGATCCAAAGAAAGTTCATCAAAATTCGTAAAACTACTTTTCAAGAAAGAGATGTTAGCTATATTTCACATCAGCTTCTATACGATTTTTAGTAAAAAAGTACCTCTATTCTTTCCTTTAGGACTTGAAAATCTTTCATACCAAATGTCATTTAAAACCGTACAGCTATTTTAAGGGGGCATTCATTAATTGCGAGAGGCGTTTTTTGCAATTTTTGAAATCCCATCCCCCCCCCCCTCTGGTAAGATGTCATGAGATTTGGCATATATCATTCCCCCAACCCGCAATTTAATGTGATATTTTTCAAAACAAAAAAATACATGTTATTTGGGAGACCTTTCCTTTCCCCAAAGTAAGATTAGATGAGATTCAGCTCGACCCCATCGGCCCCTGAACGCCTCACGTAATTAATGGATGTTCCCTTAAAGAATAGATTAGTAGCTATACTACAGGATCTTTAGCAAAACTTCATTAAAATTCGTTCCGTTAAGTAATTGTTGAATTTTGAAATGTTAAGTTTATTATTTTAATACGTTTATTTCTAATTAATATCTTCGACAAGGAACAATGAAAAAATTCAAATATTTAAAAAAATTTCATTATTAATTTTATCGGGTGTTAAATTGAAATTCATATTTATTTTCTAGTAAAAATTGTCAATTTTTTATTTTCAACTTTGTAGAGATTTCTTTCGTCATTGTGTAAAATTAGAAGAAAATGCGTTAAAATTCTATTTCACAAACTTTACCGAAACTTTTTAAAAGTACGGTTCCTGTAGGATATAATTGTTTGGCCATCCCATGGGAACTATGCGTTATTCTAGGCTTATAAGTAAGCTATATCATTCTCCCCCAAACTACCACATTGTAAAAATCATATCAATATTTAACTCTGTGATAAACAAAAAACATATCCATCCCACGGGAATAGTACATCTCTCCTGAGTAAAAATTAGATCACGTCTTCTTAAGGAAAATGAGTTAAGACTCTTTTTCGTGAACTTTTACGAAACTGCTTTTAAATACTCGGTTCCCATAGAAAACATATTTGTTTCTCTATCCCACGGGAAACGTTCATTATTCCGGTATAAAAAGTAACCTATATCATTCTCTGACCCCTAAACGACCACATTGTAAAAAAGTAAGTTAATCTTTTGCTCTGTAAAAAAACAAAAAATATTTATCCCATGGGAACCGTACATTTTTTCTGGATAAAAAGTATACTATATATTCCACCGGATTATAATCTATATCTATTCCAAATTTCAACCAGATCCATTCAATACTTTTTGATCCATACGTACATCCATACATTCAAACTTTTTAAATGTACGGTTCCTGTACGATATAATTGTTTTGCCATCCCATGGGAACTATGCGTTATTCTCGCCTTAAAAGTAAGCTATATCATTCTCCCCCAAACCAGCACATTGCAAAAATCATATCAATCTTTAACTCTGTGATAAACAAAAAACATTTATATCCCACGGGAATAGTACATCTCTCCTGAGTAAAAAGTAGATCACGTCTTCTTACGGAAAATGGGTTAAGACTCTATTTCGTGGATTTTAATGAAACTGCTTTTAAATACACGGTTCTTATAGAATCAATACTTGTTTTGCTATCCCTTGGAAACCGTTTATTATTCCGGCATGAGAAGTAATCTGTATCATTTTCTGGCCCCTAAACTACCACATTACAAAAAAGGAAGTTAATCTTTTGCTCTGTAAAAAAACAAAAAAATATCTATCCCACGGGAACCGTACATTTTTTCTGAATATAAAGTATACTATATTTTAAACTGGATTATAATCTATATCTATGCCAAATTTCATCCAGATCCATTCAGTACTTTTTGAGTGAAAGAGCAACAAATATCCATACAAACTTTCACGTTTATAATATAAGTAAGATACTGGTTAGGAGTACGACTTTTAGAGGTAAAGGTTCTCGTGAGGTTTTCCCCAGTATATCCCCCAGTTTAAAGTTTATTATAACTAAAACTGTTATATGTACCCATAGCGTATAGTTTTCCGTCTAAGACTGTAACACTCAATGCACTACGTGCAATTTTAATATTGGCCACATTCTGCCACGTATCATGTTCAGTATCGTAACGTTCCACGGTGTTGATTTGACCTTTTCCATCGTATCCTCCCACGACGTAGATGTATTGATTGATAGCCGCCACTCCAGCTCCACTTCTTTTCGTAAACATCGGAGATATCATGGTCCATTCATCGTTTTCCGGATGGTAACATTCACCGGAATTGAGTCGATCGACTCCATCGTATCCTCCGATTGCATATAACAGTCTATTTACAACAGCCACGCCAACACCTATTCGTTTGGTATGCATGGAACGGACGCTTTTCCATCGATCTTCTTCAGGGTCGTAACTAAAGGTAAAAAATTTCATAAATCTAAAAATTTTTTTACTTGTAGGAAACAACGAACCATTCAACACTATTATGGTGTTCAGCTCCATCACTTCCGCCAACAGCATAAAGTAAACCGTCCATTACGGCGACTCCAACTCGATTTCTTCGGGTCGACATTGGACTGCACGGACGCCACTCGTCTTTGACGGGATTGTAACGATCGACCCAATCCGAATCGTAACTACTTCCTGGTGAATTATTTCGACCGCCAACTGTATAAAAGGTTCCCTATTCACAAAGAAAAATAATAAAAATGTATTTTTCTTGCTAAATAGTCTACAAGAAATCGGCTTATGAAAGCCGAAAACTGAAATGACTTTTTTTTATAACCAACGTTTAAATTAATGTTAAATTTTCAACATTTAAAAAATATACTACTGCATCTAGCAAGCTTTTAACTAGAAAATACCAATCACTAATTAAACCTTTTTACAAATTAGCATTTATATTTATTTCCTTGACTGACACCAACTCCAATAATAACAATAGTTGTACATTATATCATCCTAATAACATGTAAGTTGTAGACATTGCAAGGATACGCAATTATTTTTTTATTTTTTAGAGCATTTTTTGTTAAAGATTTTTCATTTATTTTGAAGTCGTCTTTTCATTTTGTTATAATTTTTATTTATTTCTTGATTTTTAGTGATCTGAATTTGATAATTGATTTTATTTTCTTGAAAATGGGTAAACCTTCTAAACGCGCTGCTCATATGAGGCAGCGCCGTTAAATGTTAAAAGTGACTACTCCATCCCCTTTTGCTCTTAAGGGTTGAAATTTTTTGCTTCTAAATGTAATGAAAGAACTAAGTAGAAAACTCTTTCCAATAGAAAAAAATCATAAAAATTCGATGATTCAGTTAAACCTCACTATTTCATCCCCTATTTTCATCCTTAGAGGGTGGATTTTTTTTTTCTTCAAATTGAAATGTGAACAACTTAAAGGTACGTAATAGAAATATGTAATAGAAACAAAATTATCAAAAACGTTAGCCAGGGAAAATTTATAATATTATTTATTGGAGTTGGTGGATTGGTGGGGTTTTTTTTTTATAAAAAATGGAGATTGTGTTCTACCAATAAAAAAAATTATCATAATCGAGCTTTCCAATAAGAAGTTAATATTTCATCCCTTAGTTTTCAACCCTTTAGAAGTGAAAGATTTCCTTCAAAATAGCGCCGTTAAATGTTTAAAGTTACTACATCATCCCCTTTGGCTGATAAGGGTTGAAATTTTTTGCTTCTAAATGTAATGAAAGTACTAAGTGGAAAACTCTTTATAATAGAAAAAAAAAACATCAAAATTCGATGATACAGTTAAACGTCACTATTTCTTCCTCTATTTTCATCCTTGGGAGGGTGGATTTTTTTTCTTCAAATTGAAATATGAACAATTTAAAGGTACGACAATGTACGTAATGGAAAAAAAATTATCGAAATCGGGTTAGCCAGGAAAAATTTATGATTTCATCCCTAATTTTTGACCCTTTATGTATGGAGTTTTTTATGAAAATGGAAATGAGATTAATTTTAAATTATGTTCTACCAAAAAAAAAAGAATTATCAAAAAATTACTACATCATCTCATTTGGCTCATAAGGGTTGAAATTTTTTGCTTCTAAATATAATGAAAGAACTAAGTGGAAAACTCTTTACAATAGAAAAAAAATCATCGAAATTCGATGATTCAGTTAAACGTCACTTTTTCATCCTTGGGGGGGGGGAAGATTTTTTTCTTCAAATTGAAATGTGAACAATTTCAAGGTACGATGTACGTAATAGAAAAAAAAAATTATCGAAATCGGGTTAGCCAGGAAAAATTTATGATTTCATCCCTAATTTTTAACCCTTTATGTATGGAGTTTTTTATGAAAATGGAAATAAGATTAATTTTAAATTATGTTCTACCTAAAAAAAAAAAAAATTATCAAAAAGTTACTACATCATCTCCTTTGGCTCATAAGGGTTGAAATTTTTTGCTTCTAAATATAATGAAAGAACTAAGTGGAAAACCCTTTCCAATAGAAAAAAATCATCGAAATTTGATGATTCAGTTAAACGTCACTTTTTCATCCTTGGGGGGGGGAAGATTTTTTTTTTCAAATTGAAATGTGAACAATTTCAAGGTACGATGTACGTAATAGAAAAAAAAATTATCGAAATCGGGTTAGCCAGGAAAAATTTATGATTTCATCCCTAATTTTTAACCCTTTATGTATGGAGTTTTTTATGAAAATGGAAATGAGATTAATTTTAAATTGTGTTCTACCAAAAAAAAAAAAAAAGAATTATCAAAAAATTACTACATCATCCCCTTTTGCTCATAAGGGTTGAAATTTTTTGCTTCTAAAAGTAATGAAAGAACTTAGTGTAAAACCCTTTCCAATAGAAAAAAATCATCGAAATTCGATGATTCAGTTAAACGTCACTTTTTCATCCTTGGGGGGTGGAAGATTTTTTTTTTCAAATTGAAATGTGAACAACTTCATGGTACGATGTACGTAATAGAAAAAAAAATATCGAAATTGGGTTAGCCAGGAAAAATGTATGACTTCACCCCTAATTTTTTAACCCCTTATGAGTCGAGTTTTTTTTTTATAAAAAATGGATATTATTTTCTACCAAAAAAAATAAAAAATAATTATCAAAATCGAGCTATCCATTAGAAGTTAATATTTCATCCCTTAGTTTTCAACCCTTTAGAAGTGAACGATTCCCTTCAAATCAAAATGGGACCACACGGGAAGCATCATTTTTAAAATAAAAAAGGGCTTTATTAAAATTAAATGATAAATTATTAGTTATCAAGTAGCTCAAAAGACGGACCGTGAAAATTATAAAATGAAAAATGATATTAAATATCTAAAAAAACACTGAGGAAACAGAGTTAGTAATGGAGGATCTTTTTGACCTTTAGGAATATTCAAATTTTAAGGTTTAAATTATGGATTTTAAAATTACATGTCAAGTGGAAATTTTTTCAATTTTTTTTCCGACCTCCATGGGGTAGAAATTTAGAAGTCTTTGTAGAACATAGCTTAAATCTTAATACATTCAAGATAATTCAATGATTTTTCAACCTTAAGGAAAGCACCTCCCAATCCAGATCTGGGAACCGTTAACTTGTCGAGGGTCGTCCACGTTTTCGTATCAACATTAAAACCTTCTAAAACATCTAAAGAATGCCGCAAATAGCCTCCGGCTATATAAATAATTCTTGGTGTATTTGGAATTCGTTCTTTGACAACTGGTTTTTTATGTAGAGTTAGATCCTAAAATTAAAATAAAATTAAAAAAAAAAAAAAATTTTTCGTTATTGTACCTTAAATATTTTTGATAGATACTCTCGACACGCGGGAACTTTTTTTAGAACATCACAGTTTTTCATTTGATCCTGTAGGAAGTTGGGTGTTAAAAATTGGCATCGCACGGCGCTTAAAATGTGCTCCATTTTCGGGTAGCGATTGTCCTCGTCGTATTTGACCCACTTGAGCACGGCATTGTAGACTTCTTTTTCTTCTTGGACGTTGAGCTCGTCTTTGCGAATTAATGACACGAGTTGGATGGCACTGAGTTGCAAGAACTCTTCCTCTTGGCATATCTATGGGCAACACAAACGAATCTAGCAGTTTACGATTGTCAGAATATGCGATGGCTGGTCATTGGGGGTGCGTGTGTGTGGGGGAGATAAAACGATTAAAGACACACCTGGGTGAAGTGGCGCTCGATGAAGTGGTTGGCACGTTGTTTGAGCTCCACGCACCCGTACTGTTCGGCGAAATTTGCTATGCCGATGGCGTTGGTCGGGTCGAGTTGTCGCTCGAGGAAGGTGCAACACGCCTCGATTACATTGGGAACCTGAAGGAGTCAATTTTTTTATGGCTACTAATAGTTCAATTTTTTAATTTTTACTTAGTAAAACAATTTTTTTCAAAGAGATGCCCGAAAGTTAAGTTTCAACGAGGCACAATTTTCAAATATTTACAAAGAATTGCATTGGTAGATAATTTTTGAACCAAAAAAAAAAAATTATAGTAGGATGAAATTCATTAGAAAAGGAAGAGAATATAATAAAAATGAAAGGAAAAATAAATTACGGTCAATCTAAGGTGAGAAAGTGGATAGGGGGGGGGGGGGGGGGTAAAGATAGAAACGTTTTATCTCGATTTTCGACAAAACTACAAGTCCTATGGAAAAAAGTTAAATGGCAAAGTTATAGGTTATAAGATGATCTATAACTTTTGTGCAAACACTTTTTTCACATAACTTTAAAATTTATGTAAAAAACTCCAATAACCAACAATTTTTTTTTTTTTTTATTATTATTTTATTATTAAAACTGGGCTACTTTCAAAGTGCCGTAACTTGATAACCCATTGACATGCAAAGCTCCGGTTGAGCTTAATTTGTAACAAATTTAATGCTCTTGCAAAACGTACAGAATAGCTATCGAAGAAATTTTATGGATTAGGAGTTACCGAGCAGAATCTGAAACAAGTTCAAAAATTTCGCATTTTTTCCTGTATACAAATTTTTCCACAACTTTTTGAAAGTCGCCTACTGAAGAATACATAGCCCTAACAGGTCCAAACAACATATTACTAAAAAATCAGAGGTACATGTTTTGCGAATTTAGCGATTTTTTTATCGATTTTGTCGGACCTAAAAACTACTAGACCAGTGCCGATAATTTTTCAACAGAAAAAAATTATAGTAGAGAGAATATAACAAAAATGAAGAGAAAAATAAATTACGGTCGATCTGGAGCGGGGAAGTGGAAAGGGGGGGGGGGGGGGGGAGTGTTCTTAAGGGTAGAAATCGTTTATCTCGATTTCCGACAAAGCTACAAGTCCTATGGAAAAAAGTTCAATGGCCAAGTTTTAGGTAATACGATGATCTACAACTTTTGTGCTAACACTTTTTCCACATAACCTCAAAATGTATGTAAAAAATTATAATAACCAAGTTTTTATTTTTATCTTTTACAAAAAAAAATTGTGATGAAATTTGGTTAAAATTAATCTTTTTATGTCCCAATCACAGTATCATTTTTTAATTTAATTTTTTTGATTTTTTCACCTTTTGACGTGAGAATTTTCAATTGAAAATTAGGGTGCTTTTTCGATATTAGTCATTTCAAGGTGAAAATAATAATATTTTAAATAAAAAAAATACAGTGTCTTTGGGATATTAAGACGGACGTTTTCACCAAATTTCGTATAAAAATATGTTTTTTGTAAAAGATAAAAATAAAAAACCAAAAACTTGGTAATTTGAATTTTTCACATAAATTTTGAGGTTATGTGAAAAAAGTGTTAGCACAAAAGTTATAGATCATCTTATAACCTGTAACTTCGCATTTAACTTTTTCCCATAGGACTTGTAGTTTTGTCGAAAATCGAAATAAACCGTTTCTACCTTTAGCCCCCCTCCCTTATCCACTTCCTCACCTTAGATTGACCGTAATTTATTTTTCCTTTCATTTTTATTATATCCTCTTCCTTTTTTAATGAGATTCATCCCACTATAATTTTTTTTTGGTTCAAAAAGTATCTACCAAAGCAATTCTTTGTAAATATTTTTATATATTTTTAGCACAAAATTTGTAGAACTACGTATTATCTACAACTTTGCCATTTAACTTTTTTCCATAAGATTTGTAGTTTTGTCGAAAATCGAGATAAATCGTGTCTACTTTTAACCCCCCCCCTCCACTTCCCCTCCTCAGATCGACCGTTATTAATTTTTCCTTTCATTTTTGTTATATTCTCTTTCTTTTCCAATGGGTTTCATCCTACTATAATTGTTTTCACTTTTTGTCATTTACAAAGGCTAAATGCACTGGTCTATTAATGGGACTAGAAATTTTAGAAAATTTAAATCAAAATTTACAAAATCTTTCATGCTTATTATGGGCAGAGAGAAGACTGAGAGAGCCAAATCGCATGAATACACTTGCTGCCATCTACTCCGAGTAAAGGTGTTTGGAACTATTCCTTAGTCAGTTTGTGTTCCTTTCTCCACCGTTCTACACTCGGAACGGCTGCCATAGAGAAGGTTCTCTCTGTCAAAACATACTCGGAACGCTTTTTTTTCTCTCTCATGAGCATAGATAAGTCGTAAGCTATCGCTATTTCAGTTGAGAATTATAGCTCTACTTATTTTGCGATAGCTTACGACTTATCTTATGCTCATGAGAGAGAAAAAAAGCGTTCTGAGTATGTTTTGACAGAGAGAACCTTCTCTATGGCAGCCGTTCCGAGTGTAGAACGGTGGAGAAAGGAACACAAACTGACTAAGGAATAGTTCCAAACACCTTTACTCGGAGTAGATGGCAGCAATGTATTCATGCGATCTGGCCCTCTCAGTCTTCTCTCTGTTATGGGAAAACAATGACATATATTATAGGTAGTATTAAAATCAATGAAACATACCAAATCAAATAAAGAAAACCTAAAACATGATTAACACATATAAAGAAAATTAATTTTTCTCTTGACTCATTTTTCATTTACGTTTATATATTTGAAAATTAAAAAATTTTTCTTTACTATAAAATTTTGAATAGTATTTTATAATATATTTTTATTGTACTAGTATTTCCTTTCCAATACATATATAATTGACATAGTATAGGCGACCAGAATTACATCTGTGTATTTTATATTGCCTATACAAATGCAAAGTAATGACAGGGTTATTTCTCCCCTTTCCAAAGTGAATTAAGATTCGAGATTTTGCCATAACATTCATCAATCCTAAAGCAAAAGTTATAAATAAAAAATTCAGAGATTACTTGTCATAAAGCGGAGTCTAGAGAAATATTAATTTTTGATTCAGGATTCGGTAACACTTAACAATCATCATTTAATACAAATTATAAATATTCTTTAAAAAAATTGCTTTTCGTTTGATTGACCAAAATAACTCGTTATTTATAAAAGGTGCATTACTTGAAACATTGTCGCAGCCGGAAGAAGTTGGCACACGGTCACCTCAGTCACCCGAATCGTGCCCGTATACATAAAGCACATCAATTTCGTCATCGCCGTGGGCGAAACACCTTGCAATTTCACTCGATCCATCTCACACTCTTTCAAACCTCCCGTAAACATTGCCTACAAAATAAACCAAACTTAACTCGTTGATAGTTTATTTGGACAAATCACCTACTTTAAAATAAGGACTTGCCGCTGCCAAGACAACTTTATGGGCGTGAAACAGCTCCGTGCCAACTTCTAATATCACATCGGTTAACATATGATGACTCCTCATCATAAACATCATCTGAAAATACAAAGATAAAGTTTATTAATAATCAAAAATTAAATTTCGCTCACTTTGGACTTATAATTATTATATTTCACAAATATCACTCACTAAAATTAACATCACAAATTATAAATTAAAGTAAAATAAATGTAAAAATCACAACACCATTTCTGCAGGATAAGTACACTTGGTATGCCATCTTTTGAGAACCGTGCATTATTCTAACATAAGAAATAACCTACATTATTCTCAGACCTCTCAACTATTCTATTGAAAAAAATCATGTCAATCTTTTACTCTGAGAAAAACAAAAACATATCTATCCCACGGGAGTAGTATATTTTTCCTGGATAAAAAAGAGATCAGGCCTTCTTGAGGATAATGCGCTAGAACTCTATTTCACATACTTTAACGAAACTTCTATTAAATACACGGTTCCTGTAAGATACAATTGTCTTATGATCCCACGGGAAGAGTACAATTATGTCGATTTTTGCTCTATGAAAAAATAAAAACGTATCTAGCCCACGGGTCTGTACATTTTTCCTGGATAAAAGTTAGACCAATCTTTCTTGATGAAAATTCCTTAAAACGCTTATCCATGAACTTTTACGAAACTCCTTTTAAATACTCAGTTCCTGAAGGATACCAATTCTTATCCTATCCTACGAAAACCGTGCTATATTTTGACATAAAAGATAGCCTATATTCATTTTCTGACTCTTAATTAACCATCACGTTGTAAGAAATTATGATAATCTTTCGCTCTGTGAAAAATAAAAACTTATCTATCCTACGGGAACCGTACATTTTTTCTGGATATAAATAAGACTGTAGGATAAGAAAATTATTTTTTGCCTTGAGGACATTATGAGTTATTACTATTAATATATTATAATCAGCTAAAAACGTTTAGTTTCAACATTAATTTTCTTACCAGAAAAACTGGTTTTTCTATTTTTCCGTTAAAATTTTCCGAACTAAAACGTATCCGTTTGGTTAAACGTGGTAATCTCAGGAACTCCTGGTTCGAATTGCAAAATTCTTTTTGTGTTGGATAGCCTAATTATCGACGAAGGCTTTAGGCTATACAACATCACGCTACGACCAATAGCAACAGAGCATCAATGGAAAATTTTGCAAAAAGTAGGAACATTTTTTCCTTTTGAGAACGTTTGTTGCCTGCCCTGCGTAAATGGTTCAAGTTACGCAAAAATCATATGTAGCAAAATTGTTCCTCTTGAAAAGTTTTAAAAAAAAGTCCGCGACGACATATGTTTATCTTTTAAGGTTGGCCCGCTATAAACTTTTTAATGGTTATTAAAGTTGTTTCAAAAATAATTCATTATTTGCGAAATTGCTTTAATGAAATTTGGTATGATGATAAATGACAATCTGAGTCATTAAATAGAATACTTTTTATTACGGGAAAATGTCTCATTTACCCGGGAAATTAAAAAACAGGTTAGAGCAAAAATTATGCATAAACTACACATTTTTAGTTGAAAATGAATATTGGTGATATTTAAGTATGATGATAGCTAATTATGCAAAACATTATCTAGAATACGTTTTATTTCGGAAAAATTTCTCATTTCAACGGGAAAATAGAAAAACTGGTTTAAAGAAAAATCATGCTGAAACTAAACGTTTTTAGCTGATTATAATAGAGTATATTAATAGTTATAACTCATAATGTCCTCAAGGCAAAAAATAATTTTCTTATCCTACAGCCTTATTTGTATCTAGGAAAAATGTGCGGTTCCTGTAGGATAGATATGTTTTTATTTTCCACAGAGCAAAAGATTACCATAATTTCTTACAATGTCTGTGGTTAATTGAGAGTCAGAGAATAAATATAGGCTACCTTTTATGTCAGAATATAGCACGGTTCCCGTAGGATAGGATAAGAATTGTATCCTTCAGGAACTGAGTATTTAAAAGGAGTTTCGTGAAAGTTCATGGATAAGCGTTTTAACGAATTTTCCTCAAGAAGGATTGGTCTAGCTTTTATCCAGGAAAAATGTACGGGCCCGTGGGCTAGATACGTTTTTATTTTTCATAGAACAAAAAATCGACATAATTGTACTCTTCCCGTAGGATAACAAGACATTTGTATCTTACAGGAACCGTGTATTTAAAAGAAGTTTCGTTAAAGTACGTTTTTTAGAGTTCTAGCGCATTATCCTCAAGAAGTCCTGATCTCTTTTTTATCCAGGACAAATGTACTACTCCCGTGGGATAGATATGTTTTTTTTTCTCAGAGCAAAAGATTGACATGATTTTTTTCAAAAGAGTAATTGAGAGGTCAGAGAATAATATAGATTATTAATTCGTATGATAGAATAATGCACGGTTCTTAAAAGATAGCATAACAATTGTACTTATCCTGCAGGAATCGTGTTTTTAAAAAAGCTTTCCCTAAAGATCGTGAAATAGCGTTTTAACACAATCATTCCAAAAAAGTTTAAATAAAAATTACAATTTCTACAACAAAATATGATTTTTAATTTAACATCCGATAACATCGATAAATTAATAATGAAAATTTTTGAAACATTGAAACTTCTTTCAATGTTAATTTTTGAATGTCTATAATGTTTAGAAATAAACGTGTTAAATTACTATTGAAAAATTTGAACTTGGTGAAAAACTCAGTTAAATATAATATAATATATTCAACATTTTCGAATTGTATTGCTACTTAAAGAACACAAGTAAAGGTATTTTATAATATTCATAAAAACGTTTAGAACCTATAAGATAGCTCTTCTAGATAGCTTTATGGAATATCTTCCTGAAAAAGTAGTTTATCGGATTTTCATGAACTGTCTATGAATCAAAGATCTAGAAATATCTATCTGTCTTTTTTTGTTGATGGGATGAAAGTTTCCATTATTCAATCAGTATAATTTAGATACGCTCAGCGAAGCGGGCGGTGACCAGCTAGTTTTTATATATTAGTATAGATTAGTAATTGAATCAACTCTTTGCACAACTAAATGTTATTAAATTAACGTTAATTATCATGAGGTTTCAAGGAATAGTAAAAGATGTACCTTCATCGCTTCTTTGAGGTAGTCATCCCGGGTGAAAGTCATGTCCCCCAAACTTCCATGAATCGAGTCGTGCCATGTCGTGACTCCAGCAACGCATTCTTGCATCTTCTCATTGGTATCCTTCTTGACACAGAAACAGTTACTGCCTTGCTCAAAAGTTTCGGCCATATGAAAATCCTCATCGGTATCCATATAAATCTATCAAATTAAAATATCCATTAAAATATGCCTTGGAGCACATCTCTGTCTTACCGTATGCCACTATCTTTTACTAAACTACGTCACTAATACAGTTTATGTTACTTATGAGTGATTAATTCGTCTTTCATTACATTTTTTCTCTTGTGGAACAATTGAAAGAATGTTGCAAATTAAGGGGGCAATCTGGCTAAAATGTCTATATTTGTATATGGATAATAAATAGATAACGAAAATAAGTAAGTAATACAATAATAAAGTTGAAACTTTATTGGCCTTGGTATGTTATGTTTTCACCGCATTGACTCGAATACTTAAATTGCTTAGGCAGCATGACTTGACAATTAACGCCAATTTTTCTGCGATAAATCATTAATAAAAACACCGTTTTTAGGCTGGGATTAGCCAACATAAAATATGATAAAATAAATTTGGTCAGTTTACAATCCATTTGTTAAATACAACGGAAATATTTCTTTATTAATAAGGCGCGCGTTTTTCCCTAGGAAAAACTCGTGATGTAAATACTAAATTTAAATACATACTGAGACTGAGTTTCCAAGTTGGAGTAAAAAACATGATGACTCGTTCGTTGTTAGTTAGAAAATGTTGCGGTTTTAATCTCTCAATTATGAAAAATATCTACTTAAATTAAACATATGATAACTTTGAGGACAACATGACTTTGCATTTCCTTATGAACAAATTTTTTTTTTATGAAAAGATTCGAAAGACAACACATTTTGACCTTAGTCAAACGTCCATCAACAATCCCCTGGTGTTATCTTGAATTTTTTTCAAGTTTTTACCATTAAAAATCATTCTATAATATAAATCGTATCACTTAATCTACTAATACTGACATGAATAATTATCTTTGTAATCTTCATACAACTGATAATAAAAACTTAACAAATACAATTTAGTATTGAACTCGATCAATTTTTAAGGGCAATTTTCATTAATTTATTGTTAAATTTTAAAATTTAAATGGCAAATATTTGCCTCATAACCTATAATGGACTCATGAAAGTGACTTACTTAAAAAATTATTTACACGAATTAATTAAAACTTAATACGAATAACTTAAGGGAAATAAATACACTTTAATTATGTTTAGACATTGTTACAAGCAAATATTTTTATCCATAAAAAATTTAATTAAAATTAATTTTAATATCACGTATTACAATCTAGTGGTAGCCATTTTGGATTGATTGGTTTCTTCGCTCATCTTTCAATGTTTTGATCGATTAAAATAGAAGCGATTATCAAAAATTTAATTGATTAGTCTTAAAATGAAGGGTTTGATAATTATTAATTTACTATAAAACCAAATTTCGTTTGATCCTTTAAAAATTTTTCTTGCAGTTTGCTTGTTTCTAGTAGTAATTGTATAAAGTACAATCTAATACATTTTATAGGCTTTTATTTGTTATTCACATATTGAAAATAGGCATTTTGAAAAAAACCCTTTTTAAATGCATTGGATTGTACAACACAACTTCGTTATACTAGCAATATTTGAACACTTATTTGACAGTTGGGATCTGTCAAATGATTTATAATAGTTCATTTCTAGGCTAAAAAAATATTTAAATTGATTCGATTAATTGTTGCATTGATTGTTACGATATACAAACGAAATGTTAAGTTTTCCCTGGATTCCTGTTCATAACAAATAAAGATCAGAGTTTCAATATTAATAAGAAAATAATTTATTGTAAGAAAGATGTCGTAATGCTATTTAAAAATCGATATATTTCCCCAGAATAAAATTTTCTTTTTAATAACTTTCTGCAAAAGTTGTTTTAAAGATAACTAAATGATCACGTTTAAAGCCTTTAAGACACAAATATTATAAATTTCAATCGTATTTATAATTAAATGTCTACAGTTTAAGCAGGATTTTAAACCTTGAAAAATGGAAACAAATAAAGATTTAAATTCATTGTTGCATAGATTGTTACGATAGGGTCCACTCTTCAGTTTTAGTTCGGCAACTCCAGAAAAGTTAATTTTTTTCTGGAATTTTGCTCATAATAAATAATCTCCAAATGCTTCTATTTTCATGAATTAATTATTTATTGTCAGAAAGATATCGTAATGTTATCTAAAAAATGATACATTTTAAAACCCAGAATAAGGTCTTCCTTTTTGATTACCTTCTGTAAAAGTTGTTTAAAAAAATGATAACTGGCATCTCTGATAACTTTAATAAATGCCTTTAATATCAGAAATGCCTGAAACTATTGGACGAAATATAATACAGAGCAATTGTCACTAAGGACTTTCGAATTGATGCAACTTTAAAAAAAAATATCTGCTGCGAGGCGTCACAGTACTTTCTTTTACTTTCTGTTGGTTAAAAGAAATATAAGCACTTAATAACTATAATATATAACATATAAAAAGAACTATATGCATACAGCATATATGTACCTATCAGTAGATGCGCCGCATGCCCTGAGATTGAGACAATTTAAAAAATTTAATATTTTTTATGATTTATTCATATTTTAATTTACGTAATTGCATGTATTGTAAAATGATTTCTATAAATACCAAATACTAAATATTTTTATCATTTATACATTTTTTAATTTACGAAATTTTGAAACGTATCGCTCATAAAATTAGCATAGAATACCACATCAAATGAACGGTAAAAGCCGATTTAAAGCGCAACGACCGTTGCATGCGATTGCTTGGCCGCGCATGCGCACTAGTATAGTTGAGTACTATCTCTCTCGGCGTTTCACATTGCCGGTTGACGCTTGTAGATGCGTTTGACGTTTTAAATTTACTAATTGCTACTCATTGTTACTGATAACTTCGTGATTTATTTTGATTTATTTACCCAGAAGCCATAAAAATGTTCTGTTCTTTAGGATCAGAACTATTTTCGTGGTTTTTAAATACATAGGATGCGGTTATTGATGATTTTTATAATAAGGCTTATTTTTAAAAATAAATACATAATATAATACCATGTTTACCAATTAAAAAAATAAATTTAAAAATTTTGGGTTATATTACCCCCCCCTTCTGACCGCATGCCCTGTTTCAAAAGTTTTGCGCACGCCACTGGTACCTATGTATATACGAATTCCCAACCTTCACCTCAGAACCACCCTTATTCGAATTTTTCCAGGAAAAATTTTCAAGTAAAAGTTGTAGCCATTAATGAGTCTAAGAACCATAGTAAGTTTAAAGAAAATCGTTGGAGCCGTTTTCGAAAAAACTTGAAAAAGCTCAAAAATTCCAAGAATAAAACGGAGCTTTCGGTTAACCGATTTCAACCAAAAGCTTCGCGGCACAACTAGGTATAATATGGAGGTCAAATTCTAAGTTTGGTGAAATTCGGATAAAGCTTTCGATTCGATACGATATGGCTGTCACACACAGTCATGTTTCTAACAACCACTTTTTTGGACTCAGGGGACCTCAAAACATGTATTTCCGGTGAAAGCTCGAATTTGAAAATTCGACCCGATTACTTCCTTTTACTATATAGTAGTAAAAGGAAGTAAAAATCGCGTTTTTTACATGAAAAAAATGCTTCCCCATATTTTAGTAACCATAGTTATTTAAAAGTAAAACTATGTCAAAATTACAAATTTTTTATCAATTTTTACCGGCCACATTTTCTTCGTTGACTGGACAAATCTTTCAAAATTTATAATGGAATTACTACAAAGATGAACTACTAGAAAACACACAATCGTTAAATTTATCGTAATCTAAAAATCAATTGCTCAAAATTTTAAGCTTCTAATCAAAATATCGTTCATCCACATTTGAAACATGGAACGCTCATCGTCGAACAAGGATATCATCAACAATCTAATTAACATATGCGATTTTAGCAGCGAGACTAACAAAACCAAATGGGAAATCCAGGACAATATCAACAAAATCCTGCAAAAAGCCCAGGAAAAGTGTCTGAGTCAGCTGGTAGAGTTGCGGGCCAAGGGTAATATTAAAGCTTTGTCCAAGGAAAAGCTCAAACAACACACCCGTAATTTAATGGTCCAGGAAATCGAACGAATGATCTACAACGGCGAATTCGGTAAAGCATCAACTTCGACAATGACCAAGAAAACTCAACAATCATCGATTCAAGCGGCATCATCTAGCAATCAAAATACCGATAATCTTTCAATCGTTGGCACCGTGCATACAAATATAGAAAAATCAAAACAAACACCGAAAAATAAGGAAAACGGAAAAGACATAAAAATAATCAAAATTGTCCCGAAAAAACGGGATTCATCGAAAAGTCCAGGTCGACCATCAAACACCTGCTTTGCTCCCGCAAAAAAAGACAGTAACTGTTCACAAAGCGTTGCCAAGACCAAGAAATCAAGCACTCTTTCAGTGACTGTCGAAGCCAGAAATAAAACCGCTGCCAATTCTTCGTCGAATCATTCGTCACTTAAAAATCGCACATTGCCTCCGTCCAACTTAAGTTTACATAGCAACTATTCAACGACCATAACTCGTTCGTTACGACCGATACAACTGCAACGATTACAAAGAATTCAGGAATTTGTCGAGGCAGCGATTCGTAATCGAAAAACGTTCACGATTTATGGATATTCGTTGGTGCGTCGATTTCTTTACAACCGCGGTTGGGTCGAAAAATTGAACACGTCCTCGCAGTCGTTGGAGGTGCAACAACAAGCTGAACGGATGAACATACCACAACTAGTTTATAGTTTGGACGATCCAAATTATGGGTATGTATACGTTCGAATGCTCAAATCGAAACTTTTACGAAATAATATCTGCGATATGGTTTGGGAGCCACGACCCCTTATTTATAGTCTGATAAAAAACGCTCATAAACCCGTTTGGTTAAATCATTTTCGCAAACGGGGTGAATACGATTTCGCTACCAAAATGGGTTTATGTCTTCATATGCGTAACTTAAAATGGAACTATCGACCAGGGCTATCGGACGTTTACTTTCCAAGAACTTATATTCTATCAAATAACGAAATGGATGATTTTGTCTATGATTTTCGCGTGACGGCATGTCTTGGTCTGTTGCAATGGTTTGTGGAACGAGCCAAAAACCATCAGAAAGAGCCCGTTTTATCCAATAAAGGCACCGTGTCGGCAGATGTCTTTTATTTCGCTATACTTCAGTGTATTGGATACATCAAATATTCGAAGGATATGGAGACAAAGTTGTCATATTCCCAACAGACCTGGACCACCTTTATGGATAACTATTACAAATGCGTGTATTGTAATGAGAACTTTATTAGCAGTGAAAATGATTCAGTTAAAGAGATGATGAATCAGGCCACGAATGTGTTGAATCGTGTGAGACATTTTCGTAAGGAACTGGATTCGGAGGGTATTAACAATGTGTGGATTTTGAAGCCGGATCATTCGAGTCGAGGCCATGGAATCCACGTGTGTCGCAAGTTGAATCAAATTAAAGAAGTGGTTACGAAAAATAGTCACATTAAGTATGTGATTCAAAAGTATTTGGAAAGGCCTTTGTTGATTTACAATACCAAGTTTGATATACGCCAATGGTTTTTGATTTCATGCTCGAATCCGTTGACGGTTTGGATGTATACGTAAGTGACGGTATTTGATTGAACTTTGCGATAGTATTTAGTCGTAAGAGTCTAAGAGCTAGCAACGTTTTCGAGAGAGAATTTAAGGTCGACCAGTTTTTAACCGACTTCAAAAAAAAGGAGGAGGTTCTCAATTCGACTGTATTTTTTTTAAATGTTTGTTACCTCAGTATTTCCGACTGGGTGAAGCGATTTTAATGATTCTTTTTTTATTTGAAAGCTGGTGCTTCCCGAATGGTCCCATTTAAATTTGAAAGAAATCGTTCACTTCTAAGGGGTTGAAAACTAAGGGATGAAATACTAACTTCTTATTGGATAGCTCGATTTCGATAATTCTTTTTTTATTTGAAAGCTAGTGCTTCTCATGTATTCCCATTTTAATTTGAAGAAAATTTTTCACTTCTAAAGGGTTGAAAACTAAGGGATGAAATACTAACTTCTTATTGGATAGCTCGATTTTGATAATTCTTTTTTTATTTGAAAGCTGGTGCTTTCCGTGGGGTCCAGTTTTAAGTTGAGGGAAACCTTCCACTTCTAAGGGGTTGAAAACTAAGGGATGAAATATTAACTTCTTATTGGATAGCTCGATTTTGATAATTTTGTTTCTATTACGTACAACGTACTTTTAAATTGTTCACATTTCAATTTGAAGAAAAAAATCCACCCCTTAAGGATGAAAATAGGGGATGAAATAGTGACATTTAACCGAATTTTGATAATTTTTTTTTCTGTTGCAAAGAGTAATCCACTTGGTTTTGTTTTTACATTTAAAAGCAAAAAATTTCAACCCTTAAGGGCAAAAAGGGATGATGTAGTAACTTTTAATATTAAACGGCGCTGCCTCATATGTGCAGCGCGTTTGGAAGGTTAACCATTTTCAAGAAAATAAAATCAGTTATTAAACTTCAGATCACTAAAACGCGAGAAATAAAAAATATTATAAAAAAATGAAAAACCGACTTCAAAATATATAGAAATTCTTAAATAAGAAATGCACTAAAAAGTAACAAAATAATGGCGTATCCTTGCAGTATCTACAACTTACAAATTATTAGGATGATACAATGTACAACTATTGTTATTTTTGGAGTTGGTGTCAGTCAGAAAAATAAATATTAATGGTAATTTGTAAAAATTGTAAAAAGATTTAGTTGGTAATTGGTATTTCGTAGTTTAAAGGTCGCTAAATATTGTTACAGTTCGAGAATACTGTTTAAAAGTTCATTTGAAAACTATTTTTCATAAGGTATTCTCGTTTTTTGTAAAAGTACCAATATCGTCGTATTTCCTTGGCTGACACCAACTCCAAAAATAACAATAGTTGTACATTGTATCATCCTAATAATTTGTAAGTCGTAGATACTGCAAGGATACGCCATTATTTTGTTACTTTTTAGTGCATTTCTTGTTTAAGAATTTTTATATATTTTGAAGTCGGTTTTTCATTTTTTTATAATTTTTTTTTTTTATATATGTTATCTCTCGCACTATCCCGGACATCGTACGGACTGTCTGGATGTCGGGAGGGGTTGCGTTTATTAGTGCGCCTCGCACCTATGACAGGTAAAATATTGAAATTTTCAGAAAAAAAGAAAAAACTTCAGACGAAACTTGCAGAAAATAACATTTTACATAAAAAATGTCCAGTGACTAATTTTCGTAAAGTGGCTAGTTTGCCCGCTACAAGCTTGGAAAGGCTAACTCGACGTGACGTCATTTGAGTGGCCAACCGTTCAGAGATACAGCTAGAAGGTTATTTCCGGGAATTCCCGGGAAAACTCATCAATTTTTTTTCCCGTTTCCCGGGAAAAAATCGAAACATTTCCCGGGAAAAAAATTGTTATTCATGCCGATTGCAATATCGATACCAAAATCTTTGTTTAGTTAACTGTAATAGTCGTAAAAAATATAAAATGCCATAATCAACATCTTAACGCACTCATCAAATCAGCATTCATCACTTTATAAATAAAAAAATCGCTTAAAAAAATTAATTAGGTATTTATGTAACGTTTAAAAATTATAAAATTCCATTATGTAAACGCTGAAATATTACAACAAATCTGCAAAAGAAATTGGATGCTTTAATGACTATTGATCCCACATTATATATGAGGATATATTATCGATACGTGACATTTTGGCGCCGGCGTTTTGGCGCGGCACGTTTTGACGCAAGACGTTTTCTCACGGGAGGTTTCGCTCCACTGTATCGTGGTCCTAAGACTTTACGGGGGTGGGTTTGTTTTATCAAATGTCGGTTTCCCATTTAACACATCAGTAGTTCAGTGGCGCCAAAACGTCCTGCTTCGGTACATAAAATGTATTCTCTAGGTTTGTTACAATTGTCCTTCTGGTGATGTTCAAAAATTGATCAATAGACAAAGAGCAAGACAACATTGACCAAGAGACAAGAGTGAGTAAAGAACAAAAATTGACAAGTTCGCTTGAGTTACAGACCGGTTAACCAGGGCTTAAACATTGACGAAACAGTGTCGATATAAGCGCTTGTTTCGAAAATATACGGACGGTCCACTTTCGGCCTAATGTGGTCGAGCGGTTTTAACCTGAAACATTTCTTCACTCACTCTTGTCTATTGGTCAATATTGTCTTGCTCTTTGTTCGTTGGTCTTTGTGTTTTCGATCGCCATTACTGGATGATTGGAGCAAACCTTCTGTATCATCCAATTTTTGTTTCAAGAGAAAACCATTTTTAAGCGACTCTTTCCTTAATTGCCTCTCGTTTTTAAAATATTATTTTCTAAATAAGTAAATGAAAATAATTATGTTTTTGTTATATTTGATTGATTAGGTATATCTACATATATTATATCTTACTGTATTTTATTTTTGAGTTTAAGTTATTTTATTTTTTTGCAAAAACAACATTTATTTAATTTGTCCCTAAAACTTCCACCTCAAATTGATTATTTTTCAAATTTCCCGAGATTTCCGAGATTTCCGGGATATTCATTTATTAATTTCCCGTTTCCCGGGAACAAAAATAATTAGGAAAAATAACCCTCTAGATACCGCCACTGTGCCGACATGTATACAATGAGTTTTACAAGCATGTAGCGGGCAAACTAGCAACTTTACGAAAATTAGTCACTGGACATTTTTTATTTAAAATGTTATTTTCTACAAATTTCATCTGAAACTTTTTCTTTTTTACCAAAAATTTCAATATTTTACCTGTCATAGGTGCGATGCGTACTAATAAACGCAACCCCTCCCGACAGCCAGACAGCCCGTATGAAGTCCGGGATAGTGCGGGAGATAACATATATAAAAACTGGCCGACCTAAAATTCTTTTTTTTTTCGACGTGGCTAGCTCTCGTACTATTATAGGCATATATTTTTTTTAATTTCATGGATCTCTAGTTCATTTTTTATTTAGTAATATAAGATCCCAAAATAATTTGACCTATCAATATTGAGTTTTCTAATTAAAATGCCCTTTATTGTTAAAAGAACGAGCGATTACATGATTTAGAGCTTGGATATTATACCAATTTTGTTGCAACTGAGCAAATCGTAAATTCCGGAGTCTTTTGACGAAAGTTTGATTTACTGGTTACTGTGTCACTTGTCAAGTGAGACGACAATTGTCACTTCACAACGTGAATTTCTCGTTTCAAATCAACAATTGTCAAATTAACACTATATTCAGGAATATACCAAAAAGAAACGAGGATCGTCATATACACGACATTTGTCGTGAAGCGACAGCTTACAGAATATAAATTCGAACTCTCGTCTCACTTTAAAAGTGACAGGCTTTACGAATAAGACCGATTATTATAGTGGCTGATTGTGATGATACTCTCTGATCTAGGGAAAGTTATTTGCGGTTCAGCTCGCAACAGTACAACGTGAAACGGTTTCACGAATCGATTCATTTGACCAACAATTCGGTACAGTGTCGATATAAAAACGCTCAACGGGATCGACGCCTTCCTGAAGATAATATGTGGGACTCGAACACCTTCAGTGGTTATTTAGAAAAAAATGGTATGCATATTAAGATCTTAAGTTAAGCTTATAACCGTCTGAATCCGATTGTAAAATATTCGCCACGTGACTTTTTGGCGCGGGACATTTTGGCGTGGAACGTTTTGGCGCAGGAACCGCGGGGGGTTTCGTTCCATTGTACCGGGGTCCTCAGACTATGTGGGGCTGGTTTTTTTGCATCAACTAGTGGTTTCTCATTTAAAACTTTAGTGGTTTAGTGGCGCCAAAACGTCCTGTTTCGTAGAATATTATAGTAATATATTAGTAATACCAGATAATAATATAACATAGTTCTAATTGAATTAAGGTAATCTTGCATTTTAAAACCTTTGGTTAGAGATCAATGGATTAAAGGCTTTAAGGCGCGAAAATTGAAAGTATTCAGTACTTTTAAAACAAACAGCGCCCCATAGATTACTTTGTAACTATTAATTCAATATCTACAATTGATAAAATATTGAATTATTCTTCTTTTAAAAATAGGTTCATTGTTAACACTATTAGTTCAATTAGTTTAAAATATCTGCTGCGAGGCGTCACAGTACTTTCTTTTACTTTTATTTATGAAACTAGCTGTTGGTTAAAAGAAATCTAAGCACTTTATAACTATTCATATAAATAGAACTATATGCATACAACCTATATGTACTATAACATTAATATACGAATTCCCACCCTTAACCCCAAAACTGAATAAGGCTAATTTTTAAAAATAAATATCATAATATAATACCATGTTTATCAATTAAAAAAATAAATTTAAAAATTTTGGTTTATATTACCCCCCCCCCTTCTGACCGTATGCCTTGTTTCAAAAGTTACCGCACGCCACTGGTACCTATGTATATACGAATTCCCAACCTTCACCTCAGAACCGTCCTTATTTGAATTTTTCCAGGAAAAAGTTTCAAATAAAAGTTGTGGGCATCAATAAGTCTAAGAACTCGAGAAAATCTAAAGAAAATCGTTGGAGCCGTTTTCGAAAAAAATTGAAAAATCTCAAAAAATCCTAGAATAAAGTAGAGCTTTCGGTTCACCGATTTCAATCAAAAGTTTCGCGGTACAACTAGATATAAAATAGAGGCAAAATTTCAAGTTTGGTGTAATTCGGATAAAGCTTTCGATACGATATGACTGTCACACACAGACACACTCACACACATACATGTTTCTAAAAACCACTTTTTTGGACGAAGGGGACCTCAAAACATGTGTTTCCGGTGAAAGCTCGAATTCGAAAATTCGACCCGATTACAATACTTCTTTTACTACCCTATATATAAAACTTTCTTCTTGGCGTCCGTGCAGAATGGGATGTCGCTATGACAACTTATTAATATTAAGTAATAATTAAATGTCGCTATGCCAACTTATTAATTAATGGCTGAGAGGCTTACCCTGCATGTTTCAGTATGAAAGCTCTATATGTTATCTAGGGTTAAGTTGACACAGCGCACGGTATTCAAACATGCCTATTTGCTCAAACCGGCTATTTACATGATTATTCTCATATTAAATATTTTATTGAAATAAAACCTTTAGTTGCGAATGCAACGGGCAACTACTGGTATAGGAGTGAACGAAAATAAAAATTAAGATTTTCTACGCAATTTGTCTTTTTTGAGGTCATCCAAATGTATGGAAGAACATCATTTACCCGAAGATCAAAGAGGCTGTCATGACAGTACTTTTATCAGCCCGAGAAGAAATGGAACAACGGCCATATACCTTCGAACTGTACGGTGCTGATCTGATGTTGACTCCTGATTTTCAACCATGGTTGATTGAGATTAATTCCCACCCAGCTCTGTCTCCATCAACTTCAGTCACGGCCCGACTATGTCCTCAAGTGATCGAAGATGTTATTCGAGGTATTTCCAAGGGTGTAACTGTCAGTATATTTAACACATGAGAAATTTAGTTATAGTCGATCGATCGAGAATCACCAATGCTTCAACAGGAAAATTTGAATTGATCTATCGGGATAAGATTCATAAACTACCCTCAACTGCCGAAGAAAACTTTTTTGTACAAGGAACTCCATTACCGTTACATTACTATCAGTGTTTACACGAGAATCTCGTAGGAAGTCTACAAGAAGCAACACCCAGTGAAGTGTCCTTAAAAATTCCCAAACAAGTCAATCGTATCAAAGATAAACCCATTGCTATGGTGACTGATAAAAAGAAGATCAATCATGAAGAGTTGGTTACAGTGGAATCTAGCATTGAAACGACAAGAAAAATTGTTCATATGAAATCGATTTTACACTCCCTACTAAACCTGTTGAATTTTGAACGTATGAAACGCGAAAATGAAGTTTTACTGAATATGGACTCGAAATCGTCGCTGTTGAATATCACCGAGGTGACCTCTGCAGTTCATGATCTTCGAAAAACCATTTCAACGCTGTCGAAATCCGAGGCATCGAGCGCTACACAAAGTATGAAAGGGATTCTGTCAAACAAAACTAATTTACTACCGAAAACTTTATCGAATATTATTTCCATTCTGATAATGGGGCTGTATGGGAAAAATATATAGAGTAAATTTATATCTCCCGTTTCTTTCATCGTAAAATTTCATACCGTATTACGATTGTTCTTTGGATCAACTTCAATCAGAGACCAAAATCTTGTTAATGACCGTATTATGAAATATTTCAGTTGATCAGGAAAAGAAACTTTGCTACGTCCGTTAAGGTAGCCTTGGCAATCCAGCCCAATCCAATGAAACTATGCTAACGATTTAGTGCTATTTTTGTGCTAATTAGTTCCGGTGGTTTAAATTTAGTTGCTCGTGCCATTTACGAAATTTTTGTAACGCAAAACATGCACTAAAGTGTGATAAAATTTTGGAAAAAATACGTCAAATAATTTTTGGTAATTAGTTGCTAATAAATTGCTTGAAAAAAAAAAACAAATAAAAGTTCTTAAAAATTGTAAAAAAATAAAAAAAATTAGTTTAAACGGCTAGCTTTCACGTAAAGCTAGCCTTGTCATGCACTAAAGTGCAATTAAATTTTGAAAAAATATGCCAAATAATTTTTGGTAATTAGTTGCTAATAAATTGCTTGCAAATTAACATGCAAGGTTCTGAAAAATTGTAAAAAAAAATTAAGTTTCCCGCCTATGCACATTTAAAACCCTAGAACTAAGGAGTACTGTTTATGCCAATTAATGGTACCGAATGGCTTTTAAACGGGTAAGCTATCCAACCTGTACAAGCTTAAGAGTGTGTAAACTAATTAGTTGCTAATTAGTTGCTTAATATAAAACGAGCTAGAGTTTCGTAAAATTAGAAATTTTTTTTTTTGCTAATAATGCGTTTTTAAAGGATAAAAACACTTGCAAAGGGGTGCAGGCTAACTTTAAGAACTGTCTTGGCTATCTAGAGTTGATAGGTAATTAGTTGCTAATTAGTTGCTAATTAGTTGCTCCATAAAAAACGAACTAAAAGTTCATAGAGAAATAAATCTTTTGTACGTATAGGGTTAATGCCAAACTTTTGGAGTTGCTTATAGGTTCGTTCGCGGATGTGATACTGAACCGATAACGAATCAGTTCAAGACCGATTTAAAATCATCGCCCAGCGCATGCAAGTTTATGAGCCGAGTTACGGTCCGATATTCGCCGTTCACACGAAATGCGTTCGTTACCGATTCATAATTGGTTCTAGCGATCCTCAGATTTTTGTTAGGATGAAAAATTCGATTCTCTTACTCATGTGCAGTGTGCTAAATTGTGGCTAATTCATAATCCAGTTTCGCTGTCATGCTGCGTTCACACGAGTCAATTTTAGTAGCCCGTTTTTAGTTGATCAAAAAAAGTTGAATGAAAAACCTCGCGTGAGAACCGTAATCAACTTTTTAGTGGATCAAAAAAAGTTTGAACGAGGCATCTTATTGGTTTTTTCATTCCACTTTTGATCGATTAATTAAAATCGGTTAACTAAAGTTGACTCGTGTGAACGAGGCATCAACTTCAATTCATATAACAATTTTCGTGGGTTCTCGTTAATCCTCGTCTTACTTCCGAACATTTTCAAACTTGTTCACAGGAAAATAACCCTTAAGGGGGTATTCTAGTCTAGAGGCTCGAATTTCGAGCGTTTTTTGGCAATTGATTAGAAAAAATGCATTTGATATTTTTACCATCCATTTTTTTATCATTTGCGTATTCATATTCAGAGAGTACACAAAATAAATTTTAAAACAAAAAAAAATTTTTTTATTGAGTTATGCGTCTTTGAAGTAGAGGGGGAAAAAAAGACCGTGTCCTCGTCGCCATGATTTCTACCCTTGTGGTCATTTGAAAAATAAAAAAATTTGGATTCTTGATAAGTACGAATGTCGCTATCGCATGAACCTCCAAAACTGAAAGAATTTTTTTTTTCATAAAATGGCGGCTACTCAAAAATAAAGGTCGATTTTTTCACTCATTTTTTAACTTTGTCGAATTTTTTAAGAATATTACAAATTTAAAATTTTCATTTTTTGTTGGTTCATGCGATAGAGAGATGTTTAAAGAATATTCATGCAAAATTTCAAGTAAATCGGCTGATTAGAACTTGAGATATTATGGCGACCGTATCGAAAAAAGTAGTTTCGAGAAAAACGCATTTAAAGTTTTACGTTAAGTCTCAACCGGTCCAGTTGGCACAACATTAAAACGGCTATAACTTCGGAAATAATTTGAATTTTGAAAAAACCTTTTAGGGAGATATTTTTGAATATATAAACTATCGGATATTGAAAAAACATTTTTTTCAAATTTTTCAATATCCTAGACTAAAATACCCCCTTAATCAGTTCATAAGCGTGTATGCGTTTGGCGATTATCCTATCTAATCACTTGGATTGATTCTTTACCAGTTCCGGATCAGTACCGCAAACGAACCTTCTAACTTATTAGTTGACTGATAAAAACCATGTTATACTTAAAATAGCACTAGGAATATCGTTAAATCCAATATTTGGAGCCGAATCACTTGTATACGTATTCTAGTTAACTCCCAGATCTCAATCAGCTTGCGGAATGTATTTATTTATTAGTTGGTTTAGATTAAAATAAATTTCTCAATTAACTATTTATTCAATTGCAGTTATTCTTGTTTCGTTAGGGATTTTTTTCTTAAAGGATCTAGCCCAATAGCCATAAGCAAAGTGCCCTAGGCGGTTTTTGAAAAATGCTTCCGTGTGCTGATTCCTCTCCATGAAAAACTTATTGAGGGTTGGTGTAAAAAAACCACCCTCAAAAAATAAAAATAATATTTTTCATCATTTATAGATTTACAAAAATTCTGGAAAAAATATATATTATGCGTTTTATCAATATCTACGTACAGTTTTAATTTCATGAAAAAATCTTTAATAGTTTTCTAGAAAAAAAAATTTAACGTCTGGGGTAGTTTCCCCCGTAACTCCAATACAAGTGGGGGTAGCGGGTTAAAATTGCGCGACAATAAGTTTTTCATGGAGAGGAATCAGCACACGGAAGCATTTTTCAAAAACCGCCTGGGGCACTTTGCTTATGGCTATTGGGCTAGATCCTTTCATGTTACATACCTACTTATTGATAATATTATGCTTCAATTATATTTTAACAAACTGAAAATTTAAGAACTTGTTGGTATCGACAATTTTTATTACATTATTAATTAATTTCTTTTTTATAAACTTTTATTTAACTTGCAATGGTTGTTTGTAAGGATCGAACCCTTTAAATTGTATTAGAACCACTTTTTTCCTACAAAGTTTATATTTTGACGAATAAATTATTTCATTCAAAAAATTAAATTCTTGATTATTTAAAAATATTTTTGTCGACGCTGTAAAAAAGATTAGATTTACATTTTTTTTAAAATAGCACTTAGAAGAGAAGAAGAAGAAACGCATTTTTTTTAAGCAACTAATTAGAAAATACAGTAGAAATCGTTTTTAACGAACTTTAGGGGACCGTCAAATTTCGGTCGTTATAAGCGATATTCACCATAACCGAAATGTATCGCATGTATCGTCTTATCTAAGACATTTCACGGAAACCGAAGGTTTTGTACGTTATAACCGGTTGTTCATTATAGCCGGTGTCGTTATAAACGATTTATACTGTAGTTTAAGAGCTAGCAATGTTTTCGACAAAGAATTTTAGGTCAGCCAGTTTGTGTATATGTTATCTCTTGCACTATCCCGGACATCATACGTCTGGCTGTCGGGAGGGGTTGCATTTATTAGTGCGCATCGCACCTATGACAGGTAAAATATTGAAATTTTCAGAAAAAAGTTTCAGATGGAATTTGTAGAAAATAACATTTTACATAAAACATGTCCAGTGATTAATTTTCGTAAAGTGGCTAGTTTGCCCGCTACAAGCTTGAAAAGGCTGGCTCGACGTGACGTCATTTAACGTGCCGACATACAATGAGTTTTACAAGCTTGTAGCGGGCAAACTAGCCACTTTACGAAAATTAGTCACTGGACATTTTTTATGTAAAATGTTATTTTCTACAAATTTCATCTCAAACTTTTTTCTGAAAATTTCAATATTTTACCTGTCATAGGTGCGATGCGCACTAATAAACGCAACCCCTCCCGACAGCCCATATGATGTCCGGGATAGTGCAAGAGATAACATATATAAAAAATGGCCGACCTTAAATTCTTTTTTTTTTCGACGTCGCTAGCTCTCGTACTATTATAGGCATATATTTTTTTTAATTTCATGGATCTCTAGTTCATTTTTTATTGAGTAATATAAGATCCCAAAATAATTTGACCTATCAATATTGAGTTTTCTAATTAAAATGCCCTTTATTGTTAAGAGAACGAGCGATTACATGATTTAGAGCTTGGATATTATACCAATTTTGTTGCAACTGAGCAAATCGTAAATTCCGGAGTTCTTTGACGAAAGTTTGATTTACTCGTTACTGTGTCACTTGTCAAGTGAGACGACAATTGTCACTTCACGACGTGCGTTTCTCGTTTCAGATTAACAATTGCCAAATTCACACTTTCTTCAGGAATATACCAAAAAGAAACGAGGATCGTCATATACACGACATTTGTCGCTAAGCGACAGCTTACAGAATATAAATTCGAACTCTCGTCTCACTTTAAAAGTGACAGGCTTTTGCGAATAAGACCGATTATTATAGTTTTTTTTCTTCTAATTTCACGAATCTCTAGTTTGATTTTATCAAGCAACTAATAAGCAACTAATTAGTTTACACATTCTTAAGCTTGTACAGGTTGGATAGCTTACTCGTTTAAAAGCCATTCGGTACCATTAATTGGCGTAAACCGTACTCCTTAGTTCTAGGGTTTTAAATGTGCATTGGCGGGATATAGACTAAAGCCGTCGAAATTTAATTTTTTTTTTTAGAGTTTTTCAGAACGTTGCATGTTAATTTACAAGCAACTTATTAGCAACTAATTACCAAAAATTTTGACGTATTTTTTCAAAATTTTATTGCACTTTAGTGCATGTTTTGCATGTCAAGGCTAGCTTAACGATTAAGCTAGCCTTGTTACAAAAGTTTCGTAAACGGTTCGAGCAACTAAATTTAAACCATGGCAACTAATTAGCACAAAACTAGCACTAAATCGTTAGCATAGTTTCATTTGATTGGGCTGGGTTGCCAAGGCTAGCTTAACGGACGTAACTTTGCTTGGATTTGACTGAAGAAGTTCGTAATACGGTAGATTCTTTGTTGTGCGTGGCGAAGTGTTTTTATGTTTTTAGTTCTGATTGAGGTTGGTTTCAAGTATTGTAAGTAAAAGTGTTTGTTGGTATTGTAAGATGGCTTGGTGATGATTTGAGTAAATGTTTCAGAGGCTAAACTACGGAGGTGTGCTGAAAATTTATTGGCAGTCAGCGAGTTGCGGAAACAAGTACAATGCACGCAATCTTCAACGGCAGTACCCGATTTGATCAATCTAGAAGTTAAATCAGCCATGTTTAACGTTCCCTATGAAGGTATCGAAGCTGACATAAAGTTTGTTGGAAAAATTTTGGCTCGTTTGAATAGATCGAAAATGAAAAATCATGGAAGACTTATGACAAAGGTTTCTAGTAAGAAAATGGAACAAAAATCACCTCGAAAAACCCCAAATAAATCAAGTCGTGTAGACCTGAGCCTGTGGACAAAACCTGAACAATCTATTTCTGAAAGTATAAATCCGTTAGTATACGAAGACATAACAGACGCTAAATTAGTTGATGGTCAATCCGTTACACAAATTGAATCCTCCAATCAAATTCGAGAAACTCCAACTTGTTCAAATGACGATTTGAACGTGTGGAGATTAGAACCGGGAAAATCTATTTGTGAGATTGTTAATCCGTTAGTGTACGATGAAATTACAGAGGCTGAGAAAGAAGAACACCGTCAGTTAATGAGTGATGAATCTCTGACTCAAGTGGAATCGACAAATCAAATTGGGGATGACCACAGTGAAACAATTGTGACGCTAAAGGCTTTCAAAGAATCTATTGTAGAAACTATCGAAATTCAATGGCCTCGAAGTCTTTCGTTGAATCGAAACAATTTGGACTATTTGAAAATTTTATCGAAAACTCTGCCCTTTGATACGTGGAATTTTGTGTAAGACAATAACAAAAATATAAACTGCATTTTTTTGAAAATTTTTTTCTTTTAGGAAATGTTATGTCCTTTATATCTTGGAACAGAATAAGGCTTATGAAAGTAAGTGTAAAACAAATTAAATTCTAGCATTAAATTGGTAAAAGTCCTTTTAGCCTTTGAAAATGATAAAGTGAAAAAATTATAGTAGGATGAAATTCATTAGAAAAAGAAGAAAATATAACAAAAATGAAAGGAAAAATAAATTACGGTCGATCTGTGGTGGGGAGGTGGAATAGAGGGGTGTCTTTAAGGGTAGAAACGGTTTATCTCAATTTACGACAAAACTACAAGTCCTATTAAAAAAAGTTATATGGCAAAGTTGTAGGTAATAAGAAGATCTACAACTTTGGTACTAACACTTTTTTCACATAACCTCAAAATGTATGTGAAAAATTCCAATAACCAAGTTTTTGGTTTTTAATTTTTAACTTTTACAAAAAAAAAAATTTCCTCACGATATTTGGTGAAAACTTCCCTTTTAATGTCCCAAACAGGGGCGGATTCAGGGGAGGGGTCACAAGGTTCATGACCCCCCTCCAAGTTTTTTTTACATTAAAAAAGAAGCTTATTATTCAATTGTCTACCAAATAAATTTGGTATTTCTTTTCTTGAGTTAACGTTTTCTTTCTTTCTTAACTTATATACCACTTGATTTTAAGCAAACGTTTTTGAGAGATGTATTGATAAAAATTTTCCGGAGAAGGACCACCGAACCCTTCGGTTAGTGAGGGGTACCCCACACCCCCGGTAATGACCTCCCCAAGCTACATCTTAAATCCACCCCTGGTCCCAAACACACTGTTTTTTTTTATTAATAATATTAATTTTTTCACCTTATAATGATTTAATATCGAAAAAATACCCTAATTTTCAATCAAAAATTCTCACATTAAAACATCTGATTTTTTTAAAAAAGTCAGTGAGGTTTTTGTTCGTTGAAACCTCTACTTTCTGATGATGCAAAAAATATGTACATTACAATGTTAAATTATCTCAGAAAGTGCAAACAATTAAAGTGTAAATTTTAATAAATTGATCAAAATTGTGTTATGTAATATTGTGCAAATACAACTTTGAGCAATTAAAATTTACACTTTAATTATTGCATTTTCTGAGAACATTTAACATTATAATGTACATATTTTTTGCATCATCAGAAAGTAGAGGTTTCAAAAAAAAAAAAAAAAACAAAAAACTCACCGACTTTTTAAAAAAATTAGATGTTTTGACGTGAGAATTTTCGAAAAAAATTAGGGTGGTTTTTCAATGTTAAGTCAAAATAAGATGAAAAAAAAAATTTTTAAATCATAAAAATTACAGTGCGTTTGAGACATTAAAAAGTAAGTTTTCACAAAATTTCGTGTAAAAATTTTTTTTTTTAAAGTGTCAAATTAAAAACCCAAAAATTTGGTTATTGGAATTTTTCACATAAATTTTGAGGTTATGTGAAAAAAGTGTAAGCACAAAAGTTGTAGATTTTCTTATTACATACAACTTTACCATTTAACTTTTTTTCAATAGGACTTGTAGTTTTGTCGTAAATCGAGATAAACCATTTCTACCCTTAAAAACACCCTTCTTTTCCACTTCCCCACCTCAGATCTCGGATTTGTTCGTTGAAACTTCTACTTTCTGATGATGCAAAAAATATATACAGTGCAACGTAAAATGTTCTCAGAAAATGTAATAATTAAAGTGTAAATTTTAATGAGTTGCTCAAAGCTGTATTTGTACAATTGCATTTTGTGCAATTTTCAGCAAAGTATTAAAATTTACACTTTAATTATTGCATTTTCTGAGAACATTTAACGTTGTAATGTATATATTTTTTGCACCATCAGAAAGTAGAAGTTTCAACGAACAAAAAGCTGACAGACTTTTTAAAAAAATCAGATGTTTTGACGTGAGAATTTTCGATTGAAAATTAGGGTGCTTTCTCGATATTAAGTCATTATATGGTGAAAAAATAAATATTTTAAATAAAAAAAAAACACAGTGTGTTTGTGACATTAAAAAGTAAGTTTTCACCTAATTTCGTGTAAAAATTTTTTTTAAAAGATAAAAATTAATAAACTATAAACTTGGTTATTGGAATTTTTCACATAAATTTTGAGGTTATGTGAAAAAAGTGTAAGCACAAAAGTTGTAGATCTTCTTATTACCTACAACTTTGCGATTGACATTTTTGCCTTAAGACTTGTAGTTTTGTCGGAAATTGAGATAAACCGGTTCTACCCTTAAAAACACCCCCCTTTTCCATTTCCCTAATTTATTTTTCCCTTCATTTTTGACATATTCTCTTTCTTTTCTAATGGGTTTCATCCTACTATAATTTTTTTTATGTTCAAAAATTATCAGCACTGGTCTAGTAGTTTTTAGGCCCGTCAAAATTGATATAAAAAAAATTGCTAAATTCGTAAAACATGATGTATCTCTGATTTTTAATACTATGTTGTTTGGACCCATTAGAGTTATGTATTCTTCAGTAGGCAACTTTCATAAAGTTGTGGAAAAACTTTTATAGAGGAAAAAACGCGAAATTTTTGAATTTGTTTCAGATTCTGCGCGGGAACTACTAATCCATAAAATTTTCTTCTATAACTATTCTGTACGTTTTTTAAGAGCATTAAATTTCTTACAATTTAAGCCGAACCGAAGCTCTGCAAACCAAAAGGTTACCAAGTTACGGCACTTTGAAAATAGCCCAGTTTTTTTAAGAAATGAAAATTTTAGTTTTAGACCTTTTTGGATCGAAGTTGCGTCGAAACCATTGATCTTATGATCAGAATTTATCGAATATAATTTGCAGACAATTTAAAGAGCTTTAAATTAAGCGCAGAGCACATAAAAATTCCTAAGCTTCAGCTCAGAACCGTCCTTATTCGAATTTTCCCAGGAAAAAGTTTCAAATAAAAGTTGTAGGGATTGATGAGTCTAACAACTATAGAAAGTTTAAAGAAAATCGTTAGAGCCGTTTTCGAAAGAAATTGAAAAAACTCAAAAACTCTAGGAATAAAATAGAGATTTTGGTTAACCGATTTCAACCAAAAACTTCGCGGCACAACTAGATATAATATGCAGGCTATATTCCAAGTTGGTAAAATTCGGATATAGCTTTCGATACGATATGGCTGTCACACACACATGTTTCTAAGAACCACTTTTTTGGAAGCAGGAAACATCAAAACATGTATTTCCGGCGAAAGCTCGAATTCAAAAAATTCGACCCGATTACAATACTTCCTTTACTGTATAGTAGTAAAAAGTGTTAAGGTACATTTCTGGAAATATTTGAATTTATTTTATATGGATTTTTTTAAGATTTTGAGAGAACTACAAGACTTACAGACTCCGCTCTGCACTTGGTTTAAAGCTAATTTAATTGCCTACAAATTATATTCAGCAAGTTCTGCTCGTAGGATCAATGGTTTCGACGCAATTTAGACTCAAAAAAGGTCTAAAACTAATATTTTTAATTTTTGAAAAAAACTGGTCTATATTTAAAGTGATGTAACTCGATAACCCATTGACGTGCAGAGCTCTGGTTGGGCTTAATTTGTAACAAATTTAATGCTCTTAAAAAAGTACACTATAACTTTCAAAGAAAAATGTATGGATTAGAAGATACCGAACAGAATCTGAAATAACACGGGAAAAATGTTTTTGTTTAATCATATATAATCAGATTTGAAAATTGGCCAGGTATTATCATATATAATTATATATGATTAGACAAAAATAAAATTTTCCTGAACAATCACTTACTACAAGCAAAAGCACATTTTTTGAGAGTTTTTTTTTTTTTTATAAAAACTAAATAAAATAAAATAAAAACACCAAGTACAATGATAAATAAAAAGATATTATATATATAATTACATATTATTATATATATAATAATATATTATATATATTATTATATAATATCTATATATATTTATATCTTAAATATTATTCTTATAATATATCTTCAGTATATTCATCTAGTATCTATTCTTGGTGTTTTTTATTTTTTTTTTTTATTTTATTTATTTTATTTAGTTTCTATAATAATACTCTCGAAAAATGTGCTTTTGCTTGTAGTAATTAATTGTCCGGGAAAAATATATTAGTCTAATCATATACAATTATACTTGGCCAATTTTCAGATCTGATTATATATGATTATATATGATTAGACAAAAAAAATTTTTCTCGGAAAGTTCAAAAATTTTACGATTTTTCCTCTCAAAAAGTTGTAGACGCTTGAGAATACATAGCCCTAATGGTTCCATCCAAACAACATACTAAAAAATCAGAGATACATCATGTTTTGCGAATGTATTGTTGATTTCGACTGGCCTATTTATAAAATTTGTCAAAAAAATTTATTAAAAATAATGAGGTTTCTATAATATTTTTTTTTTAATAGACCATGTGATTGAAAGGATACACTATCCCGATTTAATGGACCACATATGCACCACGCTAATTCCAGCCAGTGTCCCCGAAAAACTTGGCTACCTCTTGAGTCTCTATCACAAATCCAAGTTCACACCCTCCACCGTTCTAATCTTACAGATTATTTCGGTGATTTCTAAGTTGTGGTCACAACAAAGCCAACAAGGTATTTATGTCTTTTAATTCATTTGGAATTTTGGTACACCCCTTAAGACTAACATACAGCGTGCCCGGCCATTAGAAGTGTCGGGAGAACCTGAAATAATAGAAATCTGAAAAGCCTAATTGGATTAGAGCTAGTTTCTTAAAATATTTCTAAGTTAAGCTGGGCACGCTGTATAACTGAAAGAAGTTTCACTTCTTACGCATGAACACTAGTATAGGGCTAATTTTTTTTTTTTTTTTTTTTTTTTTGTTAATTATAGAGACCCAGGAATTGGAGAGCGACCAAAAGGAATACTCAGCCAAACTCTTGGAGACTTGTTCGAGTGTATCCTTTTTTTTGACTGTTAAATATTTGATGTCAATCGAAGATAAACAGGAGATTACGGATAAGCAAATTACAGAACAGACTGTAAATATTGATAGATCGATTTGTCCTCCGACAGACTCTAAAAATGATCTGCAATCTAACGATTCGGGCAATGAGAGACACCCAGAGATTTTCATTAAAACTCCATCGCCAGAAAAAAACGTGGAAACTTGGAAACGACCAAAAACCAGCGCGGAAGAAACCGAGACCAACGACAAGTTGACCATGTTTCGAACCCAAAGTGACTCCAGCATCTATCATCGTGTATCGAACACCAACTCAAACCAATCCACTGAAGATGATCTAAACAATTCGACCATCTCCCTACCACAATCGCCGACAACTCAACGACTAGCAAATCGTTTAGATAAATTTTCTCGATTGTTGCGGTCATACAAAAAAATTGTCGTCGCCATGAACAAGAAACGGCGAAAGACCAAATTAAAGCGCAAAGAACATGCGCGAACTGTTGCGACCAATTCGGATGCGAAACTCTCCGAAAGTGAATGTTTCGAAAATATCGATTCGTTCGATTGTTTCCAGAAGCGGGACGAGTCGCAGATTTCCAGACAAGTAACAAATCCGGTTTTTAAGGAGATTTCGAGTATTTTGAACAATAAAAATATAGTGTTGTTGAAGAAGTTTACGCAACAAGTCGAAAAGATTGAGATCAATGTTTCGAGGTCTTCCTATAGAAAGTCGTACAAGAGAAAACGGAAGGACAGCTATGTGGAGGCCAGAGTTGAGTCAAAGCTTGAACCCAATAAAATTCTATCATCTCAAAGGGATGCAAACAGAAAGATTATGTCCCCTAATGATGATTCTTTGTATGTCAATGCGGTAAAATCCAAACGACTACCCAGGGAAGCTTCATCGCAGAAAGAAGCTTGTTCGCTATTTGTTTCGATGCTTCCCGATAGTGATATTCGTTCGAAATCGTTTTTCGAGATTAAACTGGTTCCATCAACTCCCAACAGTCTGAGTAATACTCCATCGCGTATTTCAGGAATGACTAATTCCCAGAATTCAGTTACTATGGGTGTGAATGAAATTCCGAAATTTAAGAATAAACAGAAACGCTTACACTCGTCAAAAATACTTCCAACTGACACATATCCGAATGAAACCTTTGATGATTCTAAGTTATCGATCAATTTAGATGATGAGGAAAGTAGGGATGTGAGCAAATTTTCACGGGATATCCAGAAGAAGATTAATGTTATTTCTGGGACATTGTTGAAATTGTATTATTTGATTAATTCGGAATGTGAAATTATGGAAATGGATTTGGAATAGGATGAAGTGTAGATGTTGGTTCGTGTTTTTGATATTTGTATGGATTTATTATTTTAATTATATACCCAGTGAGCATATAACGCGTTACACGCGTTACGTAACTTTTACGTTTATGTTAATACGTATAGTGTGCTCATTGGGTACTTGTTTGGATTAAAACCTCTTAAAATAGGATTAATTGTATTTTAGTAAATAATAAATTTGAAAATATATACCGTTGTTTTTTTTTATTGTATAGCTATCCTGTAGGAACCATACATGTTTTCAGGAGAAATATCAACATAATATGCAATCTTTGAAACTAAGACTAACTCTAAAAGAGAAATCATGTCGATTTGTTAAGTTGTCCCTTTGTGCCCTGTGTGAGGTTTCTAGATAAGGTAACCTACATAACCCTGGTTTCCCCTAAATAAAAATATTTTTATTTTTTTTTATAAATAAGCCATCTTCAAATCAAACTTTATTGACGTTAGCTGAAAAAAATCGTGATCCTACAGGATAATACCTATATGTCTTTCCAGGATAAAATATATAGCCTATGTCCATTTGAAATAATGTAAGATACTACTACTACTACTACTACTAGACCCGTGCTTTTAGCCTTTGAAAATGGTAAAAAGTGGAAAAAATTATAGTAGGATGAAACCCATTGGAAAAGGAAGAGAATGTAACTAAAAATGAAAGGAAAAATAAATTACGGTCGATCTGAGATGGGGAAAAGGAAAACGGGGGGTGTTTTTAAGGGTAGAAACGGTTTATTTCGGTTTCCGACAAAACTACAAATCTTATGGAAAAAAGGTAAATGGCAAAGTTGTAGATAATAAATAAATCTATAACTTTTGCGCTAACAATTTTTTTACATAACCTCCACATTTAATTTTTATATTTTACAAAAAAAAAATTATACGAAATTTGGTGAAAATTTACCTTTTAATGTCCCAAACACACTGTAATTTTTTTGATTTAAAATATTTTTTTTTCACCTTATTTTGGCTTAATATTGAAAAAGCCCTCTAATTTAAAAAGTTTCGGTAAAGTTCGTGAAATAGAATTTTAACGCATTTTCTTCCAATCTTACACAATAACGAAAGAAATCCCAACAAAGTTGAAAATAAAAAATTGACCATTTTTACTGGAAAATAAATAATTAAATAATTATGAATTTCAATTTAACACCCGATAAAATTAATAATGAAATTTTTTTATTGTTCATTGTCGAAGATATTATTTAGAATTAAACGTATTAAACTAAAAATGTCAAAATTTAACAATTACTTAACGGAACGAATTTTAATGAAGTTTTGCTAAAGATCCTGTAGGATAGCTACTAATCTATTCTTTTAAGGGAACATCCATTAATTACGTGAGGCGTTCAGGGCCCGATGGGGTCGAGCCGAATCTCATCTAATCTTACTTTGGGGAAAGGGAAGGTCTTCCAAATATCACGTATTCTTTTGTTTTGAAAAATATCACATTAGATTGTGGGTTGTGGGAAAGGGTTATGGTAAATCTCATGAGATCTTACCAGAGGGGAGGGGGTGGGATTTCAAAAAATTAACAATTACTTAACGGAACGAAGTTTAATGAAGCTTTGCTAAAGATTCTGTAGGATAGCTACTAATCTATTCTTTTAAACCTGGTGAACATCCATTAATTACGTGAGGCGTTCAGGGGCTGATGGGGTCGAGCCGAATCTCATCTAATCTTACTTTGGGAAAAGGGAAGATCTCGCAAATGTCACGTATTTTTTTGTTTTGAAAAATATCACATTATATTGCGGGTTGGGGAAATATATGGGATTTCAAAATTCGCAAAAACGCCTCGCGTAATTAATGGATGCCCCCCTAAAATAGCTGTACGGTTTTAAATGACATTTGGTATGAAAGATTTTCAGGTCCTAAAGAAAGGATAACAGGTATTTTTTTACTAAGAATCGTATAGAAGCTGATGTGAGACAGCTAACATATCTTTCTTGAAAAGTAGTTTTACGGATTTTGATGAACTGATGATTCTAAAGTCTGAAAGTATCCATCATTTTTTTCTGTCAAAATAGATTAATTTTTATATTTCGCTATGAACGTAGTAGTTAATAAATCAGTTAAATTTAGATACACTCAGCGAAGTGAGTGGGTATCAGCTAGTATAAAAATATTTGTATTTATGAGTAACAAGGTTTATGTAGGTTATCTTATCTTTAAAATCACATTCCAATTGCATACAATTACATTGAATCTATCTAAATTTCAAAGTAGTATCTCGTCATTGTTGACGAAAAAAGTCCTCAAGTACTTCAATAAAGACCATTACATAAACATTCCTTAGTCCAAAATTTGACCACTTTCCCCTATCCACACTCGTTTAAAGCCTTCTTTGACTAATTCATATTTCAAATTCTTAATTACTTTTGATTTAATTGGAAACTAAAAGTTAATATGATTTTGGCTTCTATGCTATTATATACTGATAATTACCTTAAGATGATAAGCCGATGGTAAGTTGTTGAGTCAAATATACAAGGAGGTAAAGAACTCATAATAACTTCTTCTTCTTCTTCTTCTTACAGTGAAATCACCGTCTATTAAGAATGAAAGGAGGTGGACGCCGATGACCACAGAACCCACTAATTTAACTTCTTCTTCGTACAGTAAAACCAGCTTCAAATCAGAAACTGGAAGGAGAATGGAAGAAGTAAATTGGAGGTGGTCGACGATGTCTACGAAGCCGTTGCTATTCAACTTTTGGGTCACACGTCTCAAGTCTTTTCTTCAGCCAATTCCATTTTCGGTCTTCAAATAGAAACCTTTGTTAATTTCAATATTGAACATAAAAATTTCCCACAAAAATGAAGTGGACTTTCAAGTTCTTACCATGAAATTAAAAGAAACCATCGACGACTTGTTTTGTGTGTGATATTTCCAGAACTAGCAAAAAATTATTAAACCAGTCAATCAATTACGATAAAATATGGATCGGTATAAAATATAATATTAAAATTAAATTTAATTTAATAAAAAAAGTGCAGTATATGGTTAAATAAATCCTCTTAGTTAACTAATTTAACATTTAATTTCATCATCAATATGGATCAATTGGTCGTTCTACTAAGGATATTTTTACTGTTTTTGCCCCATGTTTTTATAACAGCTGGTAAGTTTTTCCTAGATTTTCCTTAGAATATGCCAAATTAGATATATCGTTATTAAGTATTCAAATTAGTCTTTGGTCATGAGTTGTAACGAAACGGAATTCTCATGGAATGCTTCCGGCTTGAACAATATAAGTGAAACTCTTTGGGAAACCAATTGTATATACCTATACCAATTCAAGGTGTTAAACGTTAAAAATTCATGGTCACGCTTATTTAACGAAATAGGTTTGGAGGCTACCTGAAGAATATACAAGTTGTTTTTTTTTCTTTCTAGTGGAAGAAGGTGAGGTGTACAAAGGAAAATATCTAGGAAAAGTCAACTCGTACCATCATCAAGTTTCTGGCGATGTGTATGCAGTGGATGATTACACTTTGTTATTGGAAGCGTTTAATTATGATGGAAATGGTGTGGATACTTTCTTCTGGGCGGGGGCCTCAAATCGTCCCGGGCCTCAAGGATTCATCGTTCCTGATGAATACGGAAAGTACGTGCGAAACTAACAACTATAATCTTATAGTACGAGAGCTAGGGACGTCGAAAAAAAAAGAATTTTAGTTCGGCCAGTTTTTATACATGTTATCTCTCGCACTATCCCGGACATCATACGGGCTGTCTGGCTGTCGGGAGGGGTTGCGTTTATTAGTACGCATCGCACCTATGACAGGTAAAATATTGAAATTTTCAGAAAAAAAGAAAAAGTTTCAGACGAAATTTGTAGAAGATAACATTTGACATAAAAAATTTCCAGTGACTAATTTTCGTAAGGTGGCTAGTTTGCCCGCTACAAGCTTGGAAAGCTCATTGTACATACATGTCGGCACCAGAGGCGTGCGCTCCATACATGCTGTAGATGCGGCGCATGCCTTTGGATTGTAAGACGATTTTAAAAATTGAATATTTTTTTATGATTTATTCATTTAATTTTTAATTTACGTCATTGCATTTGTAAAATCATTCTAAAAATGATATATTTTTGTCATTTAAAAATTTTTTAATTTACCTAATAATGAAATGTATCACTCATAAAATTGGCATAGTTTACCAAATCAAATGAACGGCAAAAGTCGAATGAATACGTTGGCGACAGTAGCATGCGACTCTTTGCTTCGAATTGGTCGCGCATGCGCACTAGTACGGTCAAATACTATCTCTCTCGGCATTTCACATAGCCAATTAACGGTCAGCAGATGCGTTTTCCGTTTTGAATCTAAACAGTGAATTTAATTGTAACTGATACTTTTCATGAGTTATTTTGAATTATTGACCCAAAGGCCATACAAATGTTCTGTTCTTTAGAATAAGAACTATTTTCGTGGTTTTTAAATACATTATATGATGCGGTGGTTGAAGATTTTTGTAAAAAGGAACGTCGAATAAGGCTAATTTAAAAAACATACTTATAACACCACGTTTATCAAATAGAAAAATAAATTTTAAAAATGTAGTTCTTATAACCCCCCCCCCTCCCCCACTTCTGACCGCATGCCTTGTTTCAAAAGTCACCGCACGCCACTGGTCGGCACAACGACTATATCTCTGAACCGTCGGCCACTCAAATGACGTCACGTCGAGCCAGCCTTTTCAAGCTTGTAGCGGGCAAACTAGCCACTTTACGAAAATTAGTCACTGGACATTTTTATGTAAAATGTTATTTTCTACAAATTTCATCTGAAACTTTTGCTTTTTTCTGAAATTTTTAATATCTTACATGTCATAGGTGCGATGCGCACTAATTAACGCAACCCCTCCCGACAGCCAGACAGCCCGTATGATGTCCGGGAAACTGCGAGAGATAACATATATAAAAACTAGCCGACCTAAAATTCTTTCTCGAAAACGTAGCTAACTCTTAAACTATTACTAATATAATAAACGTAAAAGTTTGTATGGATGTTTGTTGCTCTTTCACTCAAAAAGTACTGAACAGATCTGGATGAAATTTGGCATAGATATAGATTATAATCCGGGTTAACATATAGTATACTTAATATCCAGAAAAAATGTACAGTTCCCGTGGGATAGATATTTTTTTGTTTTTTTACAGAGCAAATGCTTAACTTCCTTTTTTACAATGTGGTCGTTTAGGGGTCAGAGAATGATATAGGTTACTTCTCATACCGGAATAATAAACGGTTTCCATAGGATAGCAAAATAAGTATGTATTCTATAAGAACCGTGAATTTAAAAGCAGTTTCATTAAAATCCACGAAATTGAGTCTTAACTCATTTTCCTTAAGAAGATTTGATCTACTTTTTACTCAGGAGAGATGTACTTTTCCCGTGGGATAGATATGTTTTTTGTTTATCACAGAGTTAAAGATTGATATGATTTTTGCAATGTGGTAGTTTGGGGGAGAATGATATAGCTTACTTTTAAGGCTAGAATAATGCATAGTTCTCATGGGATGGCAAAACAATTATATCCTACAGGAACCGTACATTTAAAAAGTTTCGGTAAAGTTCGTGAAATAGAATTTTAACGCATTTTCTTCCAATTTTACACAATAACGAAAGAAATCTTTACAAAGTTGAAAATAAAAAATTGACAATTTTTACTAGAAAATAAATATGAATTTCAATTTAACACCTGATAAAATTAATAATGAAATTTTTTTAAATATTTGAATTTTTTCATTGTTCGTTGTCGAAGATATTAATTAGAAATAAACGTATTAAACTAATAAACTAAAAATTTCAAAATTTAACAATTACTTAACGGAACGAATTTTAATGAAGTTTTGCTAAAGATCCTGTAGGATAGCTACTAATCTATTCTTTTAAGGGAACATCCATTAATTACGTGAGGCGTTCAGGGGTCGATGGGGTCGAGCCGAATCTCATCTAATCTTACTTTGGGGAAAGGGAAGGTCTCCCAAATATCACGTATTTTTTTGTTTTGAAAAATATCACATTAGATTGCAGGTTGGGGGAAAGGGTTATGCTAAATCTCATGACATCTTACCAGAGGGGAGGGGGTGGGATTTTAAAAACCGCAAAAAATGCTTCGCGCAATTAATGGATGCCCCCTAAAATAGCTGTACGGTTTTAAATGGCGTTTCATATGAAAGATTTTCAAGTCCTAAAGGAAGGAATACAGGTACTTTTTTATTAAAAATCGGATAGAAGCTGATGTGAGACAGCTAACATCTCTTTCTTGAAAAGGAGTTTTACGAGTTTTGATGATCTTTCGTTGGATCTAAAGTCTGAAAGTATCTATCATTTTTTTCTGTCAAAATATATTAATTTTTTATATCGCTATGAACGTAGGGAATCTTTTAATCAATCAGTTAAATTTAGATACACTCAGCAAAGCGGGCGGGTATCAGCTAATAATCAATATTTTCATCATATTTATTTATTTCAGAACCAATATTTTGGGAAGATACTTCAACAAGGACTTTATTCTCACATTACCGGACAACAAAAAGATCACCGACATAAAATGGTTTGCGATTTACGATATTCAAAGTCAACAGATTTTCGGGGATGTTTACATACCGGAAGAATTTGAGCCCCCCACACCTCAAATTATGACTCAAATCATTGGAAAGTCCCATGATGTTTCGTCGGAAGCTGTCGAAATTCTCGATGCTAAAACCATCAAAATCAAAGAGTTTCAGTATGATGGAAAAGGGAGTGATACTTATTTTTGGGTGGGGGTCGGTCCACAACCCTCATCGAAAGGTCGTAAAGTCCCGGATGAACGAGGATAGTAAGTATCTTCCAATCACAATAAAACAACTTACCAACAATTGTTTTAATAGTATCAACAACATTCGAGCGTATAATAAAGAAGATATCACCCTAGAACTTCCTGGAGATATCACGATCTTTGAAATTGACTGGCTGAGTATTTATGATTTGGATAGAAACGAAAATTATGGTCTGATCAACATTCCTGATGGTCTAAACGTGCCTCCATCACTCATAAAAGTGATGGTAATTTTTTTCAACAATTACATTTTGACAAACGTTCATTATTGAGATTTGATTTGATTGTTTTAGAAACGGCCGTCGAAGGCACTTCCTAATTGTATGCAACTCCACAAGGATATGCAAGTGTCGTGGGAGATTTTCGGCCCCCAGATCACTATAGAACTTGCGGGACAGGTCACGGAAGAAGAGTACATGGCGTTCGGATTGTCGGGATCGGAAGAAAAGAGTCAAATGTTGGGGGCTGACGTCACAATCGCTTATTTGGATGGGTATCGAGGCTTCGCCACAGACTATAATATCACGGCTTTGGCTCCGGTTAGTTAATAGAGTTATCTTTCACTTTAGATCAGTGGTCGGGGAACTTTTTTTTACCATTACCACAAAATAATTTTGCATACGTCGATATTACCCCTTTATTTTGAAAAGGAGACAATCATTTAATTTTTTTTTTAACAAATTTTGCTTTTTATATTTTCCGGGGGCAAATTCATCATATTTATACTTCTAGGGCCTTTAAACGTTATTTATTGAATTAATTGACCGGAAAAAAATTAGCGTAAAATTTTTATTTTTTTATTAAACCATATGCCAAAAAATTGTTCCTCAAATGCTCCTTCAGAATCTGCATTTGCTACAGGTGTAAATTTAACCGTTAATTAGTCATTCAAATTTTTTTAAAACTAAAAAACTCAATAGTAAAAATCGCTATAACCTCCAAGTTAATAATTTTTTCTTAAAGTTTCTTCGTTCAAAAAATTGCTCTATAAATGCTCTTTATGGATCCACAATTGCTCCAGGTGTATGATTAACCGTTAATTAGTTATTCAATTTTTAAAAAAAATTACATAACCTCAACCATTAAAACAGCTATTAGAATCCAAATTAGTAACTTTATATTAACATTTTTTCTTTCAAAAAATTGCTACTCAAATGTTCTTTCCATATCCACAATTGCTCCAGGTGTAAAGTTAACCTTTAATTAGTTATTCAATTTTTTAAAAACTAAAAAACTCAACAGTTAAAATCGCTATAAAATCTAAGTTTATAATTTTTTTTCTTAAAGTTTCTTCGTTCAAAAAATTGCTCTATAAATGCTCTTTATGGATCCACAATTGCTCCAGGTGTATCATTAACCTTTAATTAGTTATTCAATTTTTAAAAATTAGACATAACCTCAACAATTGAAATTGCTACTGGAATCCAAATTACTAACTGTTTATTAAAATTTTTTCTTTTAAAAATTTCTCCTCGAATGTTATTTTCAGATCCACAATTGCTCCAGGTGTAAAGTTAACCGTTCATTAGTTATTCAATTTTTTAAAAATTAGACATAACCTCAACAATTCAAATCGCTATAAACTCCAAGTTAATAGTATTTTCTCAAAGTTTCTTCGTTCAAAAATTTGCTTCAAATGCTCTTAACGGATCCACAATTGCTCTAGGTGTATGATTAACCATTAATTAGTTATTCAATTTTTAAAAAATTAGACATAACCTCAACAATTATAATTGCTATTAAAATCCAAATTACTAACTTTATTTTTGAAATTTTTTCTTTTAAAAATTTCTCCTCGAATGTTATTTTCAGATCCACAATTGCTCCAGTTGTAAAGTTTACCGTTAATTAGTTATTCAATTTTTAAAAAAATTATAAAACTCAACAATTAAATTCGCCATAAAATCCAAACTTAAATATTTTTTAAAGTTTTCCTTTTTCAAAAAATTGCTACTTAAATGCCCTCTTTTCAAATACACAATTGCTCCAGGTATATAATTAATAGGTATTTAGAAATTCATTTTTTTTAAATTGAATAAATAATTAACGGTTAACTTTACGCTTGGAGCAATTGTGGATCCATAAAGAGCATTTATAGAGCAATTTTTTGAAAGGAAAAACTTTAAGAAAACTTTATTAACCGAGATTTTTTGGCGATTTACTTGTTGAGTTTTCTAATTTTTTAAAAAGAATGAAATTGATTGATTTAAATTGAATAACTCATTAACGGTAAACTTTACACTTGGAGCAATTGTGGATCTGGAAATAACATTCGAGGAGAAAATTTTCGGCATATAGTTTAATAAAGAAAAAAAATTAAAGTTCTACGCTAACTTCTTTCCGGTAATCAATTGTCAAACACGAAAAAAGTTGAATGAAAGTAATAAGTATGAAATACAGAAAATACAATTTTCATTTTAAAACAAACAAAAATTAAGTACCTAATTGAAAACTTTTCCTCTTTAGATTTTGGAGAGTTAAAAAGGGGGGCTTTTTGACGTAAGAACAATTTGAATAAAGTCTTCGGTCATATTAACACGCTTATAAAATAGCCATGGCAAGAAATTTCCTTATTACCCCCAAAAACTTCATTTTTACCCCATTTGGGGTAATTTACCCCGGTTCCCCGACTGCTGCTTTAGATAATCAATAAGTGTTTACAATACACTTTTTCATGCATGACATCGGTTTTAATGAGAAAATTTAAGTTTTGCAATCGGTATATCTATACTAATCTATAATAATATATAAACTTGTAGAGTTTGTTTGTTTGTTTGGTTAAACGCGCTAATCTCAGGAACTACTGGTTCGAATTGAAAAATTCTTTTTGTGTTGGATAGCCTAATTATTGAGGAAGGCTTTAGGCTATACAACATCAAGCTACGACCAATATCAGTAGTAAAGCATCGATGGAAAATGTTGTAAAAACCAGATCAATGTTTTCCTTTTGAGAGCGTTCGTTGCCTGCCCTGCGTAAACGGTTAAAGTTACGTAAAAATCATGTGCAGCAAAATTGTTCCTCTTAAAAAGTTATAAAAAAAAAATCGCGACGACATATGTCTATCTTTTAAGGTTGGCCCGCTATAACCTTTTTAATGGCTATTAAAGTTGTTCCAAAAATAATTCATTATTTGCGAAATTGTTTTTGGAAACATATTATTAATTCTTACCCAAATAAATACGGTTTTTAATGAAACTTGGTATGATGATAAATTACAATCTGAGTCATTAAATAAAATACTTTTTATTACGGGAATATGTCTCATTTTCCCGGAAAATTGAAAACGGGTTGGAACAAAAATTATTTATAAACTATACATTTTTAGTTGAAAATGAATATTGGTGATATTTAAGTATAATGATAGCTAAATATGCAAATCATTATCTACAATACGTTTTATTTTGGACAAATTTCTCATTTCAACGGGAAAATAGAAAAACTGGGTTAAAGAAAAATCATGCTGAAACTAAAAGTTGTTAGCTGATTATAATATATTAATAGTAATAACTTATAATTTCCTCGAGGCAAAAAATAAATTTCTTATCTTACAGTCTTATTTTTATCCAGAAAAAATGTGCGGTTCCCGTGGGATAGATGTTTTTATTTTTCACAGAGCAAAAGATTACCATAATTTCTTACAATGTGGTGGTTAATTGAGAGTCAGAGAATACATATAGGCTACCTTTTTGTCAGAATATAGCACGGTTCCCGTAAGATAGGATAAGAATGGTATCCTTCAGGAACTGAGTATTGAAAAGGAGTTTCGTAAAAGTTCATGAATAAATGTTTTAACGAATTTTCCACAAAGAAGATTGCTCTAACTTTTATTCAGGAAAAATGTACGGTCCCCGTTGGATAGATACGTTTTTGTTTTCTCGTGGAATAACAACACAATTGTATCTTACAGGAACCGTTTATTTAAAACAAGTTTCGTTAAAGTTCGTGAAATAGAGTTCTAGCGCATTATCCTCAAGAAAGCCTGATCTCTTTTTTATCCAGGAAAAATGTATTAATCCCGTGGGATGGAAATGTTTGTGTTTTTCTCAGAGCAAAAGCTTGATATGATTTTTTGCAATAGGGTAGTTGAGAGGTCAGAGAATAATGTAGGTTATTTCTTATGTTAGAATAATGCATGGTTCTCAAAAGATAGCATACCAAGTGTACTTATCCTGCAGAAATCGTGTTTTAAAAAAAACTTTCCATAAAGTTTGTGAAATAGCGTTTTAACACAATTACTCCAAAAAAGTTCAATTAAAAATTACAATTTTTACGGCAAAATATGATTTTTAATTTAGCATCCGATAACATCGATAAATTAATAATGAAAATTTTTGAAACATTGAAACTTCTTTCATTGTTAATTTTCGAGTGTCTATAATTTTTAGAAATAAGCGTGTTAAATTATATTTAAACAGTCAACAATTACTCCACTTACTCAACTTTTTGAACTATTGGAAAATTTGAACTTGGTGAAAAACTCAGTTAAATATATAGTACATTTAACATTTTCGAATTGTATTGCTACTTAAGAAACACAAGTAGGTATAGGTATTTTATAATATTCATAAAAACGTATAGAACCAATAAGATAGCTCTTCTAGATAGCTATATCAAATATCCTCCTGAAAAAGTAGTTTATCGGATTTTCATGAACTTTCTATGAATCAAAGATCTAGAAATATCTATCTGTCTTTTTTTTTGATGGGATGAACGTTTATATTGTGGCGGCTGGAAATTGGCGGCTGAAAATTCAGTGTTTATCTCTCGCAGCTGACTTGGGAAAAATATATGATATACCTTTATGATGTGATCTGCTCTTGGCCAGCGCTGGCATATGTATTTGTATATATATTTATGTAAATAAAAGGTGGGTAACCACGCCCACCATTACATTCTGGTGACCCCGACGTGATCTAAACACGCAACAACAGCGAGGACCAGTCATTCTGCGTGGACCTGCCAGTTCGCCTCATTATGGACGCCGCCAGTCGCCACATACATCCGGCCCCCTCACCAGGGAATTCAACGGTGGAGTAGCTGCATCCTCATCTTCGGTTGAGCTACTCCATACTCGTCCCGCGTCGTCTTACGGACTCGAGCCCAGCAGCTCGTTCAAGCGGCCTCTGCTCCACGACGGCCCCAGCAGCCTAGAGTCTCACGGCCCGACGACAATCGTGACCATCGTCACTAGGAGGGGAGTGATGTGGCGGCTGGAAATTGGCGGCTGAAAATTCAGTGTTTATCTCTCGCAGCTGACTTGGGAAAAATATATGATATACCTTTATGATGTGATCTGCTCTTGGCCAGCGCTGGCATATGTATTTGTATATATATTTATGTAAATAAAAGGTGGGTAACCACGCCCACCATTACAATATTATTCAATCAGTATAATTTAGATACGCTCAGCAAAGCGGGCGGGTGTGTATGATTATATATATATATGATATATATACATAATCATAGATAATCATACCTGGCTAATTTTCAGATTTGATTATATATGATTAGATAAAAACATTTTTTCCTGGGAATTTCGACATGACTAAAATTTGTGGTAAAGTGGGCATTTATGTCACCCGGTGCACACCATATGAATTAACTTCTTAGTCACTATTTTAAATAGATATTCAAAACGTATCATACCGTATCATACGCTAACTTTGGATTTTCGTTTAATTTTCAGTGTGGTAAAGTATTGGGACAGAATAAGGGAGTTTGTCGCGATGATGTTGTGGGAGGACAAGACACGAACCAACTTTTTACGGCTAATCGAGACAATGGAATCAATTTCATTACCTATCGAAGAACTTTGATATCATGTAAGAATTCTTATCTAAACGCATTGCACGGCTAAAATAAAGACATTTTCAGCCGATCATGGAGACAAGGAGTTCCCCACTGATCGTTCTACGTATATTATTTGGGCTATTGGCCGTTTGGATGACAATAAGGAACCAACATTCCATGATATCTATCCGAAAGGAAACATCAAAATTGAGTTTAATCGAAACGAATCATACACAGATTGTTTTTCTTTCACCCGATCGAATACAATGTTACGGGAGCCTTGGGAAAAAAGTCAAATTTTTGATCGAACTATTCGAACGTTTATCGCCACGTTAGGTCCTTCGGGAGGTAAACGAGGATATCAAGGAATTACTGGTGGGATTTTTTAGATATTAATATAAGAAAATTTGTGAGAATTTTAAGGGTTTCAGGACAAACTTCTACAGCTCTTGCTTGGTATATCAATGGACAGTTGGTGCCGGAATTGTGGTTGAGACGTGGTTTGACTTACGCTTTTCGAGTTTATGGTGGAAATAATCCACACAGTGCCGAGCTGTACCATCCTTTGATTATCACGGATGAACCTCATGGAGGTTTTGATCGGCTCACGGATTTGGCTCAGAGTAAAGTTCGAGTCTTGGCCGGTGTTGAATTTACCAGGCGAGGACGTCCCAAACCGACAGCCAGTGAGTTTTTAGTATCCTTCATACATTAATCTATTTATCAACCCCTAACGAGTCAAACTAGTAAATAGCAATTTTATTTTTTTACCACTTATTGGCGCTGTGGTTAGAGCAATTTCTTAGTTCTGGGTTAGATCCCCATTGAATCCTAGACTTAAGAAACACCAAAAAAAAAATTTTTTTTTTATTTTTTTAGCTGGTTCCCTTTGTATGGCTAAGCATCGTGATGATCGCGATCGTCGTCTCGATGACGACTACCCATCGTTTGCCAAATACAATCGATCTTTGATATGGTCATGTGAAACGGGAGCAGAGGCTGCGATTCTGGAAGTGACTCCAAACACCTCATGGCCGGATGTTGTCTACTATAATTCATTTACCCACGCAAATATGGGATGGAAAATTCACATTGTCGACAGTTACATTCGATCCGCGGCGATCGAAAACAGTCCCCTGGTTAGTCCTGCGTTAGTCATCACAATCGTGGTCGCTATAAAAGCGATCTTGTAATAACATGAATTTGATAAATTTAAGTGATTTGTGATATTCTCCCTTTTTAAAATATGAATATTTTATTTACTATAGATATTATCGTGCCAATTATGTCACACAATTGTACGTTTTTCCTGATATTTTACTTTCAATAAAATTTAATAAATATTTTTTTTGAAGTGGAACTTCTATATAGTCTTTTTTCAATTACGAAAAAGTGTCATGGCCGCTTGGTGGTGAGAAGCGGGCAGCGGTGGAGGGAGAGAAAGGCTGGCGGCGGGTGAGAGAAGATAACGGCTGTATTAAATGGATATATTCATTGGGTGGACACTTTTATTAGGAAGGCGGATCTTCAGAATTTTAGTCCGACGATTCAAGCACAGATGGCAGCACAATGTTCAACTTGGTTCAAATTACATATATGCATTTTATGGTTAAAATTGGCCCGTAAAACTTCAAGTTAAAATTTTGTTGCGATTGCTTTTTCCAATTGCCCGTTGAAGTTTCACTTCTACTTTGTGTCCCAGCACACTTTTCGATTTTTTATTTTTATTTACCAACACTGATTGTTCTGTTGCTCTCATAGAACTGTTAACTGTGTTTCACGTATTTAGTACTTTGAGATATCATGAAGTAAATTATATTGCATAAGATCTATACTACAATATTTGTGTAACACGTAAGGATTCACTACTTGATTTGATTTTCAAAAAAATAAAAATTGTAACAAAATAAAAAACCGACGTCAAAATAAATAAAAAATCTTAAACAAAAACTGCATTAAAAAGTAAAAAAATTATTGTGTAGCCTTGCAGTGTCTATAACTTACAAATTATTAGGATGAAATAATGTACAACTATTGTTATTTTTGGAGTTGGTGTCGGCTAAGGAAATACGACTATATTGGTACTTAGCAATAAACGAGAATACCTTATGAAATTTATTTTTCGAATTATCTTTTATACAATACTAGCTGGCCCGCGCCCGCTTCGCTGAGCATATTTAAATTATACTGATTGAATAATAGAAACTTTCATCCCATCAACAAAAAAAGACAGATAGATATTTCTAGATCTTTGATTCATAGAAAGTTCATAAAAATCAGATAAACTACTTTTCCAGGAAAATATTCTATATATAGCTATCTAGAAAAGCTATCTTATTGGTTCTAAACGTTTTTTGAATATTATAAAATACCTATACTTGTGTTCCTTAATAAGTATAGCAATACAATTCGAAAATTTTAAATGTATTATATTTTATACCTATTTAAATGAATTTTTCGCCAAGTTCAAATTTTTCAATAGTTCAAAAAGTTGAGTAAGTGAAGTAATTGTTGACAGTTTGAATATAATTTAACACGTTTATTTCTAAACATTATAGACATTCAAAAATTAACAATGAAAGAATTTTCAATGGTTCAAAAATTTTCATTTTTTAATTTATTGATGTTATCGGATGTTAAATTTAAAATCATATTTTGCAGTAAAAACTGTCATTTTTATTTCAACTTTTTTGGAATGATTGTGTTAAAACGCTATTTCACGAACTTTAGGGAAAACTTTTTCAAAAACACGATTCCTGCAGGATATGTATAATTGTTCTGCTATCTTTTGAGAATCGTGCATTATTCTAACATACGAATTAATAATCTATATTATTCTCTGACGTCTCAACTACCTTATTGCAAAAAAATCATGTCAATCTGTTGCTCTATGAAAAACAAAACCATATCTATCCCACGGGAGTAGTATATTTTTCTGGATATAAAAGAGATCAGGCCTTCTTGAAATGCGCTAGAACTCTATTTCACCTACTTTAACGAAACTTCTATTAAATACATGGTTCCTGTAAGATACAATTGTCTTTCTCTCCCACGGGAAGAGTACAATTATGTCGATTTTTTGCTCAATGAAAAATAAAAACGTATCTATTCCACGGACCCGTACATTTTCCCTGGATAAAAGGTAGACCAATCTTTCTTGAGGAAAATTCCTTAAAACGCTTATCCATGAACTTTTACGAAACTCCTTTTAAATACTCAGTGCCTGAAGGATATCATTCTTATCCTATCCTATGGGAAGCGTGCTATATTCTGACATAAAAGTTAGCCTATATTTATTCCTTGACTCTTAATTAACTACCACATTGTAAAAAATTATGGTAATCTTTTGCTCTGTGAAAAATAAAAATATATCTATCCTACGAGAACCGCACATTTTTCCTGGATACAAATAAGACTTTATAATCAGCTAAGAACGTTTAGTTTCAGCATGATTTTTCTTTAAACCAGTTTTTCTATTTTCCCGTTTAAATGAGAAATTTTTCCGAAATAAAACGTATTCTAGATAATGATTCGCATAATTAGCTATCATCATACTTAAATATCACCAATATTCATTTTCAACTAAAAATGTATAGTTTATGCATAATTTTTGTTCCAGCCCGTTTTTCAATATCCCGGATAAATGAGACATTTTCCTGTAATAAAAAGTATTCTTTTTAATGACTCAGATTGTCATTTATCATCATACCAAATTTCATTAAAAACCGTATTTATTTGGGTAAGAATTAATAATATGTTTCTAAAAACAATTTCGCTAATAATGAATTATTTTTGAAACAACTTTAATAACCTTTAAAAAGGTTATAGCGGGCCAACCTTAAAAGATAGATATATGTCGTCGCGGACTTTTTTTTTAGAACTTTTTAAGAGGAACAATTTTGCTACACATGCTTTTTGCGTAACTTTAACCATTTACACAGGCAACAAACGCTCTCAAAAGGAAAAAAAAATCCTGATTTTTGCAACATTTTCCATCGATGCTCTGGTCCTATTGATCGTAGCGTGATGTTGTATAGCCTAAAGCCTTCGTCGATAATTAGGCTACCCAACACAAAAATAAATAATTTTTCGATTCGAACCAGTAGTTCCTGAGATAAGCGCGTTTAACCAAACAAACTCTGGTGTCAGCCAAGAAAATACGACTATATTGGTGCTTAGCAAAAAACGAGAATAAATTATGAACTTTTATGCAATATACTAGTACTGTGACAATATCTATAGACCAGTGCTTTTAACCTTTGAAAATGGTAAAAAGTGAAAAAAATTATAGTAGGATGAAACCCATTAGAAAAGGAAAATAATATAACAAAAATGAAAGGAAAAATAAATTACGGTCGATCTGAGATGGGAAAGTGGAAAGGGGGGGGGGGAATTAAGGGTAGACACGATTTATTTCGATTTTCGACAAAACTACAAGTCCTATGGAAAAAAGTTATTCGGCAAAGTTGTAGGTAATAAGAAGATCTACAACTTTTGTGCTAACACTTTTTCACATAACCTTAAAATGCATGCGAAAAATTCCAATATCCAAGTTTTTCATTTTCTATTTTATCTTTTACAAAAAAAAAAAAATTTTCATGAAATTTGGTAAAAATTTACCAAATTTACCTTTTAATGTCCCAAACACACTGTATATTTTTGATTTAAAATATTAATTTTTTCACCTTGTAATCACTTAATATCGAAAAAAAGGCCAATTTTCAATCGAAAATTCTCAAAAAAAATTTTTTTTTCCTGCACAATCACTAACTACAAGCAATAAAGCACATTTTTCATGAGTTTTTTTTTTATAAAAACCAAAGAAAATAAAATAAAAACACCAAGTACAACGATAATTAAAAAGATATTACAATATGAGTGAGTGACCAAAAAAAAAATTTTTTGTCTAATCATATATAATTATATATGATCATACCTGGGCAATTTTCATATCTGATTATATATGATTAGACAATTTTTTTTGTCGGGCACTCACTCATATTGTAATATCTTTTTAGTTATCGCTATACTTGGGTGTTTTTTATTTTATTTTATTTAGTTTTTATAATAATACTCTCGAAACATGTGCTTTTGCTTGTAGTAATTGAATGCTCGGGAAAAATATTTTTGTCTAATCATATATAACTACATATGATTATACCTGGTCAATTTTCAGATATAATTATATATGATTAGACAAAAACATTTTTTCCCGGGTATTATATATTAAAAAAGTGTATATCGCTTGAATAAGCAACTTCTTTCAGTTAAAACGGCTGTAAGGATTTTAAAAACATGTTTAAGATGTCCGAGATTTTAAAATATTACACTGAAAATTTTCTATCCCGGACAAATATACGGTTCCTGTAGAATAACGACTAACGCATCCTTTTAAAACGGTTGACCGAAGGTTGATAAAGCTAATTATGAAGATATCTAAGCACTTAATGATACACCCAAGATAGTTTTATTTTTGGAAAACTGACTTGTTAATGCAAAATTATTGAAAATAGAAAAGTTTCTTTACTGATTTACGTTTCTGGAATGGATGAATGACTTTATCTAGCAATTCGGATTTTTGTATAAATATAGTTTAAAAGGTATAAAAGAAATTTTTTCTTTGAGTTTTCTCTTGTGAGATTACTGTAACCTTTTCTTGATAAAATAGTCGAAAGTGTTGAAAGACATTTTTTTGGGAAATATTATGCATATAAAAGGGTTTCTCTAATTTATAATTCAGTTTCCGCACTCAGCGAAGCGGGTGAGTAGCAGCTAGTTCACGACAGTTGTTTTAGAATGAAACCAAAAAAATGACTCTTTAGCGAATCAAAAGCTGAACTCAAAAAAGTTTTTAGTTGTTTTAACAAAAATCCAATTAGGACCCCCTTTTTCATTCCATGAAATACCTTTAATACCTATAATAGACCTTTAACATTCAGTTAAAATAAAAATTACACAGCTTAAAAAGTTTGTTGTTATTTGACATAAACATATTGTGAAGTGATAACATTACATTGTTCTTGATAAAAATGGACGAGTTATATAGAAATTCGCAACAGTTTGCAACCCTTGTGGATTCCGATATCAATTTAAAGGTAACTTCATCACATACCAATCATTTACTAGACTCTTAAACATCCAGGTGTCTTTCAGTTAATTCCTCTAATGGAAACCATTGATGACACAATAATGCGATTGGAAGAGTTTGAAAGTCTGATTAAAATGGCCCAGGAAGTGTCCAAAGATGTGACTGGGTCGAATGGAGGTCCTTTACACATCCACGAAAACTACAGAGACGGACTAATGTCGTTGTGTTCCCGAACGGATGCCCTGGAACGATTGGTTTCGCGAGTCAAAACCGATCTCGATGTTCTGGAATCGCGAGTGGAAAAAGCCGAAAATGAATTAGGAGGAAATGAGCAGAACTCGATAAAGACTCTTTTAAAACCATTTTTGGTATATATCGTTTACTGTTTTGGAGTTTAGTTCTTAAAATTGATTTATAAGAGTTGCAGTCATAGGCTCCTTATAGTACGAGAGCTAGCGACGTCGAAAAAAAAGAATTTTAGGTCGGTCAGTTTTTATATATGTTATCTCTCGGACTATCCCGGACATCATACAGGGCTGTCGGGAGGGGTTGCGTTTATTAGGGCGCATCGCACCTATGACAGGTAAAATATTGAAATTTTCAGAAAAAAAGGAAAAGTTTCATATGAAATTTGTATAAAAAAATAAATATTATAAAAAAATGAAAAACCGACTTCAAAATATATAAAAATTCTTAAACAAAAAATGCACTAAAAAGTAACAAAATAATGGCGAATCTTTGCAGTATTTACAACTTACAAATTATTAGGCTGATACAACGTACAACTATTGTTATTTTTGGAGTTGGTGTCAGCCAAGAAAATACGACTATATTGGTACTTAGCAAAAAACGAGAATACCTTATGAAAATTATTTTTCAAATGAACTTTTAAACAATATTCTCGTATTGTAACAATATCTAGCGACCTTTAAACTACAAAATACCAATACCAATTAAACCTTTTTAAAATTTTTACAAATTACTAATAATATTTATTTTCTTGACTGCCACCAACTCCAAAAATAACAATAGTTGTACGTTGTATCAGCCTAATAATTTGTAAGTTGTAGATACTGCAAAGATTCGCCATTATTTTGTTACTTTTTTGTGCATTTTTTGTTTAAGAATTTTTATATATTTTGAAGTCGGTTTTTCATTTTTTTATAATATTTATTTATTTCTCGCGTTTTAGTGATCTGAAGTTTGATAACTGATTTTATTTTCTTAAGGTTCTCATTTTTTTAAATGGTTAACCTTTCAAACGCGCTGCTCATATGAGGCAGCGCCGTTTAATATTAAAAGTTACTACATCATCCCTTTTTGCTCTTAAGGGTTGAAATTTTTTACTTTTAAATGTAATAACAAAACTAAGTAGATTATTCTTTCCAACAGAAAAAAAATTATCAAAATTCGGTTAAATGTCACTATTTCATCCCCTCTTTTCATTTTTAAGGGGTGGATTTTTTTCTTCAAATTGAAATGTGAACAATTTAAAAGAATTATCGAATTATATTATATATTATATAAATAAAAGAATTATCGAAATCGAGCTATCCAATAAGAAGTTAGTATTTCATCCCTTAGTTTTCAACCCCTTAGAAGTAAACGATTTCCTTCAAATTAAAATTGAGCCACACGAAAAGCACTGGCTTTCAAGTAAAAAAATAATTTTCAAAATCGAGCCATCCAATAAGAAGTCAGTATTTCATCCCTTAGTTTTCAACCCCTTAGAAGTGAACGATTTCCTTCAAACTAAAATGGGACCATTCGGGAAGCATCAGCTTTCAAATAAAAAAAGAATCATCAAAATCGCTTCACCCAGTCGGAAATGCTGAGGTAACAAACATTAAAAAAAAAAAAAAAAAAAAAAAAAAAAAAAAAAAAAAAAAAAAAAAAAAAAAACAGCCGAATTGAGAACCTCCTCCTTTTTTTGAAGTCGGTTAATAACATTTTACATGAAAAATGTCCCGTGACTAATTTTCGTAAAGTTGCTAGTTTGCCCGCTACAAGCTTGTAAAGCTCATTGTTTACATGTCGGCACAATGGCTGCATCTCTGAACAGTCGGCCACTCAAATGACGTCAGGTCGAGCCAGCCTTTCCAAGCTTGTAGCGGGCAAACTAGCCATTTTACGAAAATTATCTACTGGACATTTTTTATTTAAAATATTATTTTCTACAAATTTCATCTGAAACGTTTTCTTTTTTCTAAAAATTTCAATATTTTACCTGTACAGGTGCGATGCGCACTAATAAACGCAACTTCTCCCGACAGCCAGACAACCCTTATGATGTCCGGGATAAGCCGAGAGATAACATATATAAAAACTGGCCGACCTAAAACACTCCCTCGAAAACGTTGCTAGCTCTTAAACTATACGGAATAAACTCCAGTTGACAAACATCATTGCACAAATTGCACCCCAAACTTCTCATTGCTATATTTTTGTTGCAGAAAAAACCGAGCGATTCCAAGACGCACGTGAATAAAAATCAACAGATGCCTTATGAATTCTTTAAACTAGAAAACTATTTTCCTAAATAGCTCAGTTATGAAACCATATATTTAACGTTCTGTTACTAGTTTATAAAAAGATTTTTATATTATACTAATAAACTTTAATTTTATTTCCTTCCAATAACTAAATCACAACTGTCATCTCAATCAATCCTTGACTTGCTTTAACATTTAAATATTAATATTTGATTCGATATTAAATCAAATAGATGTAGTTAGTTTAAATTAAGTATATTCGACTTCAAAAAAGGAGGAGATTCTCAATTAGACTGTATGCTTATATATTTTTAAGTGAAACTTTTTATATATCGTTTCAAATTTTTTGGCCTGTCTTTAGCATGTCGCGTGTTACATTCTCGGCAGGGAATCGGCAAATGTTCGACAAAGCTCGTATACACATTGTTAGCTATATACCATGTCGTTTTACCAGGGTTGTTGCGCGAGTTATTATTACATGAATAGCTATTTTCCTCTCGATCACAACGCAACGTTTTAATTATTAAAAGTTTTCATTTATTGTCAGTCATATTTGTATTGGTATTTTTGTTTTAATCAGTGTATTGATATACATGCTGTTGTTCACTTGTCATGATAGACAAAGATACAGCTAGTAAGAATTTTGCGAAAATATCCGACGGTGAATTAATTTTACGCCGTAAAGGAAAGACTGCCGACAGAGTTCGTGCTTATAGAGACAGGATAAAGGCTCCTGGTGAGTTGATTTAATTTTTATAGTGAAATTATTAAATTGATTAGAACTTTCTGCTGGTCCATATGCTAATGTATGTCGGAGCGATAGGTTGTTTAGTATGATGTTTGTGTTAGCGTGTACCCTAAATCGAATAATTTTCTGAAAATTTTCAATTACCTACTTAAATGCCTAATATGTTAAAATATACCCGGAAACAAATGTTTTTGTCTAATCTTTACCCATAATAAGCCTAGAGATTTTTACTACTTGAATATCTATATAATAAAAACGTTCCATCTCTTCTGCGCGAGAGAACGAAAAACGGAATCATTTATTCCAACTAAGATTTTTATCTAATCTAAAAAATTTAAGGTTTTGTTGAATACTCTTTGTTGCCTACATTTTCATATATTTAATACAAAAAATTAAATGCCATTTACATTGTAATTTTCCCCAAAAAAAACAGGGTAATAACAGGGTTTGTTCAGGGTAAACTTGAAAGCAGCTGAGCCGATTTCAATGGAATTTTCACAAAAAGTTATTAAATATTGTAACTTATATTATAGGTTACTTTTTATTTCGAATAGTTGTCCCTGTCTGTTTGTTTGTTCTTGGCAAACTTGAAAACGGCTGGTCCGATTTGGACGAGATTTTCACTACAAGTAGTAAATATTACAAAAAGTGCTTTAAAACACTTTTTATTCCGAAAAAATGTTGATTTTCTGAGAAAAAAATAAAAACTATAAAAACTGCGCAACGAAAAACATACATCGGCAGGCAGTTGTGATACAATGTACATATACTAACATATCGTTGAGACGACATGATTTTAAACTATGTAATTTGTTATTCTTATAAATTAATGTTCGCAAATTTGAAAATTATAACCATGATAGAAGTATAGCGATAGGTTAAATTTCTAGAAACCATAAGTCCATTGTGAATTTACGGGTAGTTAATATATTATTAAAAGTTCGGCTGAGTAAACGCTCGAATTGTCGAGGAAGGAGAAGGAAATCTTCTGATTTCATTCATAAAAAGAAATATCTTAGTTCTAAAATGAGACCCGTAAGAAAAAATAACAAAAACAGACAGTTCGACTTAAGTGATCCCAATTAGGAGTTTGATTGCAGAGAGGTGAAGCCGTTAGACAAAGCCCCCAGAACAAAAATAAATCCAGCCCAACTTATTTTTCAAGAGAGAATTTCAATGGAATTTTCACAAAAAATTAATAAATATTGTAACTTACATTATAGGTTACTTTTTATTTCGAATAGTTGTCCCTGTCTGTTTATTTGTTCTTGGCAAACTTGAAAACGGCTGGTCCGATTTGGACGAGATTTTCACTACAAGTAGTAAATATTACAAAAAGTGCTTTACTTTTTATTCCGAAAAAATGTTGATTTTCTGAGAAAAAAATAAAAACTATAAAAACTGCGCAACGAAAAACATACATTGGCAGGCAGCTGTGATACAATGTACATATACCATATCGTATCGTAAAGACGATATGATTTTAAACTATGTTATTTGTTATTCTTATAAATTAATGTTCGCAAATTTGAAAATTATAACCATGATAGAAGTATAGCGATAGGTTAAATTCCTAGAAACCATAACTCCATTGTGAATTTATGGGTAGTTAATTTATCGTTAATAGTTCGGCTGAGTAAACGTTCGAATTGTCGAGGGAGGAGAAGGAAATCCTCTGCAGTAAATATGATTTCATTCATAAAAAGAAATATCTTTGGTCAAAAACGAGACCTGTAAGAATAAGTAACAAAAACAGACAGTTCGACTTAAGTGATCCCGATTAGGATTATGACTAAGAGAGGTGAAGCCGTTAGGCAGAACCCCCAGAACAAAAAGAAATCCAATCCAACTTATTTTTTAAGAGAAAATAGGAAGTTAGATATGACAATCGCGTTGTTTTTTTTTCACCAAAAAACTATATTCTTAATTTTCAATTAATTTTAGCAAGATATATAAGAATTCGTTGTCTAATCTTGGATCTCTGGAAATAGCAGACTTGCCGATAAGACATAATGGACTTAATACTATATCCTAGAATAATGAACCTAAGACAACCAAATCTGATACCTCAGATCTTAAAAAAACACATTAAATATTATTGATCCTAAAAAAGGTACACTTCCTAAAGGATAGCTACTAATCCATTCTACTAAAACTAATAAATGATTTCATATGACATTTGGTGTGAAAGGTTCTCAAGGCTTAAAATGTTCTTAATATTTAACAATATTCAAAAAAACGTAAAGATCCTACCTATAAGATAGCTTATATCTGTTCCTGAAAAAGTAGTTTAACGGGTTTTCATGAACTTTCTATGAAATAAAGGTCTAGAAATATCTAATTTTCTTTTTTTGTATAAAATACAATATACACTGCCGGCCAAAAGTTTGAGACCAGTTGTAATATATTTATGCTATCACTTATTGTATTCAAAGTTTCGGTAATAAAATAAAAATTGTTGTCCATACATATTTTTAAATTACTGATGAACATCTAAAGAGACTTTTGTAGGTATGTTTCTCAGGTACAAATAGAATTAATGGGTTCTGTTTAAAAACATCCAAGACCGCAGGGTGTCTGGCCAGTGGAAGGGTCATCATTATATTTAAAGTAGCTCCGTATTAATTGTTCTTTAATTCTATTCTTCTTTAATTTTGCACTGGCTATTCTTTGTTATTATTTAGACTTTCTAAAACAGGTTATTTTAAATTTTTTTTTTAGTTATGTACCATTTTGTACGAATAATTTAATTTAGTCTTAACTTGGGGTTTCTATAGTTAAAACGTTTTAAAAATGGGAAAAGTACGAGAAATAAATATTGAAACTCGATCTGCCATTGTTACTTTACATAATGAAGGCAAATCCGAACGTGAAATTGCGTCTCAACTTAAACTTTCGAAGACTTGTATTCATCGCACAATTATTCGGTTTAAGGAAACGGGTAGTTTTCAAGATTTTCCACGTTCAGGAAGACCGAGAGCTACTACTTCTAGTGAGGATCAGTTTATCGTTATTACCAGCAAAAGGAATAGACGCTTAACAGCACCAAAAATTCGTGCTGAAGTGAACAAATCTTTAAATAAACCAGTTTCGCTTACCACAGTGAAAAGACGGTTGAGGAACGCTAAACTGTTTGGTCGTGTTGCCGTTCGGAAACCTTTACTAAGGCCGCAAAATAAGAAAAAAAGGATGCAGTGGGCCCTATTCCATCGAGATTGGACAGAAGATGATTTTAAAAAAGTGTTTTGGACTGATCAGTCAAAATTCCAAGTATTTGGCTCAAATCGACGAATTTACGTTCGGCGTAGCACCGAAGAAAAGATGTTACCAGATTGTGTAGTGCCAACTGTTAAGCACGGCGGTGGTTCAATAATGGTCTGGGGTTGTTTCTCAGGCCATGGAATTGGAAATTTGGTTAAAATTGATGGAATTTTGAAGAAAGAGGAATATAAAACAATTCTCGAAAAAAATGCTGTACCATCAGGCTTAAGTTTAATTGGCAATGGGTTCATTTTCCAGCAAGATAACGATCCAAAGCATACTTCCAAGCTATGTAAAAATTATTTATTACAAAAACAAGCAGAAGGAGTTTTAAAAATCATGAAATGGCCACCGCAAAGTCCGGATCTCAATCCAATCAAGCTTTTGTGGGACGAGTTTGATAGGAATGTCCGAGAGGAGTGTCCCTCTTCACTTGCAGACTTGTGGAGACTACTACAAGAAAGCTGGAACAAAATTTCTCAAGAAACCATAAATAAATTAATAAGTAGAATGCCGAGGCTAGTAGAAAAAGTAATTAAGTGCAAGGGAGGATTTTTTGATGAAAAAACAGTTTGAGTAATTAATTCATTTTTTTTTTTTATAGAATAATTTTTTATGTTTATTTTCTATACTAAGTATGTTTAAAGGTTATAACTATAATATTAATAAACATTTTTACTGTATTTGTCTTTGAATTTTCAAAAATATTTCCTTTTTTTGGCTTAAATCTATATGGTCTCAAACTTTTGGCCGGCAGTGTACATATATTTGTATAGATACGCTCTGCGAAGCGGGCGGGTATCAGCTAGTCATATATAATATCATATATAATTATATAATTATACCTGGTCAATTTTCAGATCTGATTATTTATATATGGTTATATATGTTTAGACAAAAACATTTTTTCCCCGGGTAATCTATCTTAGTTTGAAAAATTCACATTGAAATTAATTTTTCTTCAACCATGACCTTAAAAAAGCTAAGGGAGCTACCGTTTTATTTAAGCTTCAACTTAAATTTCAAAAGCACACTGAATATTTCGATTCGTAGAACACTTAAGCAGTCTTTATAGTAAATCACAAATTATTTGCACCCCAAAATAAGCTAAAGCATTCTTTTTTAAATATATTTTCAGAGGAACTATTTTTTTCACCCACTTCTCATTATATCGTCTTATAAAAATAAAACGAAATCAATTACAACCCTGGGCATTTGTGATGGAAACAGCTAAATATTTAAATAAATAAAGGAGCATATTTTAAACAAGACTTACCAGTTTAACAACAATAAAATCGATGATAAAATCAACATTTTCCAGCACGAACCGCAGCATTATCCGAAACCACACTAACTTCACTTTTCATACTTACTTCACTACTTAAATGTCAAAATACCTCCGAAATATTTCATTAAAAATATTAATTCCGACTTCAGTTACAAAATAAAACACTTTTATTCACTCAAAATGACTTAAGTCCAGGAAAATTTGGGATAAAACAGGACAATGCACACACATGTCAAAGTTTATAAGGCGTCTGAGTTGCAGATGTTTCTAAGCCAACGGTTATTATTGATGATTGGACGATAACCGCGCAAACTCAAACCTGACTTAAAATTCAAATATAAATTTTGAAACAAACTTAAGAAAAACTGAATCGCTAGAATTAATTGATTTTATTTGTCTTGTGTATTATAACATATATCCTTCTTAATTAAGATCAATATTTCAGTCATTTCATTCGTTTAGAATAATTTTTCATAGTTCATATTGAAGATTTATCATTATTAAGACATTATTCAAGCCAGTTCTGTATAGGGCAAATATGATGTAGGTAGTCAAAATAGATATTTTTCAGTTAATTGCTAATTAATAATTAAATTTTTTTAAAATTTTTAAACTCTATCTGCTCTTTTCATTACGCAAATAATTAATTGACCAAATTTTTGCAATATTTTTAATAACTAATTATTTGTAACTATTCATACATGTATTGTTGTACGATAACGTCATCACATGCAGTTGGATCTTGTAAACATGAAAGGTTTAAAAATTGAATTACTAATTAACCATAAACCTGGAGAAATTGTGGATCCGGAAAGAGTATTTAAGTAACAATTTTTTGAAAAAAAACAAAACAGTGATTTTTTTGGATTATATAGCAATTTTTATTTTTAAAAAATTAATTTTATATTAACTTATAACTATACACTTGGAGCAATAGCGGATTCTGAAGGAGCAATTTTTTGGCATATAGTTAAAAATGATCTACGCTAAGTTCTTTCCGGTTATTTTAAATATATTTTTGCTTTCAATTTCTTAAAAGTTTTTCCACTGTAAATTAAATATGTTGTTAACATAATAACCTACGCAGACGACGTCGCGGGTATCAGCTAGTTTTCAATAATTCTGTATCAACAAGTCAGTTCTCCAATAAAAAAAAAAGTGGTTGCGTGTACTTATGTACGCGCGTGAGAAGTTATACTTCTTTGGTATCATTAAAAATTAGTTTTTATTAATTTTATTCAAATAATCAATTTTAAAAACCTGTATTTTAATATTTAATAATAATAACAATAATACATATTTATAGATATTATTATTAAAAATAAAACTAAGAGAATAATATTTTAATTTGTATCAATAAATAATATCCAAAGAAAGCTGCAAGACGTTTATAAAATTTGTCAGGATCATTTTTCTGGTTAACAATTCACGCATGTCATGGAAACGAAGCTTTATAGAAATTGCAAAATAAAGTAAGTAGCTACTTGTCAAAGTAAATGTCTCAATCTAATTCATATCTTGTGTTACTAAATTATTATTCTAAGATGGTTGAATCATTTCAGAATCCCAGATTTTGTGATAACTAAGAATATGCATGGAATGCAGACGTCATTTTCATCATTAAATTTCAAATAGTATAACAGCTACTGCAAAATTCGAGAAAAGTAATAACTTATTTTTTAATAATATGTGTCATTTGTATATATAATTATTTTTAATTTAAATATAAAAATAAATAAATAAGTAAATAAATACAACAAAAATTCAAATTACGCGCGCCTAGTTAAAAATAACAAGCTGTTTTGCGGGCAACTTCATTTTGTTAATTTGTGATGATAAAATAGAACGCTACTAATGCTTCTAAAACCGCGCCGCGAAGCAGACGTCATTTTCATCATTAAACTTCAAATAGTACCTATAACAGGTACTGCAAAATTCGAGAAAAGTAATAACTTATGTTTTAATAATATGTGTTATTTTTATATATAATTATTTTTAATTTAAATATAAAAATTAATAAATACAACAAAAATTCAAATTACGCGCGCCAGGATACCCAGTGGTTTTGCGACTAACTTCATTTTGTTAATTTTTGTCTCAAGATGCGCGCGCATCTTAAAATTTCACTCTCATCATTTTTTCATAATTTGCCTAAAGAAAAAACTTCAAAAATTTTTTTCAGTTTATCTCGGAAACCAAACATTTAAGAACAAAAACGTGTTATTATCAATGGCGGTTTGTCCATAAACACTGCGACAATGCAGCACCCTAGATTTTGTAAAAATACTATTCACATTCATATTATTAAGTGACAATAATATTGATGGAGTCATAATAATAATATAGTAAAATTGTTAAATATTACAAATTCAATTGTTATGTAAACAAACTAATTAAATCTTGTTTAGAATACGTTGAAATATGAAGTTTGGAACTGTGGTTTTGACAGTGTCAATTCAGCCGGTTTCGTTCAGCTTCGTCTATCTACGCTTAAGTTCGTGTACTACAAGCATAAGCTAATATATGCACGTAGCGATTGAAACTGATACTGTGATATCGGCAGTGTTGGTATTAGATTTCTATATAACAGCCAGCATTGTATTTAAATAAATCAGTTATTTCATTGTTAGATTTTTCAATCTGTATATATTTAAAGAAATATTTCACAAGCTATTAACGCTAATCAATAAAGAATTAATCTTTTTTTTTCATTTAAGAAATTAATTTTATTTTATTACAGAAAAAAATAATTTCGTTTTTATTATTTTAAATAGATTATCTATGTAAATTATCATCATGGGGGTCAGTGTAAAATACTAGAAGAAAAACTTGAAATTAAGGATAAAGGTCGATCAATACCAAATATCATTTGTGGCGACTAGAAATGGAATTTGAACATGCAGTGATACCTCTCGCAACTGCCCTGACAAAACGACGTTATATAGCTTACGTATATATATATAACGTGTAAATAAATGTGGGTACCCACTCCCACCTTTATATAAGTAAGTGCTTTCAACTCCTTGAATTCTCAGGTAATTTTCCAATCGTTTTTCAATTTTCCTAGTGTCGTAGGTTTCCTAGGAAAATCAACAATGTCTACCCTATCTAACAACATTATTTCATATAAGAAATGTCAGTTTTAATGTCAAATTTTCAAAAATGTCCATCACCCCCTCACACAATCTTTCGCTAAAATAATTTATCCAAACTATATCTAAATTCTTGGCAATACACAAATCACAAATATTCTTCCCCCACCCAAAAAAAAAAAAATTCTTAAAATGGAAGGAGTTAAACAATACGAAGAAACCCTTGACTTCTACAAGAAGGAAAACTTCAACTTAAAAGTTCGCGTTTATCTGCTGGAAGAGAAAATCGACCAGCTGTACAAAAAATATGCACAGTTAAAAGACGTGACCGATGCCAGTACTGAACAAAAACTAATGGTAACTCATTGCCATGAACCTATCGCGTTTTAATCACTGTCGAGTATCGAACCTAAAATCTCGTGGAACGTTAACTTGCCGTTACTTAAGTGTTAACATAAGCTGATGTTTTGCAGGAAGAAAAAGAAAGTCTGGCGAAGAAATTGCAAGAAAACCATGAACTGTTGCTGCATGCATTGGATGCAATCAATGCTATGGACCGAAAAACGTCTCTTCAAGATATGGTCAAAGAGAAACTTTTACAGTCCCAAAACGAGGCATGCTTAGGAGTAAATTCCACGAAAAACTTGGACAGTTTGGTTGAAAGCTCTAAAATGCCAAAGTGTCGTTCTATAATTGAAGTTATCTCAAATGAAAATGTTATTGTTACGGAGTACAAAAAGGAAATTAAGAGTCTTAGAAAAAGAGTAGGTATAAGCAACTCGTAGGGATTTGCGTCTAGTTATTTAATTTAATAAGAAGGGTAAACCTAGGTGAATCTCATATCCGATTTCGTTCATTTTTAACCGACTTCAAAAAAAGGAAGAGTTTCTCAATTCAACTGTATTTTTTTTTTTTTTTTTTTATGTTTGTTACCTCAGCATTTCCGACTGGGTGAAGCGATTTTGATGATTCTTCTTTTATTTGAAAGCTGGTGCTTCCCGAATGGTCCCATTTTAGTTTGAAGGAAATCGTTCACTTCTAAAAGGTTGAAAACTATAGGATGAAATACTAACTTCTTATTGGATGGCTCGATTTTGAAAATTATTTTTTTATTTGAAAGCCAGTGCTTTTCGTGTGGCTCAATTTTAATTTGAAGGAAACCGTTTACTTATAAGGGGTTGAAAACTAAGGGATGAAATACTAACTTCTTATTGGATAGCTCGATTTCGATAATTCTTTTTTTATTTGAAAGCTAGTGCTTCTCGTGTGTTCCCATTTTAATTTGAGTAACATCTTTCACTTCTAAAGGGTTGAAAACTAAGGGATGAAATATTAACTTCTTATTGGATAGCTCGATTTTGATAATTCTTTTTTTATTTGAAAGCTGGTGCTTTTCGTGAGGTCCAGTTTTAATTTGAGGGAAATCTTCAATTTCTAAAGGGTTGAAAACTAAGGGATGAAATATTAACTTCTTACTGGATAGCTCGATTTTGATAATTCTTTTTTTATTTGTAGAACACAACCTTAAATTAATCTCCTATCCATTTAAAAAAAAAAACTCCACTCATAAGGGGTTAAAAATTAGAGATGAAATAATATTATAATTTTTTTCTGGCTAATCCGATTTTGATAATTTTATTTCTATTACGTACAACGTACCTTTAAATTGTTCACATTTCAATTTGAAGAAAATAATCCACCCCTTAAGGATGAAAATAGGGGATGAAATAGTGACATTTAACCGAATTTTGATAATTTTTTTTCTGTTGGAAAGAATAATCCACTTAGTTTTGTTATTACATTTAAAAACAAAAAATTTCAACCCTTAAGGGCAAAAAGGGATGATGTAGTAACTTTTAATATTAAACGGCGCTGCCTCATATGAGCAGCGCGTTTGGAAGGTTAACCATTTTTAAGAAAATAAAATCAGTTATCAAACTTCAGATCACTAAAACGCGAGAAATAAAAAATATTATAAAAAAATGAAAAACCGACTTCAAAATATATAAAAATTCTTAAACAAAAAATGCACTAAAAAGTAACAAAATAATGGCGTATCCTTGCAGTATCTACAACTTACAAATTATTAGGATGATACAATGTACAACTATTGTTATTTTTGGAGTTGGTGTCAGCCAAGAAAATAAATATTAATAGTAATTTGTAGGAATTGTAAAAAGGTTTAGTTGGTAATTGGTATTTTGTAGTTTTAAGGTCGCTAGATATTGTTACAGTTCGAGTATATTGTTTAAAAGTTCATTAGAAAAATAAATTTCATAAGGTGTTCTCGTTTATTGCTAACTACCGACATAGTCGTATTTCTTGGCTGACACCAACTCCAAAAATAACAATAGTTGTACATTGTATCATCCTAATAATTTGTAAGTTGTAGATACTGCAAAGATACGCCATTATTTTGTTACTTTTTAGTGCATTTTTTGTTTAAGAATTTTTATATATTTTGAAGTCGGTTTTCATTTTTTTATAATATTTATTTATGGGAAATATAAATATTAGGTTAGAAAATAGGTTTCGTTATTCTTTTGTCAATTTTAGAATTTTTTTCTTTTGAGATTTGGTAGTTGATACCTTTAGGTTGCTATAGAAACCAATTTCGTGTAAATGTTTACAACTTTCAGTTTACGATCAGTTTAAACATGGAGTGTCAAAATAAGCATTTTTGACATTTTTTATTTTCATAAAGGCAAGAAAGCGGCTAAGGCTCACAAAGAGATGTGTGAAGTTTATGGTGTTGGTTGTTTAACAGATCGCACGAATTGGTTTAAAAAATCTCGTTCTAGAAATTTCTCACTGAAATATGACCAGCGTTTTGGGCGACTTTTCTGAAGTTGATGACAAAACGAAAGCGATAATTGAATCAAATCTTCACATAACTCTGTGAGAGATTGTAAAACAGTTAAATGTATCACACACAACAATTAAAAGTTATATAAGACGTCTTGTTAAGAAGATCGATATTTGAGTTCCGCACGAATTGAAAGAAATTCACCCAACACAACGAATCACAATGTTTGTGATACGCATTTATCGAATTATCACGAACGATCAAAAATGGATCGTCCACAAAAACGTTAATCGAAAAATATCAGCCGCTTTCTTGCCTTTATGAAAATAAAAAATGTGTCGAAAATGTTTATTTTGCATTCCGTGTTAAAACTGACCGTAAACTGAAAGTTGGTATTAAATTTACACGAAATTGGTTTTTATATCGACTACGAAATCTTAAAAGAAAACAATTCTTACATTGACAAAAGAACAACGAAACATACATAACGCTAACTACTGGCGCAAACCGAAATTACTTTCTTGCCAACCCAATTTATATTGATATATAGTATTCTATCGATAAAAATACTCTTTTAGAGGGTGGCACTTTCATTTTGTAAGTACACCCGGTACACCCCTTAAAAAGATTTTTTGTCGATTAATAAGAAACACGGGGTCGTTCGATTTTAATGAAGAAATAGAAACCGAATTCGAACATGCAGTGATACCTCTCGCAACTGCTCTGACGAAACGACGTTATATACCTTAAGCAATTCAATTTGTTCGGGGCCAGTGCTAGCCACTGTAATCTATACCAATAATAAGATTTCTACTTTTTGAAAAGTTATATAATAACAACATTACATGTTACCTGCGCGAGGGAACAAAAACAGAATTATTTTTCTTAGCTGAGATTTTTATCTAATCTAAAAAATGTAAGGTGTTTTGATGAATACTCTTTATTACCTACATTTTCATATATTTTATATAAAAAAATAAATGCCATTTACAAAAAAAAAAAATTGTTTGTCCAGGATAAACTTTAAAACGGCTGAGTCGAATTCAATGAAATTTTTACAAAAAGTTAATAAATATTGTAACTTACATTATAGGCTACTTTAAATTTCGAATAGTTTTCTCTGTCTGTTTGTTTGTTCTTGGCAAACTTGAAAACGGCTGGTCCGATTTGGACGAAATTTTCACTACAAGTAGTAAATATTACAAAAAGTGCTTTAAAATACTTCTTATTCCCAAAGAATTTTGATTTTCTGAGCAAAAAAATAAAAACTGTGCAACGAAAAATATACATCGCCAAACTTGAAAAACGCTCAGCGAAGCGGGCGGGGTCAGCTAATTGTAAATATATACAGTGGTCCCTTGCTCGTATCTTGAATTACTCGTATCTCGAAACTACCGGTCGACCTGCTAAGCCAAACTCGTATCTTGAATTTCGCTCGTAACTCAAAGCAAAAAACCACTCGCTCGCCGGCTTGTATCTCGAAAAACTCGTATGTTGGGGCACTCGTATGTCGAGGTACCACTGTACATGTAAATAAACGTGGGTAACCACTCCCACCTTACTAACATATTGAAACGAGACAGACTTATCCGGCCTTACGTGGAGGCGATTAAGACAAACGAGTCCTGTTCAAAAAAAAAAAAAAAAATGTTTAAAAAATAATAATTATAAAAAGTTTAAGGTTTTTGGGTGTGTGAGGCACGGGGATTCTTTGATTTTTCGAACTGTTGATCCACCTTGAAACAGGAATTTTTCCAAGGACTTATCTTGGTGGTCGCCTCGCTCGTAACTCGCTTGAAAATGAATTTCCAAATAATCAAAACACTATTTGATTAATGATAATAAAAAATTAGATTAATTTTTTTAAAAAAGTAAATTAACACAAAAATATAAAATAAAATTATCGAATCAGAGTCTTCGTTTTGAGTTTTTCCATTTGCCTTGGAATCCAGTATACCGCGTCCTTCTACCCGATGCCCCCAAAGTCGCCGACAAAAACAATCAAAATCGACATGTTTTTCCTCGACGACCCGAGGACACCGGTTCTCCAACTGGACCTGAAACAAATGAAAAAACTCCGTCCACAGCGCTTAGCTTAACGCCTCGTTACAATATCCCAAAATGAACGAAATCGGACGGTGGTCCCTTAAGAATATCCGCCTTGTTAGTAAAACTTATAGTTAACGAATATTTCAGCTTGATGATTTACAAGAAGAATTGACAATCGAAAAAAATCGAAATGTCGAACTGAAGAAAATGTACGATTCGTATAATGATTTCAAAGTTCAACTATCGAAATTGGTTATCGAAAATGAAGAAAAGGATCGAATCAACTCCGAAAAAGATGAATTGATCAAGGGTTACTTGCAACAATTAAAACAATTTGAATCTAAAGAGTTTATCGAATCTCACAAGGAGTACCAACGAGTCTGTGATTTATTGAAAGAAAGCACAAATGCAGTGATAGAAAAAGTTCAGCTTATCAACGAGCTGACTGCATCCAACGGTGCATTACAGTCTAAGGTGAAGAGTTTCGAGGAAATTGTCTCACATAAAGATAACGATTTGTCAATTTTAAATAGGAAATATGACGAAATGTTGAAGCACGCGGACTTATCGCAATCGAAACTGAACAAATTTTCACAGGATTTCCACAAAATTTGCACAACGCTCGACGAATACATGCAAAAGACGCCGACTTTAAAACGAAAACGACCAACAATTATATGGACCGAAAAAGAGCTCACTGTTAACATCGACGAGTTCACCGACAGCATCCAAGCAATTGTCAAAGAAAATGAAAAACTACGCGAAAGTTGCACCCGAGAAGTGGAAAATCGGGAGATGAAAATCCGAATGTTGGAAATGGAAAATTCACGAGCTCTCGATCTGATTCGGGAATTTTTGATTTTCGAGTCGCAGATGGGAGATGAAAAAAATGGCAAGAAACGGGATACCAAGTCGAAGTGGGTGTTTTTGTTGCAACAAAAGGAGCAACAAATCTCACAGCTGGAACATGAGTTGACCAACCTGTTGAAGTCGGTTCGGATGAATGCGCTGGGAGAACGCCAGAAAAAAGATCGAACCACGTCTCCGTTAAGACCTTTTTCACCCCCATGTAAATAATAATTGTGAATTAAAAAGTTTTCGTTTATATTTTATTTAAATAGTCTTTTATAAAATCGGCGTTTCTAATACCAACGGTATAAGTAATTCTTAAAATTCTCAAATTGTTACAATTTTTTTTAATAACGAGTTTCACAATGGTTCAAATCTTGCATTTCAATGTTGTAAACCTCGAAAATTTCGAAGATGATCGGTGCAACTTCTCGATTCCAACACCAACCGAAGATGATTCGTTCAGGTTCCCGATAAAATGCCAAAAGAGCTTAAATTAAGGATCTTTTAGTAACAGTATAAAAGTTGTAGTAGGGTATTTGAGAACAATTAACTTTAAATTATCTTAATTAATAACAGAAAATAACAATTTTAGTAAACTTTTGCTATAACATAATCATAACTTATCTACTTTAATAATTTGATCACAAAACTTGTTTAACATAAACATAATAACAACAAAAATATAGAATATAAAAAATATTACCATTCCTTTTTCCCCGGTAGTAAGTGGGGTAATTGAAATCAATCCACGGGGGAAATAGAAACTAAATTGTGTAATGATAATATACATAATATAAATTTTAATGATTAACTATGTTTCACACAAATCACAGATGTAATTATTAGACGTGTATTGATCGTTCGTGCATTCGTCATGGGCCCATTTCTTACATTTGGTACGCATAATCCAGTCTTCTTTAGGGGGGTGATTCATATTTTTTCGTGCAGAATATGCAATAATAGTTGACGCCGTCACTTTCCTCGAACACCGTTTTCAAATTTCTAACGACCGCTGTATTATTGACTGATGGTGGCCTCGTTTTACTTCTTCGTTTTAGTAATTGAATATTTTTATTTTTTCTTTGCAGTTTGCTTTTTTTGTTTTTCCTCTAATTGATGTTTTATGAGAGTGCTGGATAAAATTTGAGAATGTTTTCTTTTTCTTCGTTGTGAAGTTTCTATTTTAGGAATGATCGGTATATTGGCTATGTCAGACAGGAGCACAGGAGTTAACGGAGCAAGAAAAGTGTGTATGGTTTAATCGGTTTGATGTTCATGATTATGGTTGTGTGATGTTGTCGGTTGATCGTCCACAGGAATTGTTTTCTCAGCTGTAGTAGTAGTAGTATCACGAACGGAAGTAGTATGTGGACTGTCATGACTGTCAGCAGTGTTGAATTTATCAATAAAAGGCATATTTGCGAAGCATTCGTTAAACTTGTCCGTATCGATGGGATGAATTCCAGCCACTCTAAAACCATTGATCGCTTTGCTTATGTTGGCTGTCTTGTTGTACGCATTAGTAAACAGCTCGGCCACTTTGTATTGGGTGATCCGTTTGCCAGGATTGTTAACCATGTAGAGCTCACACTGTCGATTGTATGCACATTTCAGTGCACTGAAAAAAGTTAAGTCCAGCGGTTGCATTTTATGTGATACATGAGGCGGTAAGGAAAGAACATGAAGATTGTGTTCTCGAAAAAGCTCTTCTAAGGTATGCCCCCAAGCTAATGTGACTTTCGTGATTATCTAGTATTATCAAGACTGGCTCGTCCTCGGTAGGTTTAACAAAAGTAATGAAGTGCTGTAGGTATTCAACGAATATGGACTCATTTATCCAACCAGAATCAGAAACCGTGCCAATCATATCGTTATTAACGCGATTCAGCAACAGGTCACACATACGCCTTCTTTTGAAGATAAACATTGGAGGTACATATATACCGTTTGCACTTATCGCACAAACAACGCTAGTGGTGATACCGCGCTCAGCGCTTGTCGCTTTTCCAACTTGCTTCAAACCTTTCGGCGCCAATATTTTCGAATTTCGTTGAACAGTATTATTACCGCGGGTTTCGTCAATGTTAAATATACGGTGACTAGAAAAATTGTATTTGCGTTGGAGGGCTTCTAGTTGATCGAAAAACAGTTTAATTTCGGTGGCATTGAACGCTTGAATTCGGTTAAGTGACGTTGCTTCTGGAGTTCGTAGACTGATGGAGGGATGTCGAGACATGAATGAATAGTACCTGCAGTCTTTACCAGCCATCTGAGATTCTTGGTTAAATTTATGGCTCAATTTGTTGGCTTCACCAAATGTAAAGGCAATCTTTCGTAGTGATCTAGGTGTGATGCCGTAAAAAGACTCGCAACAATCGAGGATGTATTTTTCCAATTGATTTTCGTGACTATGATTGAAAACAAGGTGTCGTCCTTTTTTCGGTTTCTTAAATTCTTCTAGATTCACTTGTCGAAATAATGTTGATTTTGGTACTCCGTATTTTGTTGCTGCTTTGCTTAAAGAAAGTCGTCGACATCTCACATCATGTCTCGCGCGTTGGAGATTTTCAATTGTGTACCGCGGTGTTGTTTTTCTTGTGTAATTTCTGGGCATCTAAAGAGAGAATTTTTTTTTCCGTAGATCAATCATAATTATTGGAAACAACAGCACAAAATAAAATTGATCCAAACAAATTGATCAAACAAAACAACAACAACAACAACAAGTCAACAAAACGAAACGTTGCATCAGAGTTTAAAATAAGAAAATTCTTCGAAAAAATTGTAAAATAATTCATTTCTTACATATTAATAAGAAACGTCCACATTTACCCCGCGAAAATCGTTCCAAATTACCCGATTTAGGCAATTCATATTAAAATGCTCGATACTTAAAATATTTTCTTCATTTAACTTAAATAGCCACATAAAACTAATAAGTGAATTGTAAATGAAAGATAATAACAAAAAAATGCGCACTAAAGGTCAAAAAAATAATTTTTTCAAAGATTTTTACACATACGGCAAAAATTGTAACAAAAGATCAAATTTTAATTATTTACTTACCGTGACAGTATGCGAACGCCAATTTAAATATTTTTTTCTGTCAGCAACGATAAAGCACACACTTGTCAATTCAAACACTAATAAAAATTTTCGTGACAAAAAAAATAATTAAAATTCAACTGTTTTTAATTAGCCGCTGTTCTCAAATACCCAACCTTCCCCTACCAGTTAAAAAGATGTATAAATCCATACCTAGTAAGACTTTTGTATCTAAAATATGATATCGTAAAATTTTTTCATTCATCGCCGCATATAAACGATTCGGATACTGCAAATGATCCATTCGATGTAAACTAGGCGACTTATCACCGCTGAGGAGTCGATATGCAGCAGGATAACTGTTTTCGACCAGTTTCAACGTTTCGATCACCTTCTCGTGAGAGTAACCCAGGTCTTTTAGATTGCCTAGGACATACTGGTCGGGTCGAAAACAGTAATCGCGGTAGTCTTTTAATAAGTCCATCATTATAGAAGGACTGTTGATGGGAATGCTTTCGATTTGTCGACGTGCAGCATCCAGATCGTGTTGATATTGAAGGTCTTCTGGAATATCGGCAGAGGCTAAGGATTTGTGGTTTTTAAGCCATTCAACTGCGTCATTAGTTCGATTCCTAGTTAGATTAAAGTGGTATTAGTTCCAATTTTTAACCGACTTCAATAAAAGGAGGAGGTTCTCAATTCGACTGTATTTTTTTTTTAAATTTGTTACCTCAGAATTATCGACTGGGTGAAGCGATTTTGATGATTTTTTTTTATTTGAAAGCTGGTGCTTCCCGTGTGGTCCCATTTTAATTTGAAGAAAATCGTTCCCTTCTAAAGGGTTGAAAACTAAGGGATTAAATATTAAGTTCTTATTAGATAGTTCGATTTTGATAATTCTTTTTTTTATTTGAGAGCTGGTGCTTTCTGTTTGGTCCCATTTTAATTTGAGGGAAATCTTTCACTTCTAAAGGGTTGAAAACTAAGGGATGAAATAGTTACTTCTTATTGGATAGCTCAATTTTGATAATTCTTTTTTTATTTGAAAGTTGGTGCTTCCCGTGTAGTCCCATTTTAATTTGAAGAAAATCGTTCCCTTCTAAAGGGTTGAAAACTAAGGGATTAAATATTAAGTTCTTATTGGATAGTTCGATTTTGATAATTCTTTTTTTTTATTTGAAAGCTGGTGCTTTCTGTTTGGTCCCATTTTAATTTGAGGGAAATCTTTCACTTCTAAAGGGTTAAAAACTAAGGGATGAAATATTAACTTCTTATTGGATAGCTCAATTTTGATAATTCTTTTTTTATTTGAAAGTTGGTGCTTCCCGTGTAGTCCCATTTTAATTTGAAGAAAATCGTTCCCTTCTAAAGGGTTGAAAACTAAGGGATGAAATAGTTACTTCTTATTGGATAGCTCAATTTTGGTAATTCTTTTTTATTTGAAAGTTGGTGCTTCCCGTGTAGTCCCATTTTAATTTGAAGAAAATCGTTCCCTTCTAAAGGGTTGAAAACTAAGAGATTAAATATTAAGTTCTTATTGGATAGTTCGATTTTGATAATTCTTTTTTTTATTTGAAAGCTGGTGCTTTCTGTTTGGTCCCATTTTAATTTGAGGGAAATCTTTCACTTCTAAAGGGTTAAAAACTAAGGGATGAAATATTAACTTCTTATTGGATAGCTCAATTTTGATAATTCTTTTTTTATTTGAAAGTTGGTGCTTCCCGTGTAGTCCCATTTTAATTTGAAGAAAATCGTTCCCTTCTAAAGGGTTGAAAACTAAGGGATTAAATATTAAGTTCTTATTGGATAGTTCGATTTGGTAATTCTTTTTTTTTATTTGAAAGCTGGTGCTTTCTGTTTGGTCCCATTTTAATTTGAGGGAAATCTTTCACTTCTAAAGGGTTAAAAACTAAGGGATGAAATATTAACTTCTTATTGGATAGCTCGATTTTGATAATTTTTTTTATTAGTAGAACATAATTTTAAATTAATCTCATATCCATTTTTTATAAAAAAAAGTCCACTATTAAGGGGAAAAATTATCCTAAAAATTAGGGATGAAATAATAAATTTTTTCTGGCTAACCCGATTTCGATAATTTTTTTCTTATTACGTACATCTTACCTTTAAGTTGTTAACATTTCAATTTGAAGAAAAAATCCCCCCCCCCCGCCTAATGATGCAAATAGGGGATGAAATAGTGACGTTTAACTGAATCATCGAGTTTTGACGATTTTTTTTCTATTAGAAAGAGTATTACACTTAGTTCTTTCATTACATTTAAAAGAAAAAATTTCAACCCTTAAGAGCAAAAGGGGGTGAAGTAGTAACTTATAACATTTAACGGCGCTGCCTCATATGAGCAACGTGTTTGGTAGGTTTACCCATATGCAAAGAAATAAACTCAGTCATCAAACTTCAGATCACCAAAAATCGAGAAATAAATATTAATTATAACAAAATGAAAAACCGACTTCAAAATAAAAAGATAATTTTAAACAAGAAGTGCACTAAAAAGTAAAAAAATTATTGCGTATCCTTGCAGTGTCTACAAATTACAAATTATTAGAATGAGATAATGTACAACTATTGTTATTTTTGGAGTTGGTGTCAGCTAAGGAAATGAATATTAATGTTCATTTGTAAAAAGTTTTAATTAGTTATAGTCGTATTTCTTGGCTGACACCAACTCCAAAAATAACAATAGTTGTACATTGTATCATCCTAATAATTTGTAAATTGTAGACACTGTAAGGATACGCAATTATTTTTTTACTTTTTAGTTACTTTTTGTTATAATTTTATTTATTTATTAAAACTCCTTGTAGGTACCTATTAATGAAGAAGGCATATTTGGTTCGTCTTTCCGAAAATCCAAGTTCCCGATATTCAATAACATACGCTGGGTTTAAAGGATTTGGGTATAAAATGTCAAGGAAATAATTCTTCAAAGCATACAGGATACTATCAACCTTAGGGTTGGGAGACAAGGTACAAAGGGTGGAAATCACGATTTCCATGAATGTGTAAACTAAACGTCGCATATCTGAAAAGAACTAAAAAAAAATTTTTTTTTGTATATATTACTTGAGATTTTAGCACCAAGAAGTTACTTCGGGAACTTGTAGTTCTTGTAAGTCTAAGGCTGTGATATGGGAGCTTTTTTGGTCTATGCCAATATTTGCTCGTCGCATTTCTTTCTTCACTTCCATCTCGAGTTTTTTGTCTTGCAGATCGTCAAGTTCCAGTTGGCGAGGGTTTCGGGGCTTATGAATCGGATCGGATGCTGGTAAAGTTCGAATCAAAAATAGTTCATCTGTGAATAGAATTAGAAGTCCGAGTCTGAGAGACTTTTTTTTTTCGATCATTTACCGTTGTTATCGAGAGCACAGTCTTGAATTGTGCTCGTGTTCTTCAACTGGTTCGAATCGTTCGGAAATCGAGTCTTGAACGGAGCCAAAAGGCGGTGATAGTAAATCAATTTCTCGATAACAATTGGAGTAAGTTTGATGTGGGATTTGTAGTATGAGGTGACGATGCTTTTTTTGATTTCCCGAATGGGACAGTTGGGAAGAACTGTGAATTGGTACGCTCCTTCGTAGAAGTGGCTCCGGACGAACAGACGAATGGGATTCTTGTTTTTTGTTGAGGTGGATGCACGTTTTGACATTTTTTGGTTTGAACAAGAAATTTTTGTATTTTGACGCTGTTAAATTTGACGTTTATTTTAGATCCAAAAAGGTGACTTATACAGGTTTTTTCCAAGGGAACTTGGATGTGGTAGAGTTCATATAATATCGAAGAATTCAACTTGGATGCTTTTGTCACATTCTTTTTTTCTTCTAGATATTCTCGTTACTGCTGGTTATAAGCTATCCTTCCTTGGAACCTTATTTTAAATAATGATCCTAACGTAGTTTTTCCATCTACTTCAATATTGACCTCTAAGAACTTCTCCGATCTTTTTACTTTCTTATACTACTATATATATAGTAAAGGAAGTATTGTAATCGAGTCGAATTTTCTAAATAGAGCTTTCACCGGAAACACATGTTTTGTGGTCCTCTGAGTCCACAAAAAGGGTTTTTAGAAACATTTCTGTGTGTGACAGCCATATCGTATCGAAAGCCAAAAAAGTCAAAATATTGACTTCCATATAGCTTTCCGATTTTTTATACTTTTTAGAGCTTTTTCGAAATGACCTCATGTAGTACCATGATGTTGACAATAGTAATCCTAGATAGTTTTTCAATTGTTTTCAATAGTGATTCTTATGTGCTTTCCGATTTTTTTTCAGTAGTGACCTTTATGTCGTTTTTTAACCGACTTCAAAAAAAAAGGGAAGGTTCTCAAATCTACTATACTTTTTTATGTTTGTTACCCCAAAACTTTCGAATAGATGAACCGATTTTGATGATTCTTTTTTTATTTAAAAGCTAGTTCTTCCCGTGTGGTCCCATCTTAATTTAAAGGAAATCGTTCACTTCTAAGGGGTTGAAAACTAAGTAATGAAGTATTAAATTCTTATGGGATAGTTCGATTTTGATAATTATTTTTTTTTTTTGGTGGAACATAATTTTAAATTAATCTCATTTCCTTTTTAAAAAAAAAAACTCCACTTATAAAGGGTTAAAAATTAGGGATGAAATCATTAATTTTTCTTGGCTAATCCGATTTCGATATTTTTTTTTCTATTACGTACATCGTACATTAAAATTTTTCACATTTCAATTCGCAGAAAAACATCCACCCCCTTAGGGTGAAAATAGGGGATGAAATAGTGACGTTTAACTGAATCATCGTATTTCGAAAAAAAAATTTCTATTAGAAAGAGCATTCCTCTAAGTTACTTTCATTACATTTAAAAGCAAAAAATATCAACCCTTAAGAACAAAATGGGATGAAGTAGTAACTTTTAACATTTAACGGCGTTGCCTCTTATGAGAAGCGCGTTTAATAGTTTACCAATATTCAAAGAAATAAAATCAGTTATCAAATTCAGAACACTAAAAATCGAGAAATAAATAAAAATTAGAACAAAATGAAAAACCGACCTCAAAATAAATAAAAAATTAAAAAAAAAATGCACTAAAAAGTAAAAAAAATAATTGCGTTACCTTGTAGTGTCTATAACTTATAAATTATTAGGATGATATCATGTACAACTATTGTTATTTTTGGAGTTGGTGTCAACAAAAGAAATAAAATAGAGTACATATTATTTATTAGTTTTAATTATAGTTATTGGTATTTTGTATTTTAAAGGTCGCTATTTTAATTGTCACAGTACTAATACAGGGTGTACCAGCTAGATTGGCCAGGAGAAGTTTCCGGAGAACCTGAAATAATAGAAATCTAAAAATTGGAATTAAAGCCTAACTAGTTTGGAGCTAACTTCCTAAAATATTTTTAGTTTTCTGACACTTCCGGTTATACCGAAAGTCTAAACTAAAATCGTTATTTCAAATGGCATGTCCTATTTGTTTTTACATATATCTCGATTGAATTAATAATTCTGAGCATCTTTTAAAATAACAAGACCTCATTTGATCCTTAACGTTTTCGAAAAAAAAAACTTGTCTTGTAAAAACTACTCTTGGCCATACAGCAGAAAACTCGGTTATAAATTATGGATGTAGCGTTGAATTTTCTTATTTTATACGATAACTCGAAAACCCTTACAATTGGCTATAGAGGTATGAATTTTGAAAATGTGGGGAATTGTAAGAAGAACCAAACAAGGTAAATAAAATTAGGTGGTGCCATTTAAAAAAATTGATATTTTGCACAATTTAGCATGCGTTGCCTTACGATGCACTTTGAGATACTTAGTAACAACAACTGATTGTTTTTGATAATCTCTAACTGCATCTTTGAGCTCTCAAACGAGCCTATGTCCAGTTTCCGACACAATTTAATGTGAGAGTTACGGACCTTTTACAAGACGTCCGTTTGATACAAAATTTCCAATAAAAGTCTTTTTTTTCAAAAACCCTAAGGATTAAATGAGGTCTTGTTATTTTGAAAGATGCTCAGAATTATTAAATCAATCGAGATATGTAAAAACAAATAAGACATGCCTTTTGAAATAACGATTTTAGTTTAGGCTTCCGGTATAACCGGAAGTGTCAGAAAACTAAACATATTTTAGGAAGTTAGCTCCAATCTAGTTAGGCTTTAATTCCAATTTTTAGATTTCTATTATTTCAGGTTCTCCGGAAACTTCTCATGGCCGATCTATCTGGTACACCCTGTATATTGTATAAATGTTCATTTAAAAAATAAATTTCATAAGGTACTCTCGTTTATTGTTAAGTACCAATATAGTCGTGTTTCTTTGGTTGATACCTACTCCAAAAATAACAATAGTTGTACATTATATCTTCTTAATACATTGTATGTTGTAGACACTGCATGAATACGCAATTATTTTTCTACTTTTTAGTGCATTTTTGTTTAAGATTTATTTTGACGTCGGTTTGTCATTGTTATAATATATTTTTTTTTTCACTTTAAACCCTTACGTAGCCTTACCTATAAGGGTATGAAAATATTCCTCAAGTTATATTGTTAGCTTCTTTTTTCGGTCTAATATATGATAATCTTTGAAATGCATTGGCAAATTATAGAACTATACAAATTTAAATGGCCTTCTGCATTAGTAAAAAGCTTTTTAAGTTTAAAACGGGGTATACTACAATTTGGCGTTTTTATGACGAGACATTTTTATCATTTGGCACCTGGTGTCGGGGCATTGTTCACACCACTCTCCTTATTACTGCACCAAAAATCTGAAAAAATGATTTCACAAGGAAACAATAATAATAGAAACGCACTTATTTATTATATCGAGTGTATTTAAAATATAGACAAACGGAATGACAAAGACATTTAATCACCAAACATCATTTCAGATCATTATATTTACCTTTATATTCAATAAATTTAAAAAAATCACAATTCTTACAATCCATATAATATCATAACATTTAAAGATAATGTTATATTATTACTAAATATACTATAGTTAATGGTTTTAAGTTAGATAAATCACAGATGGAAAAATGGCATTAAAGTTCAAAAAAAAATTCAATCTTTAATGTTGCGAATAACAGAGCAATTTTTGAAAAAAATTGACAACGCGATTTTATATTCGAGTACGAGTACCTTGACATACGAGTTTAATTCGTTCCGCCAACCTTGCTCGTATCTTGGGAATTGGGAATTGAAAAAAAAAATGTTTTTTTTAAATGTATTTTAAAACTTTATTATTAATATAATTTAATGCGAAAAACTTGAAAAAAATTTTTTTCAACTAATTATAAGCAATTAAAAATTGAATAAATAAAAAAAAAATCACGTGACTGTGAACGCGCCATGATTGGTCACCATAGTTTTGACGTCATAATGGTAGAACTATTTAATAACAATAGAGCGTTTACGGCTATAACGTATGATTTTTGTCAATAATATTGAAAATTTAATGGTAAATAAACGATTTAAACCATGACAACAGAATTAAATAGATCAAAACATTGTATGAAAACTACCATTATGACGTCACACACGCTCGGATTTGTTCGGGAGCTGTCGGCGTGTCTCCAGTACTGGATTTAAAAATTTATTTTGATATAAATTTGGAATTATTGCGAGAAAATAAAAATACTTTTGTTATAAAACTAATATATGATCTTTCCATTTATCACAAAAAAAAATTAAAAGCCGAATTACTCGAGTCTCGAATTTTATCTCTATTAAAAAGATCAGTTGCACGACCTGTTTGAACTTTTTTGAGACCTTCGACCTGCCAAACCGAACTCGTATCTCGAATTTCGCTCGTAACTCAAAGCAAAAATTCACTTGCTCGTATCTCGAAAAACTCGTATGTCGAGGTACCACTGTATTTAAGAGTATATGGAGATATCAACTTAAAAATAGGAAACGCGCCATGATTGGTCACCATAGTTCTGACGTCATAATTGTAGAGCTATTTAATAACAATAGAGCGTTTACGGCTATAACGTATGATTTTTGTCAATAATATTGAAAATTTAATGCTAAATAAACGATTTAAACCATGACAACAGAATTAAATAGATCAAAACATTGTATGAAAACTACCATTATGACGTCACACACGTTCGGATTTGTTCGGGAGCTATCGGCGTGTCTCCGGTACTGGATTTAAAAATTTATTTTGATATAAATTTGGAATTATTGCAAAAAAATACTTTTGTTATAAAACTAATATATGATCTTTCCATTTATCACAAAAAAAAATTAAAAGCCGAATTACTCGAGTCTCGAATTTTATCTCTATTAAAAAGATCAGTTGCACGACCTGTTTGAACTTTTTTGAGACCTTCGACCTGCCAAACCGAACTCGTATCTCGAATTTCGCTCGTAACTCAAAGCAAAAAATCACTTGCTCGTATCTCGAAAAACTCGTATGTCGAGGTACCACTGTATTTAAGAGTATATGGAGATATCAACTTAAAAATAGGAAACGCGCCATGATTGGTCACCATAGTTCTGACGTCATAATTGTAGAGCTATTTAATAACAATAGAGCGTTTACGGCTATAACGTATGATTTTTGTCAATAATATTGAAAATTTAATGCTAAATAAACGATTTAAACCATGACAACAGAATTAAATAGATCAAAACATTGTATGAAAACTACCATTATGACGTCACACACGTTCGGATTTGTTCGGGAGCTATCGGCGTGTCTCCGGTACTGGATTTAAAAATTTATTTTGATATAAATTTGGAATTATTGCAAAAAAATACTTTTGTTATAAAACTAATATATGATCTTTCCATTTATCACAAAAAAAAATTAAAAGCCGAATTACTCGAGTCTCGAATTTTATATCTATTAAAAAGATCAGATGCACGACCTGTTTGAACTTTTTTGAGACCTTCGACCTGCCAAACCGAACTCGTATCTCGAATTTCGCTCGTAACTCAAAGCAAAAAATCACTTGCTCGTATCTCAAAAAACTCGTATGTCGAGGTACCACTGTATTTAAGAGTATATGGAGATATCAACTTAAAAATAGGACGGTTTATTTAATTTTTTTTTTAAACAACTTTCAGTTCTTTGGTATTTTATAAGTTTTTGACTTTTCATTAAGCATTTCCGATACTTTTTTGCTCGTTCCACACTCGAAGCAGTTCATTGGTGTCGTCGTATCCATGCGATGCAATCACAAAGTGATAGTTATAGATGGTATACTGCTTCTTTAAGAAGTAAAATTCGTCACAGTGAAAAGGCTCGATCTGGGCTTTCATGGCGACTATACTTAAGTAGATGTCGTCGAAACGAAAATGTTTCGTATAGAAACTGGTGAAATAAAGCTGCTTCAAAGCTTCCCGGGAAAGAATATAAGCTCCGGCTGTGACATACGAGGGCCACATATGGTACGGGTATTCTTCGAGGGTTATAAACCATTTACTCGATTTATGTCGGGCGGGTCGTGACGTAATTACATATCCTGCGTAAAGCTTAACATCATCAGGAAGTTCAAAATCGAAAATTTGTCGTTTCGTACGATTTGATGCAACGTTTATCTCTCGTTTGATGCGGTGATTTCTTTGTAAGACATAAACGGGTTCGGTTAAATAATCCGGATAGTGAGTCGGATTTCGGATGAACCGAAGAACATTTTTCGTCGATACGTACATATCATCATCGACAAACATATAAAACTTAGCATGGGGACAGTAATGAACCGCCCATTTATATCCAATCATCGTTTTAATCGTATTATTAAAATATGAATCATAAAAATCCGCTTGTACTATGTCATGGTATCGCTGGGACTCTTTAACAATCCGTTCTTGTAGTTCGGAATTCGCACGAGTTCCCAAAAGAAACACCGTTTTGATGAGAACATCGGAAAAACGATTTTCATATCCCCACGATTTGCGAATGGCTAGACGATGTTCGAAATTATCAATCGATGATTTGACCAAGTACACGACTCGGGGATGGACAAAATTCGATAGGGAATCTTTGCACTTTTTCTCGCAGTTCGAAATAAATGAGTGATTGTAAAAATTAATCGGAGGCACATCCGGTTTTTCACGATTCCGTAACTGACGCACTGCCGCTTTAATATCGCCGTCATAGGGATATTTGAATTGGGTGTAGAAATCTTTTTCGAGGAAATGTAAAAACACGCCGAAATAATCTAAAATAAATACGGTTGAGATAACAATAAGCAGATAACGGCACAGCTTGTAGCGGCGATAAAACATGTATGGTCGTAAAAATAACATAATTCAACTACTTAATAATTAAGTAAAACTATTTGGTAAATGAGAGAGATTTCCTTAGAAATAAAATTTCATGGTTTTTAATTAAATTATTTATATTGATTTGGGATTATAAAACTGTCAATGTTTTGACATATACGAAAATCGGGTGCTTCAGTTAATGCAAGTCATTTGTTGAAAATTTGTTTTTCTGGTTTTTATGGAAATAATTGATGGATTTAATGATTTGAGTTTATTTAAGGATGTCTTTTATGAGGTATTTGAATGATAATTAAGGGGTTTTATAGTAAAAATTTAATTTTTTTAATTTTAAATGGGTGTTGGATGGTGCTGCTTTGGTGGTGGATTGGCGAACTAATCTCGCAAGTCGTTAACTGACGTGAGCTTAGCGTCGTGTGTGTGTGTGTTCACGTGAAAATTGAACACGAATTTCCCGGATTTTTCCGGTAATATGTGTGACAAATAATGTGTGTTGTGAGTAATTGAACCTTCCTCGAGGATCGGAAGCTGAAAAATCTCTAACATGTGGCGTGCGTGGGTCGAAAATGTCGCAATTGCCTAACGATTTCCGTGTCGAAAATTCAGCCATGTTTTGTGTGTGCATTGAACTTAGGTGAGAAAGAAAGAAGGAAGGAAGAGGCAAGAAATGTGGCCCAATTTCGGGTTGTTTTGCGTGGAATTTTCGTAAAATTTTCACATTTTCCAGTGACTGTGAGTGTATGTGTGTGTGTGGATGTGAGCCAGGACGAGGTTGATATGGATGCGACAGAACGTGGTGAGTTTATGTTTGTTTTTTTTTTATGATAAAGCATTTCAGGAAAGTTTCTTCCGACAACACCGTACATATACGCTATATACATACATGAACGCGTGAGAATGTATTGGTGTGAAACTATGTATAAAATACCCGAGTAGTACAAGCGTGTGTGTATGTGTGAGGGCAATGGCAGCAGTGTCAGGGCCGTTTCCAATTTAGTTCACTGACCGCATTTTCCAAATCATAATTTTTTTTTTTTTCACTTTTCATTCAAAATTATACAATCCTTACACCCTATTATTAAAAACAACAAATTTCTTCATTTTTATTATCTACCATATAGTTTGAGTTTTCTCACAAGGAAAAGAAGAAAATTGAGAAAATCAAGGGAAGCCTAAAAGTTGTAAACTTATTTTGGAAATATTTTATTAGGTCAGTTGGGTTATAGCAGGCAACATTTTTAGCTTTACAATGAAACTGCGAAAAAGTTTATTACTTTAATCTCCTTAAGGATGCTTGGGAGGTAAATTAAAATGATTCCAAACAAACAAAAATTCACCTAAATATTTCTTAGTTAATCCCAAATCTACTGTTAAATTTTTAAAATTATTGACTAAACTAGCTGATATCCGCTCGCTTTGCTGAGTGTATCTAAATTTAAATGATTCATTAAAAAATTCCCTACGAAATTAGCGCTTTCTTTTGATGAGACTAATTTTTTATTGATCTATTGAGTAACTCATGATCAATTCATGTGTATGACAAAGGTAAACCAGGAATATTCTGCCTCCATGCAAATAATATCTGGAGTGTTGTAAGAAAATTTTTCGGGGCCCTTCTATACTTATTGTAGGGGGGGACGAGATGTAAAGATTAAGACGCCATTTTAAAAAGCAAATTTTTTCAGTTAGAAATTGTTGAGCTTAAGTGAAGAAATAGAATCACGAAATAAGCGCCTACTTTTGATGAGATTAACAGGTTGTCAGGGTTTTATTGACTACTAGCTGATACCCGCTCGCTTCGCTGAGTGTATCTAAATTTAACTGATTGATTAAAAGATTCCCTAAGTTCATAGCGAAATATATAAATTAATCTATTTTGACAGAAAAAGATGATAGATACTTTTAGACTTTAGATCCAGAGAAAGTTCATACAAAATTCGTCAAACTACTTTTCAAGAAAGAGTCTCAGATCAGCTTCCATATGATTTTTAGTAAAAAAGTAACTGTATTCCTTCCTATAGGACTTGAAAATCTTTCATACCAAATGTCATTTAAAACCGTACAGCTATTGTAGGGGGCAACCTTTAATTGCGCGAGGCGTTTTTTGAAATTTTTTAAATCCCATCCCCTCCCCTCTGGTAAGATTTCATGAGATTTGGCATAACCCTTTCCCTCAACCCGCAATCTAATGTGATATTTTTCAAAACAAAAGAATACGTGATATTTGGAAGACCTTCCCTTTCCCCAAAGTAAGATTAGATGAGATTCGGCTCGACCCCATCGGGCCCTGAACGCCTCACGTAATTAATCGATGTTCCCTTAAAAGAATAGATTAGTAGCTATCCTACAGGATCTTTAGCAAAACTTCATTAAAATTCGTTCCGTTTAGTAATTGTTAAATTTTGAAATTTTTAGTTTATTATTTTAATACGTTTATTTCTAACTAATATCTTCGACAATAAACAATGAAAAAATTAAAATGTTTAAAAAAAAATCATTATTAATTTTATCGGGTTTTAAATTGAAATTCATATTTATTTTCCAGTAAAAATTGTCAATTTTTTTAATTTGAACTTTGTAGAGATTTCTTTCGTTATTGTGTAAAATTGGAGGCAAATGCGTTAAAATCCTATTTCACGAACTTTACCGAAACTTTTTAAATGTACGGTTCCTGTAGAATATAATCGTTTTGCCATCCCATTGGAACTATGCATTATTCTAGCCTTAAAAGTAAGCTATATCATTCTCCCCCAAATGACCACATTGCAAAAATCATATCAATCTTTAACTCTGTGATAAACAAAAAACATATCTATCCCACGGGAATAGTACATCTTTCCTGAGTAACAAGTAGATCAAGGTTTCTTAAGGAAAATGAGTTAAGACTCTATTTCGTCGATTTTAATAAAACTTCTTTTAAATACACGGTTCTTATAGATTACATACTTGTTTTGCTATCCCATGGGAACCGTTTATTATTCCGGTATGAGAAATAATATATCTAATTTTCTGGCCCCTAAACTACCACATTGCAAAAATCATGTCAATCTTTAACTCTGTGATAAACAAAAAACATATATATCCTACGGGAACCGTACATTTTTTCTGGATATAAAGTATACTATATGTTAAACTGGATTATAATCTATATATATGCCAAATTTCATCCAGATCCATTCAGTACTTTTTGAGTGAAAGAGAAACAAACATCCATTCTTACAAACTTTCACGTTTATAATATAAGTAAGATCATTTAAAATCTATAACAATTCAAAAAAAGCAGTACTTTACCAGATGTCCTTAGAAAGATTTGTTAACTCAATAGATTCAGTTTGTTTAAACTATAGTAAAAATGATTACAAACGTTTTATATTTTCAAGTTATATTATTTAAAGTAGAATAAACAATTTCCTAAAATTTCATCAACATTTACTAAAGGGTTGTTCAAAAAAAATTTAAAAAATCGAAAACCAAATTTCATTGGTTAAGTACAAATTGTTTATTTACTACTGTTAAATTTTTTTCTTATGGTGTCCGAAATTGATAGTAAATATTTAAAAAAAAAAAATTCGCGCCAAAACAAGCTCTTAATACCAATATCAAGGTTTGTCTCAATTCAATTTTTCACTTTTCCATTTAAATAACCGAAAATTTTTGGAATTTTTATAGCTTTGAAATAGTCCATCGTTTCACGCTCTACAAAAAAGTGCGAAAAATTTTAAAATTCTTAATTATTTTTAAACTTTGATATCTTTGAAACGGTTGATCTGAAGAACTTTGTTTGAAAGACCTTTTTTGTAGAGCGTGAAATTTTCTTGAAATTTCTTCTTTCCAGATTGTTGTTACGATGAACTGTTCCAAAGTTATGAGAATTCAAAAATAAAAATTATTTAAATCGAAAATGAAACAACGGAATTGAGGCAAATTTTAATATTGATAGATATTAAGAGCTCGTTTTGTCGCCCAAATTATAGCTATTGATAGGAAACCTAGAGAATCGTATTTTTTAAATCGTTTTAGCTTGGTTAATTTTGGTCATAAAACGTCCATTTAACGCCAAAAAAATAGACAAAAACAATTAGAAGTTCCAATAGAAGAACTTCAAATAGACATTTATAGAATTTCTTGAGATTTGTCATAATTTTTTTGAACCTTTAAATGATCAAATTTGAAAATTACTAAAGCAAATTTCCTTCATGATAATTAAAATGTATATAGTAATAATTAAGAAGTACAAATCGAAAATTTCAACCCCTAACTGAGCCATTTAGGATTAGAGTTCGGAAAAATCTTTTTTTTTGAGGACCTCATCGTTCTTAGGAATACCCTAATACTTTCATCTTCAATATTTTACCCTCCGGCGTCGGATGTACGATTACAGATTAATAGTTAATAATATTGCCAACAAAGGCTTTAAAGTTTGTTTTTTTTTTAAAGTAAACCCTTGAAAGTTGATTATTTAAATGAAAAAAGTCTATATGTCAGAGTTTAATAAAGTTTTCATTGAATTATCCGAATGAATAAGTTATACAATAAAGTTGTAAAAGAATGGGACTTGTATAGGCAACCCAAGTTACATGTATGTATATATGTTGGCTGCTCTAAATTTTAGTTGGGTAAGGTTATCATTGTAGTTTAAACTTTTATCGTAACAATTTTATTTTTGTGTGATATGCACAAGACAAATGATAGTGTTGTAGGTCAAGGCAAGTCCGAACACCCCGAAATGAACTGTCCCGAAATCCTGCGTGTTTTTCCATATTCGCGTTTCTCTGTGAAATTTATTCCCGTCGAGTTACTTACTATACAATATACATAAATTGTTATGTAGCCGTGACAAATGGCCTTCATTCCCATTGAACATCGTAATGATGATGACTGAACGCGTCCGCCCTTGAAGCACCCGTATTGTAGTTGGTATAATAGTTTTGATCCGACTTTGACATCGCCACAGTCAATTCACACAAACGCAACGTGCTGCCGATGGCCTCCACGAAAAATGTTGGGTAAAACGTGTCGAGACACCGACTGACCGATCGACCGCCGCCACTGGCCACTCGTCACTTTGGACGAAATTCACTCGGGGGCGGCAGATGGCGTATATGTGGAAATACAGGACGTCGCATAAGTCATGGAAAACCAGAAACTGGAGGGAGTTAAGAACTTTTAGTCGGGGCCAAACAAACTTAATAACAAAACGATATTTTAATAGACCTTTTAAAGATAAAACGCTCCAGAAGTTGATGTTTCTAGACAGGAATTCGAACGGACACGTGAGGATGCACATCTTACTTATATTATAAACGTGAAAGTTTGTAAGTATGTTTGTTGTTCTTTCACTCAAAAAGTACTGAACAGATCTGGATGAAATTTGGCATAGATATAGATTATAATCCGGTTTAACATATAGTATACTTTGTATCCAGAAAAAATGTACGTTCCCGTTTAGATATTTTTTTGTTTTTTACAGAGCAAAAGATTAACTTCCTTTTTTGTAATGTGGTAGTTTAGGGGCCAGAGAATGATATAGGTTAATTCTTATACCGAAATAATGATCGGATCCCATGGGATAGTAAAATAAGTATGTATTCTATAAGAACCGTGAATTTAAAAGCAGTTTCATTAAAATCCACGAAATAGAGTCTTAACTCATTTTCCTTAAGAAGACTTGATCTATTTTTAACTCAGGAGAGATGTACTATTCCCGTGGGACAGATATGTTTTTTGTTTATCACAGAGTTAAAGATTGATATGATTTTTGCAATGTGATAGTTTGGGGGAGAATGATATAGCTTACTTTTAAGGCTAGAATAATGCATAGTTCCAACGGGATGGCAAAACAATTAAATCCTACAGGAACCGTGCATTTAAAGAGTTTCGGTAAAGTTCGTGAAATAGAATTTTAACGCATTTCCCTCCAATTTTACACGATAACGAAAGAAATCTCTACAAAGTTGAAATTAAAAAATTCACAATTTTTACTGGAAAATAAATATGAATTTCCATTTAACACCCGATAAAATTAATAAATAAATTTTTTTAAATATTTGAATTTTTTCATTGTTTATTGTCGAAGATATTAATCTATACCAATAATAAGAAGATTTCTAATTTTTGAAAAGTTATTTAATAAAAACGTTACGTCTCACTTGCGCGAGCGAACAAAAACGGAATTATTTTTCTCAGCCGAGATTTTTATCTAATCTAAGAAATGTAAGGTGTTTTGTTGAATACTCTTTATTACCTACATTTTCATATATTTTATATAAAAAAATAAATGTCATTTTCATTGCACTTTTACCCAAAAAAAAAAAAAAACATTGTTTGTCCAGGGTAAACTTGAAAACGGCTGGGTTGATTTTAATGTAATTTTCACAAAAATTTACTAAATAATATAACTTACATTATAGGTTACTTTTAATTTTGAATAGTTTTGTCTGTCTGCCTGTTTGTTCTTGGCAAACTTGAAAACGGCTGGTCCGATTTGGACGAAATTTTCACATACAGTTAGTACTTTTTATTACGAAAAAAATTTGATTTTCTGAGCAAAAAATTAAAAACTATAAAAACTGTGCAACGAAAAACATACATCGCCAAACTTGAAAACGCTCAGCGAAGCGGGCGGGGATCAGCTAGTTAGAAATAAACGAATTAAAATAATAAACTAAAAATTTCAAAATTTAACAATTACTTAACGAAACGAATTTTAATGAAGTTTTGTTAAAGATCCTGTAGGATAGCTACTAATCTATTCTTTTAAGGGAACATCCATTAATTACGTGAGGCGTTCAGGGGCCAATGGGGTCGAGCCGAATCTCATCTAATCGTACTTTAGGGAAAGGGAAGGTCTCGTAAATATCACGTATTTTTTTTGTTTTGAAAAATATCACATTTGATTGCGGGTTGGGAGAATGATAAATGCCAAATCTCATAACATCTTACCAGAGGGGAGGGGGTGGGATTTTAAAAATCGTAAAAAAAACCTTGCGCAATTAATGGATGCCCCCTAAAATAGCTGAACGGTTTTAAATGACATTTGGTGTGAAAGATTTTCAAGTCCTAAAGGAAGGAATACAGGTAGTTTTTTACTAAAAATCGTATAGAAGCTGATGTGAGACAGCTAACATCTTTTTATTGAAAAGTAGTTTGACGAATTTTGATGAACTTTCTTTGGATCTAAAGTCTGAAAGTATCTATCATTTTTTTCTGTCAAAATAGATGCATTTTTATTTACTTCGCTTTGAATGCAGGAAATCGTTTAATCAATCAGTTAAATTTAGATACACTCAGCGAAGCGGTCGGGTATCAGCTAGTTATTCTTATAATGTAAAAAGGATTAACAATGACGTTTTCAAATGTTTCCTAGTTTGAGTCTTGTTAGCTCTTTAGTAAGATAAAGTAGCTAAATTCCATTAATGATCCTCATATATACACGAAAAAAAATGTTGTAGTTTTAACAACATTCCTTTTTAATTTTACAACATTAACTAGTATTATATAGGATGACACCACGTGTGGTGACGTTTACCAGTTAAATGTTATTAAAAAACTGTAGTATTGTTTACAACACGAACTAATAAAAATGTAGTTGAATTTTTAACACTTGTATTTATTTGTCAAAATTATTGGTTATGTTGTACGCGCCGCATGCGCAAACGCCAAAATTTGTTAATTGTACAACACTCAGCAGTTGTAACAGCTACATATATTTACTACACTATGGTAGTAAAAAATACTATACGTTAGAGCTGAATACATTACATTTGTGGTTATAGTGAACACAAAGTGCTGTAAAACTATTACTAGTTTAGTGTTGTAAATTTTACACCACTATTTATTTCCGTGTAGATACTTGAAATTTCGTCAAGTGTAAGGGGCTCTTAATATCAGGCAATTCCAGTGTTTAGTTTTTTCATGACTTATGAGACGGCCTGTATAAAGCCTCCACGATGCCAAATGCAATGATTTTCACTGCAAAAAAGCTCTGATTTTCCGTTTCGTTCTAACACACCCGTCTATGGTGGTCTCTCCGTTGGCCACTTGCTTGCCCTTGACTGGAATGGGTGAAACTGGGACACGATATGTTTAATTTTGACAGACAGAGATAGGTGACGATATGTAAATACTATCGATTTGCCATTTCAATGCATGGATATTGTGGGGGGGAGGGGGCATTGAGCAATGGTTGGAATGGATTTTTTAAAAACTTTATTTTTTAATTGAATGCAATTAATTTGTTAATTACTGATTGGACAAGTGAAATGAGAATAGAGTAAAAAAATGTACAATAGAATGTTGTCCTTGTTGACGACAGGCATTCGTATGTCTGTCTGTCTGTCTGTCGGTGTGACGGGCCATAAGCTATGACGCCTGCGTCGCGCACGGCGACTTTTCTATATACTTCGCGGCTCTCACGCGATTTTCATCGCCGCAGTTGTCAGACAGACCGAGGCGCGTTCGACACGAAAATTTTTAGCCTTCAGCTAAACAATTTTCCTTTAACAAAAAAAAAAAAAAAAAATTTTCATCTGGGAAAATTTCGTTGGTTTCTTAAAGCAGCGTTGCAGTCTCTGTTAGAACAACTAATATTACCAAAAAAAAAATTACAAATTACAATATGATTAGTTGTAATTAAAGTGAAAATATTGAGCCTCTCATTTTTTTAAAACAGAGGCTGTTATGATGTGATTTTTCTGCTTGGAAAACTCAGGGTTTACTACACGATTGAGATAAATTTTGTGATTGAAAAAAAGGCTGTGATATTGTGAATGTGTAAATGTTAAATGTAGTGTTGTTGGAAAATTTTTTTTTATTAATTGGTGCTATAAACATTTTGTAAAAGTCGCTAGAAAAACCAAAAAAAAAAAAAACAGCACGGCAAAATGTTGAAAAAAGAAAAGCCAATGATGTCAGTGACGGCGATCATTCAAGGAACGCAGGCCCAGCATTGGGCCCGGGGATTTTCGGGTAGGTCAAATTAACTACCCCTGAAAAAAATGCCAGATGTTAACAATTAAAATTTCGGGGAAAAAAAAAGAACAATCAAGACAAAATGTGTCTTATGGTATAAAAAACGGAAACCGGAATAAAGATACCCCAATCCTGGTAATCATGTAACAATGTGTTATCTTGATTTTTTTTTAAATAAAAAATCAAGTGATAACTTTGCCAGTGGAGCATTTGGTAAAATATTTGACTTCTATATTTTTTATATGGGTCACCCGAAAATTTATTTTTAGATTTTTGGGCTTTGCATGATAAATCATGAAAACAATAGTAACATATTTAAAGTGGCTGATATAGTAGGAGTAATGTATAATAGTACAGTAGTCCTGTTTAGTAGAGAGATCAAGCACACACTTTTTACGGGTTCGAGGATTTGTTTTTAATGACTACGAATTTATTTTTAACAATTGTCTATTTATTTATCTTACACTATTGTTGCTTATACACTACACATTTACAATAAGTTTTCACAGTCACTTATTCACTATTACACTGTTCACTTTATTTAACAATGCATTATTAACAATTTATTTACACTCGCGATTCACTGTTCACTTTAACACTGGTCGAAGATTTATATCACAATGTTGAAGATTACTCTCGAACAGGGGTGGGCAATCTGCAGCCCGCGGGCCCACTGCCAGCCCACGTGCACATAAACTGCGGCCCGTGAACATATTTAAAATTTACTTATATGGTGCCCGGCCCTTATTCAAATGTTTTTATGATTTTTATAAAACTATTGAGTTATTTCCAATGACATTAATTACTAAAATAAATAACATACCAAAAACATCATTTTTTGTCAACTGTGGTTATTTTATGATACTATTAGACGTCTTCTAAAAATTTTCTTCACCGTTCGTCTGAAAACATAATTTTCATTTACCTACAAAACCAATGTTAATGGCCCGCTTAAGTTTGGTTGTTTTCAATTTTGGCCCGCATTACAAACATATTGGCCATCCCTGCTCTCGAAGATTTATCTGAACACTGTCGAAGATTTATTTGAGTATTGTCTCGCCTTATGCTTGTCTGGGCTTATATACGGTTTCGGAAGATTTCTCGAACGTTCGGCCCATTGTCCCTGGACTTTCTATTTTTACTCGGAATCTATTTTTGTCGCTTACACTTTCTAGTTTTCATGGAGCTATCGATCATTCGAGATTCTGTACCCTTTCTTAATTCACTCAATTATCCGTTTCGGTACGCCCTCTCGGTAGGGGTCCCTCGCCACCCCTAATCTGATAACAAGACCGCCTTCGCATTGGCCGGCTGATGGTTAAGCCCACTAGGCGTTAAAAATGGCGACGTCTCTCCATCTTGAGATTCTGACAATATAAACTTTGAGAAGAAATAACATGCAAATTCAATGGATGGACTTGGTATTGAAATATTAACAGAGTTTGATTTGATTTTAAACCTAATTGAAATCAAGTAGTTAAATATCTAATCAAGTAACTTAAAAATCAAGTCAAGTTATGAATTGTTAAATACGAGTGGTTGTAAAGTAATTAATTATTTTTTTTGCGACCATCTAAGCTGCTGTCTGGATCGGGCTTGATAGAGAATGCTCTCAATGGAGTATCTCTTAATTCCATAACCAGGTCGCGGGGCACGTTCTGGGGTGGTAAAATTAGTGGGTTCGGGTGTTGGTGGAGATTTTCATAGTAATTTGTGGCACGATTCTCAATCTTACTGGCTACTGATATAATTGTTAAGTCTGTACGCAGGGCTTCATTGGTCATGTACCATGGAGCGTCTGCCAGCTCTCTGAGCATTTTTGATTTAGCTCTTTTTTAACCGACTTCAAAAAAAGGAGGAGGTTCGCAATTTGACTGTATTTTTTTTTAATGTTTGTTACCTCAGAATTTTCGACTGTGTGAAGCGAATTTGATGATTTTTGGTGGTCCCATTTTAATTTGAAGAAAATCGTTCCCTTCTAAAGGGTTGAAAACTAAGGGATTAAATATTAAGTTTTTATTGGATAGTTCGATTTTGATAATTCTTTTTTTGTTTGAAAGCTAGTGCTTTCCGTGTAGTCTTATTTTAATTTAAAGGAAATCTTTCACTTCTAAAGGGTTGAAAACTAAGGGATGAAATACTAACTTCTTATTGGATGGCTCGATTTTGAAAATAATTGTTTTATTTGAAAACCAGTGCTTTTCGTGTGGCTCAATTTTAATTTGAAGGAAATCTTTCCCTTCTAAGGGGTTGAAAACTAAGGGATGAAAAATTAACTTCTTATTGGATAGCTCGATTTTGATAATTCTTTTTTTATTTGTAGAGCACAACCTTAAATTAATCTCCTATCCATTAAAAAAAAAAAAAACTCCACTCATAAGGGGTTAAAAATTAGAGATGAAATAATATTATAATTTTTTTCTGGCTAACCCGATTTTGATAATTTTATTTCTATTACGTACAACGTACATTTAAATTGTTCACATTTCAATTTGAAGAAAAAAATCCACCCCTTAAGGATGAAAATAGGGGATGAAATAGTGACATTTAACCGAATTTTGATAATTTTTTTTCTGTTGGAAAGAATAATCCACTTAGTTTTGTTATTACATTTAAAAGCAAAAAATTTCAACCCTTAAGGGCAAAAAGGGATGATGTAGTAACTTTTAATATTAAACGGCGCTGCCTCATATGAGCAGCGCGTTTGGAAGGTTAACCATTTTCAAGAAAAATAAAATCAGTTATCAAACTTCAGATCACTAAAACGCGAGAAATAAATAAATATTATAAAAAAATGAAAAACCGACTTCAAAATATATAAAAATTCTTAAACAAAAAATGCACTAAAAAGTAACAAAATAATGGCGTATCCTTGCAGTATCTACAACTTACAAATTATTAGGATGATACAATGTACAACTATTGTTATTTTTGGAGTTGGTGTTAGTCAATAAAATAAATATTAATAGTAATTTGTAAAAATTTTAAAAAGGTTTAGTTGGTTATTGGTATTTTGTAGTTTAAAGGTCGCTAGAGATTGTTACAGTTCGAGTATATTGTTTAAAAGTTCATTAGAAAAATAATTTTAATAAGGTTTCTCGTTTATTGCTAAGTACAAATATAGTCGTATTTCCTTGGCAGACACCAACTCCAAAAATAACAATAGTTGTACATTGTATCATCCTAATAATTTGTAAGTTGTAGATACTGCAAGGATACGCCATTAATATGTTAATTTTTAGTGCATTTTTTGTTTAAGATTTTTTATTTATTTTGAAGTCGGTTTTTCATTTTGTTATAATTTTTTAAAAAAAATTTTAAAGCTGGTCTACAGTGAAAACGGCTTAAAAAGGTAATTTATAACTGTAGCAAAGGGTAGTTGAGAAAAAAATATTTAATTCACCTGTTTCGAATAGTTCCTATAAAGATTTTATTTTGATTTCTTTTGATTAGACCTTTTACATACCTTTTCTAATGTGTCCTGGTTGTATCCAAATTGGTTGAATCGTTTATAAAAATTGTTTGTTAATTAGTTTCGATTTATTCAAATAAAATGATAGTCCAGTAGTACATAACAGGTTCGTTTAATACGAAATAATACTATGACTTAATAGATTTTTTTTTCTTTTAAGACGAAATTAGTTAAAAATTTCAATTCTTTCCGTTTTGTTTTCGAGTGTATCTACCCAGAGTATCAGAATGACGTAAAACGAATATTTGCCAAGGTGTAGATCTTTGCAAAAATTGCTCCCATATACTGACGTTTCACTGTATAGAAAGGTTTTTGTTTCGCCGGCCGAGAAGCCGTCAAGAATTTACGATTGCGAATCGACAACGTTCAAGGTTGTAATTTAAATTCAACTTCCTGAAAATAAAATCTAATTACTTGCATGTGTTGGTCGCTCAATTAAATTATTTTCAAAAATTTAACAAAAAAATCAGAAATTAGCCGTTTCTTCGGATCAATGTTAGCCGTTGAAAATATGTTCAGAATCTGCACTGAAAGTTGCATTAAGTAATCACATCATCAAGATATTGATGCAATGCGATTTGAAATGTTAAGCGGTTGGAAAACAAGAAAAACGGGTCAGTCGCATTTTTAGCCGTAAATGGCTGAAACGAAATCGAAGCGATGATCGAAGATTTGAACGTCTCAACAATTCCAGTGGTTGTCAATCGTGTTTTTTTTTTATCATCTTGACTCTTGTATCTACCACACATGCGTCGACCGGTTTTTTTTTTCGATTTGCTTTTGGATCAAATTTAAGAAAAGTTTCAATCAATTTTCCTCGAATATAATTAGTCGAGTGAATAAATCATTTTTTTGAAGGAACCAAGGCCGCTCATTAGCGCAGTCGGTGGGATTGAGGAAAAATTGGATGGAATTATAAATCAATTTATTGTTGTTGTTGTTTGTCCTTGTGATTTTCCTCCGCCCTTTCAGATGAAAACGAGCCTATTTTCTCCCACACTCCCACACAACAAATTGCGTTTTTCCTCCTTAGGGTTATTATAACGTTTTCTTTTGATAAATGGAAAAATTGAAAGGTTATTAATTTGAAATTTTTTTATATGTTTTCTTGATTTGTTGATGTGTGAGTGTGTGTGTGTGTGGATGTGAGTCGCATACATTTACACGTGCAGCCTTGAAAATGTTGGTCTTTCGTTTTCATTCTCGTTCTGTGTGGTTTGAGTTCCAGTTCGAAGCCAACCGACAAATGGGATTTGGCGAAGGTTAATCTAACCGTAACCGCTGTGCTTCTTCATCATTTCGTTTGTTCGTTATCTGTAAATGTTGTCATGACACTTATCAGATTTTATTCTTATCATAAGACGATTAATGTCCAACATACAGTAGAAATCGTTTATAACGAACTTCAGGGGACCGTCAAATTTTGTTCGTTATAAGCGATATTCACTATAACCGATATGTATCGTCTTATCTAAGACATATCACGGGACCCGATAGTTTTGTACGTTATAACCGGTTGTTCGTTATATCCGGTGTCGTTATAAACGATTTATACTGTACTTAAAAAGCCATCTATCCAAAACAAATTGTTATGAAACTTAGATGCATTAATTATTCATAATTGGTCAGTTGAATTCAGTAGTTGGTCAGCATTAACCCTTAGAGTGCCAACGAGCGCGATCGCGCTCGTGTACGAACGGTATTTTTTATCTTTCTAAGTGTTATATATAGTTCAAATTATAATGTAAATAGTAATTACAATATAAAAAAGATTTGGAAATAATATTTTTCTAATTTTCTTTGTATTTTATTACTATTGAATTAAATGGCATCAAAAAAAAATATATAAACGGTTAAGCTAGGTTTCAATGTCACTCATATCTATCATTTTATTTAAAGTCTCAGTCTCGTAGCCGTCACTCAAATTTGAGGAAACACTCAAGTGTGAAAAGTGTGTCGGCCATTTTAATTTTTCCATAAAAAAACTCTTCTATTATAAAACAAAGTGTACCCTTAAGTTAACACTTACCTCAAATGTTTTGACAATTTTCATATACCAAGTTCATGACATGAGTTGAGTATATGCTCAACTTGTGTTATCACAAAACATTTTTTACTGTAAATATCCAATAAGCATTTACTTGAGGGAGCTTCAGCGTTCATTCAAGTTTTTATGGTTACAAGCGTTAAAAGTTGAGCGTATATTTCACTCATGTCAGGAATTTTGTCTATGAAAACTGTCAAAATATTTGAAGTGTTTACTCAAGTGCACGCTTTATATTGTAATAGAAATGTTCTATGAAATGAAAATTAAAAAGGGCCGATACTGATTACTTGAGCATTTCCTCAAACTTAAGTGAGGATAACGAATACAGCCTTAGTCGCTAACTAGCCAAAATTGGACAACTGGTGTTTGCAATTGAAATAAATAGAACAGAAAAACGATAAAAATTTCTACACTTTCTACTTATTTCAAAATTTGTACCTTGTATTTAAACTACTAAAAGTTAATTGCATAGTTGTAGGTAATAAGAAGATCTACAACTTTTGTGCTGACACGTTTTTCACATAATCTTAAAATTTATGTGAAATTTTCAAATTACCAAGTTTTTGTTTTTAATTGTTATCTTTTACAAAAAAAAAATTTTTTCACACGAAATTTGGTGAAAACTTACCTTTTAATGTCCCAAACATACTGTATTTTTTTTTTTATTTAAAATATAAATTTTTTCACCTAATAATGACTTTATATCAAAAAAGCACCTTAATTTTCAATCAAAAATTCTTTATTCAAAACATATGATTTTTTTTTTAAAGTCGGTGAGCTTTTTGTTCGTTGAAACCCCTACTTTCTGATTGTGCAAAAAATATATACATTACAATGTTAAATGTTCCCAAAAAATGCCATAATTAAAGTGTACATGCTCAAAATTGTACATAACACAATTTGGAGCAATTTATTAAAATTTATACCTTAAATATTGCATTTTCTCAGAACATTTAACATTCTAATGTATATTTTTTGTACCATCAGAAAGTAGAGGTTTCAATGAACAAAATCCTCACTGATTTTTTTAAAAAATCATATATTTTGACGTGAAAATTTTCGATTGAAAATTAGGGTGCTGTTTCAATATTAAGTCAAAATAAGGTAAAAAATAAATATTTAAAATCAAAAAAAATACAGTATGTTTGGGACATTAAGAGGTAGGTAAGTTTTTACCAAATTTTATGATCTTTTTTTTAAACCAAAAACTTGGTTATTGGAAGGTTATGTGAAAAAAGTGTTAGTACAAAAGTTGTAGATCTTCTTATTACCTACAACTTTGGCATTTAACTTTTTTCCATAGCACTTGTTGTTTTGTCGAAAATCGAGATAAACCGTTTCTGCTCTTAAAAACGCCCCCCTTTTCCACGTCTTCACCTCTTATCAACCGTAATTTATTTTTTCTTTAATTTTTGTTATATTATCTTCCTTTTTCAACGGGTTTCATCCTACTATAATTTTTTTCACTTTTTACCATTTTCAAAGGCTCTACTAAGTGTACCTTTTGATTTGTCTTATAATATGAAGTTTTTATGCAACCCATGGTCAAATGGTTGGAGCATAAGATTTTGCGTTACCATGGAAATAATTATAATCTACCATAAGAGTGAGACTATATTACCTCTAAAAAGACCAATAAGGAAAGCGATATTTTCTACCTACACATTGTATATAATGTTAAAATGTCAATCAAATGATGATTGCCAATGGAAAATCGGCATTTTCCACAAGTTACCTTGGACTTGGATCAGATTTAATGGTTGGTTTCCTCATCGATTCGTTTGACAACGTTGAGCTAGCTAACAGCCGTTTTTTATGAACCATCCATTTCACATGTAAATACTATCGGCTTTAATTTATATATTAATACGTGAAGCAAAAATTTTAAACCCCTTTTACCGAATATTATACGAACGGAGGAGTATGAAATTTGGCACAATTGAAGTTTATATGGGGAAGTTGCGTTATGAGATAATATTTTTTTATAATAATGCTTCAAAATACCTTAAATTAATGAAAAAAGACGTCACACACACTACCACGCGTTTGACACACACAGACACACAAATATGTAGATTTTTAAATCTCAGTTGTTCAGTTTGACCACAGACTTCAACCATATTCCAAATGTCATTATTTAAACAAAATATTGTGAGAGGAATTTAAATTTTGAAATTGTAATTATTGAAATTGAAGGAAACAAATTTAACCGATTATTTGATTATTGAGTAATATTATTAAAAATATATTTAAAAGATACGTATAACTTCAAATACACAACGTTTCAACCATTTTATTTGGTCTTCATCAGGTGTTTCTTGATTATTATATAACGTATAAATAGTTCATACTATATTCTTTTGGCAAAATCATTCAAATAAATTACACAAAAAATTAATTTAGGTAGGTAGGTACTATTTGAAAAAAAAAGCTTAGCTTAATTCAAAGTTTTAAACAGGACTTATGCAGCCTATTTTCATTTTTTAACCGACTTCAAAAAAAGGAAGAGGTTCTCAATTCGACTGTATTTTTTTTTTTTAATGTTTGTTACCTCAGTATTTCCGACTGGGTGAAGCGATTTTGATGATTCTTTTTTTATTTGAAAGCTGGTGCTTTCCGAATGGTCCCATTTTAATTTGAAGGAAATCGTTCACTTTTAAGGGGTTGAAAACTAAGGGATGAAATACTAACTTCTTATTGGATAGCTCGATTTCGATAATTCTTTTTTTATTTGAAAGCTAGTGCTTTTCATGTATTCCCATTTTAATTTGAGGAAAATCTTTCACTTCTAAAGGGTTGAAAACTAAGGGATGAAATACTAACTTCTTATTGGATAGCTCGATTTCGATAATTCTTTTTTTATTTGAAAGCTAGTGCTTCTCATGTATTTCCATTTTAATTTGAGGAAAATCTTTCATTTCTAAAGGGTTGAAAACTAAGGAATAAAATATAAACTTCTTATTGGATAGCTCGATTTTAATAATTCTTTTTTTATTTGAAAGCTGGTGCTTTCCGTGGGGTCCAGTTTTAAGTTGAGAGAAACCTTCCACTTCTAAGGGGTTGAAAACTAAGGGATGAAATATTAACTTCTTATTGGATAGCTCGATTTTGATAATTTTGTTTCTATTACGTACAACGTACCTTTAAATTGTTCACATTTCATTTTGAAGAAAAAAAATCCACCCTTTAACCCTTATGTCAATACCCAGTCGTTACAACGTTGTTCAATAGCCGGGGTACCTGGGTACCCACATGGATTATTCTTTCCATATAAGAATTTAAATTCCTGAAAACTTTGATATTTCAATTTATCTCATTAAGGATTTTCCAAAGAATTATCGATCATCTGAAAAACTCTATTTCTAAAGAAATAATAACCTTGGGAGGGATGAAAAGGTAGAAAATTAGCAATAACAATTAGAAATAATGGTCATTTTCAAACTGGACTTGATTTAAAGTAAAAATGAATATTTGTGAATATTTTGTAAACATAGTGTGTATTTTTCTGCCTGAAATTTGTAAGAAAATTGTTATAAATACCTAATGGAAAATTTATCACCAACTGAGTTTTCAAAGTACGTTCAAGTTTTTCATATAAATAGTAGTTATTTGAATGGATCAACTTTGTACAATTAAATGCTTATTACACTATATAATTAAAAAATTTATAATTTAACAAACTGACGGTTGATGAAAAACATATGTAGATATTTGAATGAATTATTGGGAGAAGATTCCACTGTCGAGGATAATGCCGCAGATAGTGACGACGAGGACTACTACCTAACAGAGAGCATTCAGATGCCTCAGACTGCGAAGAATCTGGTACTTAATTACTATTATTTTTTCTAGCATTACAATTTCTATATTCAAATATAATGTAGATAATCTTTTAATATTTCTGTAATTCATATAATATGTCTGTGTTTAATAGAAAATCGTGAGAGTGAGACTGAGTTAGACACAACAGTTACAATTAGTGGCGAATCGACACAGTCGACAACAGTCTGGTTGAAATGGTCGACATTATTATTCGTACCACCAACAAAAAGGCAATTGCTGTATGCAATTTGTACAGTAAAGAAAATCCTAGGAAAAAAAATGTCGTGGAAAAATATAACTATTCAAGAGTTCTACGCATTCTTGGGAGTTTTAATTATGACAGGTGCGAATAATTCCAATACTGGACCATACATTAGATATGTCGAAATCAACTTCAAATCCATTATACCGAGCGGCTATGGGTATCAATAGATTTTGGGGCATTCTAAGATTAATTCGGTTTTGTACTGTAATGGTTTGATACTGCCAATACGACGTTCGAATAAAAGAAGATAAGGCAGCGCCGTTCCGCGATATCTGGACAATGGTGAATGCTAATTTATCAGCACTTTATAAGCCGACAGAGTGTTTGACAGTTGATGAGCAAGTCTACCCATACAGAGGGAGAACTAAATGCACCCAGTATATGCCATCAAAGCCAGCAAAGTATGGAATCAAAGTATGGTGGATATGCGACGCACACAATTTATACCCAGTGAAAGGTCAAATTTAAACCGGCAAATCATCAACTTTTTAATAATAAAATTAAATAAAATCGTTTGTTTATATATTGAGTATTATTTTTTATCCCTTGAGACAAGTTTAATTATTAATTACTCCGCAATTTTGTAGACACACTAAATTTTTACATATGGGTACCCGGGTACCCCGGGTATTGGGCAATGGGGGGTTAAACTTTAAATCTTAAATTTATATATTTTTTTGCATATTTAAATGTTTTAACATGTACGAATCGATGTTGTTAGAGTCAAATAACGAGGATCTAAAAGGATTTGGTAATTTTCCGTTAGAAACAAAAGATATGTGAGTAAGAAAATGCAAAAGGGTACCCAGGTACCCGGGTATTGACATAAGGGTTAAGGATGAAAATAGGGGATGAAATAGTGTCATTTAACCGAATTTTCATAATTTTTTTTCTGTTGGAAAGAATAATCCACTTAGTTTTGTTTTTACATTTAAAAGCAAAAAATGTCAACCCTTAAGGGCAAAAAGGGATGATGTAGTAACTTTTAATATTAAACGGCGTTGCCTTATATGAGCAGCGCGTTTGGAAGGTTAACCATTTTCAAGAAAATAAAATCAGTTATCAAACTTCAGATCACTAAAACGCGAGAAATAAATAAGTATTATAAAAAAATTAAAAACCGACTTCAAAATATATAAAAAATCTTAAATAAGAAATGCACTAAAAAGTAACAAAATAATGGCGTATCCTTGCAGTATCTACAACTTACAAATTATTAGGATGATACAATGTACAACTATTGTTATTTTTGGAGTTGGTGTCAGCCAAGAAAATAAATATTAATGGTAATTTGTAGGAATTGTAAAAAGGTTTAGTTGGTAATTGGTATTTTGTAGTTTAAAGGTCGCTAAATATTGTTACAGTACGAGTATATTGTTTAAAAGTTCATTTGAAAAATAATTTTCATAAGGTATTCTCGTTTATTGCTAAGTACCAATATAGTCGTCTTTCCTTGGCTGACACCAACTCCAAAAATAACAATAGTTGTACATTGTATCATCCTAATAATTTGTAAGTTGTAGATACTGCAAAGATACGCCATTATTTTGTTACTTTTTAGTGCATTTCTTATTTAAGATTTTTTATATATTTTGAAGTCGGTTTTTAATTTTTTTATTTATCTTTGGCTTTTAAATGAAAGAATCTAAACATAAAGGTACTTTTGTTTTACTTTTGAACGTAGGAAACTCACTTGAAATTACTTCTGATGTTTCATAGTCATATTTTTTTTTGTTTGTCTAAAAAATATTTCAGAATACTGTTATTTGAATTGACATACAACATTATAAAAAGAAAAATATCTGCTGCGTAGCGTCACAGTACTTTCTTTTACTTTCATTTATACCAACTCGCTGTTGGTTAAAAGAAATATACATAAGCACCTTATAACTATAAATAGCAGAACTATATGCTTACAAGTATACAACATATATGTATTTATGAATTCCCAACCTTCACCCCAGAACCGTCCTTAATCGAATTTTCCCAAGAAAAAGTTTCAAATAAACGTTTTAGCCATTAATAAGTCTAAGAACGATCATAAGCTTAAAGAAAATCTTTGCAGCCGTTTTAAAAAAAAATTGTAAAAGCTCAAAAACTCCGAGAATAAAGTGGAGCTTTCGGTTAACCGATTTCAACCAAAAGCTTCGCGGCACAACTAGGTAAAATAAGGAGGTCAAATACCAAGTTTGGTGAAATTTGGAAAAGCGTTCGATACGATATGGCTGTCACACACAGGCACACACAGACATGTTTCTAAAAACTACTTTTTTGGACTCAGAGGACCTCAAAACATGTATGATATGAACGAATTGATATTTAGTTTTGAAATTTTTAGAGAATATTCTGAAATAATTTTGTAAAAGATTTATGGAAGAAAAAAAATAAATATTTTGAAACCTCTTCCTTAACTTAAAATAAATATTTTCAATCATTATATGATGCACTTTCTTTAAATGAACCTTGAAGAAAAAATTAGTCAAGAAATTATTATCCAAACATTCGCAAATGCAATTCATTATCTGCTGTAGTTAGCTTAGTAACTAAAGTTTTTGAGGCAGTTACAAGTGCCGCAAGTGAATTTCGACCACTGGGCTTTAATTCGTTATAAATATGCAATGATGGTGCAAGTCATTAGTCGATTAGTATCCAAATTGATGCAAGCGAATAATTACAGTGTACAACAAGCAAATAAACGATATATGAATTTCAAATTAAATCAGCTCATTAATGCCATGTTAATTTCATCGTTGAAACGCTGAATAAAAAAAAATAATATGAAATTGGGTCGTTTACTTGTTATACTGCGTGTTATACTTGTTTACTTGTTATACTGTTTACTGCGTGTGTTGTTGTTTTGTCGAAAAGAAAATTAGTCGCAAATTTTAAATTTGGCCGGTGAAAATTTTTCAAGATCAAGGGCGAGTGTGTCGTTAATTATTTATGTGTATAGATATACGAAGAGATATTGTTTGGGTGCAGTGAGCGTGTGCGCAAACGATCGATCGAATTTTATCGAAAGACCATTCTTGACCTAGTTTCGTGGGGGTCAACACAATTTTTTTTGTTTCACGTGGAATATTTAGACTAGCAAAAAACATTCCTTTAGGTCAGTGTTTCCCAAACTTTTTGCATATGTGTGTACCCCTTCTACATTTTTCGTAATAATAAGTACCTCTCGTCACAAAAATTGGATATAGTTAAATATTCTCCCCCCCCCCATTCAAATTCTTTGTATAGTTCAAATATACTGCTTTAGGTTATTAAGAAGATATCGTTGCAATGGATACTTTTTTTTGCTAAGTACATTAGTTAATAAAGGATAAGATCATTCATAGCCAACCTTCAGGAGTCTGACACTCAATTGATGTATCTTAAGATGGGGAGTATTTAGTCTAAGGAGAGAATCAAATTACCAATGTCTTGAGTCCCTATTATATTTCGCAAATACTATTCGCTAAAATTCACAACACAAATTCTAAATTAAAGTAAAAATAAATGTTCTTATTCAACGCCCACGCTTGACATTTCTGTCATTCGGTGCCGCGCCGTCCAATAGAGGTTGGAGATTAGTTGGTTTTGGTTGTTTTCGTTGTTCTCTCTGGCGTCTGCAAGTGCAGGATAATTGCCAAGATGCATGGCATTCATGGGTTCCCCATTGCAGAGGGAACAGATTGGAGTCGGTAGGATTCCAATACGGTGCAAGTGTTCGCATAGGTAGTCGTGCTCCGTGGTAGTTCGGAAAACTGCGACTGACACTTGACGGGGGAGAAGTCGTGAGATAGGAGATTCCAGTAAGGATTCCCATTTTTTTTGCGCTTCATTTTTTTAAATATTGTAGGAATGCCAGTTGACAGTGCTTGCGATGTGACTCTGAGCTTGTGTTAAAGACATAAGTGTTGGCGGTTGATTTAGAGCAGTGGCAGACTTTGCGAGCTCGTCTGCTTTTTCATTTCCCAAGATACCAACATGACTGGGAATCCATTGTAGTGACAGGTGCCAACCTGTTTTAGCAAGACTGTCCAAGGCGGCTCGACATTTGTTGGTACGAACGCAATTGGTGGGGTAGTTAGAGGATAATGCTATTATCGCAGCTTGAGAATCAATGAAGAAAACAGCTTTATGCTAGGTCTTAACTTCGTGAAGTTTAGATATAGCTAGTAAAACTGCCTCTACTTCCCCATCAAAACAGCTGAGAGGTTCTCCAATTGCGGCGCATCCTTCAAATATATCGCTGTAGTAACCAGCACCAGTTTTTCCGGATCCTGGAATGAATGAACCATCTGTATAGATGTGTAGAAATTCTGACCTTGGGTACATGGAGTGGATCGTTTCTAAAGAGGCTTTCCGTAGTTCGATGTTCAAATATGATAATTTTGATAAGTTTTGACCATTAGTCGAAGGATGGCGGGGGGGAGTTGACTATATGTATCGTTCATTATATTGACCGGAGCAGGATCACCCTACTTTATATTATATTTATTAATTAGTTCTTCTGCTTTGGCAATAGGGGAGGTGTGCGTACACGTGTGCACACCTCCACTCTAAAAATAAATGTAAAAACCACAAATCGAAGTGACCGCAATTTATAGGTCCTTTCTATCCCTTTCTCTTTTGCAATCGCTGCAGCTGGTGTTGTAATCCTTTGGTCCATACTATTCTTACGCTTTCCCAAAACGCCGAATAATGCCGAGTCCTGAGTCGGTCCTTTCTCCCAATTTAAAACTATTCAATTTTCTTTTAAAAAAGGGTCTAGCCCATTAGCCATAAGCAAATTGCCCCAGGCCGGTTTTGAAAAATGCTTCCGTGTGCTGATTCCTCTTCATGAAAAACTTACTGTCGCACAATTTTAACCCGCTACCCCCACTTGTATTGGAGTTACGGGGGAAAACTACCCCAGACGTTATTTTTTTTTTCTAGAAAACTATTGAAGATTTTTTTTTGACATTAAAACTGTACGTAGATATTGATAAAACGCATAATATATATTTTTTCAGAATTTTTGCAAATCTATGAAAAATATTATTTTTATTTTTTGAGGGTGGTTTTTTTATATCAACCTTTAAAGTGACACCTTTTTTTAAAAATGCGATTAGGGCATTTATTATCCATCTTTCATTTAAAAAAAGTCGCTTTAAGAAATTATTTGTCGCTCACCATCAAAATGAGGTCATCCAGGGACAGGTTTGTAATAAGCAGCCATGAGTCGATGCATTTTGTAAATGCAGTTATTGTTTTATGGCTTGTATATATGCCATAATATGGTTTTCGTCAAGAAAAAAAGTCCTGAGAAAGAAATTAATTTTTGAAATTTTTTAATAGGCCTATTAACAATATAGTGCAGGGATCTTTTTCCATTCTTTTTACTAACAATAAATTTAAAGAAAGTTTAATAAATAATACCTACTCGTAATTATTATATATATATAAACCGCCTGGGGCACTTTGCTTATGGCTAATGGGCTAGACCCTTTTAATGCTTTCGATGGTATCCAATCTCTTGTACTGTTGAAAATTTTTCAGAAGTTTTACTTCGGCTAACTTGTGGCCTATTTCAAAAGGACTGGTTCTCAGGTTCAAGGTCCTCATTGGACCTGAACCTTTTTGAGGAATCACAAAAAGCAAAATAAAAAACGCTTTACTAGTTTGGGAGTCAAAAAACCAAGGCCTCGTACGGGAGAAATACTCCGGGGTCGAGACAAGCTAAGAAATTCATAAAGTACTCCAAGAAGAGAACTTATGACATGTTGTCACTCGGCAAGAGGGGCGCAAGGCTACTAACAAGCCGCTTTACCGGTCACTACCCTAAATTACCATCTTCACAAGATTGGTAAGGCTAACACCAACATTTTTCGTCTTTGTGGGAAAGCGACAGAATCGGCGGAGCGTATTTTGTGCTCATATGAGGCAGTTTTCAAAATAAGACTGTAGTATCCTGGATAAGACGCCTGGCGAGATAGTAATGGCAGCTCTTAGGCAGGTGCTGGCTTTCTTTCAAAGCCTGATGCTTTTCTAGTTAATACAGAGGGTCACATCACAATAGACCTCATTGGTCGCGGAAAGTCCTGAAAAGAAAGAAGGGGAAAAAGAAAAATCAGTGTGTTAAACTGTAGATTAGATATAGGCAGAGCTGTAATGTGAGTGATGCGAGCGGTACCCTAGCACCAGGCGACGAATGCTAAAAATGCCATAATTTCGAAAAACGTTTTTTATAATGCACTTAATTTTCTATCGTTCTTCGTATATCTTCTATAATTTTGCAATTTTTTTTCAATTATGATTATAAGATGGGGTTAGGGTAGTTTTATTATGCACTGGGATATCATAGATAATTTTATATTAGTTTTTAATTTTCTCACAAACTCTAGTGCAAGACCTTTAGAAAATATGATCTAATGACTCGTAAGAACTAAATGAGTGATTTGTTAATTTTTGGTTTAGATGTCCTTAGGTTCGTTCGCGGATCTCATACTGAACCGATAACGAATCACTCCAAGTGAATTTAGGATAATCGCCAAGCCACACTTATGAACTGATTAAGGGTTATTTTTCCGTGAACGAGTTTAAAAATGTTCGGAAGTAAGACGAGGATTAACCCACGAAAATTGTTAATTGAATTTAACGTTGATAGAGAAGATTAGAAAAACTAGCCAAATTTATCAATACGCATTAGTAATAGAATCGAATATTTCGTCCTAAAAAAACCAGCTAGAACCAGAGTCCTGTTCCGCTTTTTTTTTTTTTCTGTCAATGTTAAATTCAATTATCTATTTTCGTGGGTTCTCTTTAATCCTCGTCTTATTTCCGAACATTTTCAAACTCGTTCACGGGAAAATAACGCTTAATCAGTTCATAAGCGTGTATGGGATTGGCGATTATCCTAAATCCACTTGGAGTGATTCGTTATCGGTTCAGTATGGGTTCCGCGAACGAACCTCTTATCTTTAATGTAGATACAAACGTTAAATTCCGTGCATATAATAAGATAAAAAATAATTTCGATTTTTTGACAGTAAATAAAAATCTTCAAGCATTACCAAAATATTTTTTATCATTCAAATAATACACTCTAAAATTTTCATGAACTTCTTGACAGTATTAAAAAAAAAAAATGAAAATTCCATTTTTAAATTTTGCTTATTGTCAATTATTTCCTACACTTGTCACACTTATTTGAAATATGATGCGTTTATCTTTTTTCATTTGTTCAATCATTAACCTATTAATTCTATATGTTTATGATATAAAAATCTATATGTAAGGTCTGCAATATCCTGCGGCATTTTGGGTGCAGTTCTTTGCAAATTTCTTTCAAAAAGCAACAGATTTCCTTCACTACCAAGTGAAACGATTCTCTTTTCTGATGAAAACCGTATATTTATCAACCGAATCGACACACGCCAGAATATTAATTAGTCATGTCCCACTACGAGCTATAAGTGAACCGGCCTTTGTTTTTAGTCATTGTTAAGCGGACGGATTGTTTTATTTGGAAAAAAAAAATCACGTTAATGATGGCGCGAGGTACAAATTGGGTGAATGACAACCTTGAAAATCTCACTAATAATAAATATATATATTTATCAATTTAAATAAAAGTACGCGTTCATCATTCAAACCACCCAAAAGTTGACGAGAATTCCCTCTGAAAACGGAGAGAGAGAGAAAGAGAAAAAATTGTCCTTGGACAATCAAGTTTTGACGTTTGATAGCCCAAAAAATCAACGAAGGAATTTTAATGTTGATAATAGTTAGTCTGAATAACGGGTAGAAATTGTACAGTTTATTTATTATAATTATTCCTAGGGTTATTTGGACCTAAATATTTTTTTATTGAAGAAAGAAAAGAAATTAAATTTTATATGGGTTTGATAAAGACAGAAACAATTGGAGAAACATTTTAGTACTTACCATTTAAAGCCTTAATTATTTACGGATTTCTTATTGAAATCACCTAAAAGTTTCCTCAAAAGAAATGTCCTTGGACAATCAAGTTTTGAGGTTTGCCACCCCAAAAGAACAATAAAGGAAATTTAATAAATTTAGTTCCAATAACGGGTAAACAATGTAATTGAAGTCACCTATAAAAAATTAAGTTAGAGTAAGAAAGATAAGATATAGACTGTTATTGGGATTTGACAAAGATGAAAGAAATTTTTACTGTATCCTTTTTCTTTTATCTGGTTTCCCTAGTTACGTGGTCATTATTCAACCCACTTAAAAAATTAAAGAAAAAAATCTTCAAAAAAAATTAAGAACTAGGATTGTCATTTCAAAGTCTTAGGAAGTCGGGAGCAGTCGGGACCCTTCTAATCCTCGTATGTGCAGACAAGGTTATATGATACATAAGGTATGCTCACTTGACTAGGCGGCGTTTCTTTGATCTTTGTAAATGACGTCACTGGTTTGTTGTTTCTGACAGAAGCCAGTAGAGGCGTTAAAGGCCATTAGCTATCGTTGGTTTGTGGGGGATTCCACCTGGTGACTGTATTTGGTTGGCACTACTTTATTTAATAAAATATGCCTTTTATTTAGGTTATTAAATCCTTTTAACCAAAAATTTAAATTTTTATTATGTCAATAGTTAATTTTTATGAATTTAATAAATGTTAACTTGATTGTTCTTTGTTATTTTATTTTAATTGAATAATGAAGATATATTTCTTCTAGAATCTATACCTTACTTAGCTATAAATTTTGAATTCCCGCGTCAGTCAACAAACCAGTGTTTTGATATATCATTATTATTCAATTAAAATCGTAAGAACGATAGTAACGATAAGAACCAACGTAAGCAGATAGCTAATGGCTTCTAACGCCTCTATTGGCTTCTGTCAGAAACAACAAACCAGTGACGTCAGAGCAAGGTAATAACCTGGAAAGTGAGCACCCCTTGGGGGCCATATGCATGTGTGTCACATGTTTTTTGAAAAAAGAGATTTCCAAAAAAACCAACCCATTAGACATGTTTCCTGATTTCCCTGCTTCTTGGTAAGAACTTTATCAGAAAAAAAGGATTGCTTCAATAGGGTAAATCTGACATGGTCCAATTCAGGATCACATTGGATAGCTTTGCTTATAAAAAATTATTTTCCCTGATATTCTTGCTTCAGTTCATCTGATATTTTTAATTTGGTCCACCTGAAAGTTTTTTTCAGGATTGGCTTGTTAAGATAAATTGAAGGGCTTGGTGCAAGAACCCGGTAAGTCTTGACTGACAAAGTTTCGGTAATCGTTGAATGAAAATAAAGATGACCCCAGTAAATCCTTACCTTCCCAACATTATTTACCACACAGGATACTAGATTTTACTAGTAACCTTAGGGTCCAATTGTAATAAGAGTCCAGGATTTACAATTTCCGATCAACTAGTTCCTAAGGACCAGAATAGTTAAAGCGACTTTAAACAATACAAGAAAGAAAATCTTAATAATGTCCCTCCTTTTTCAAAACAAGGTAATTCTGACAAGAGCTTAAAAATCCAATCCTAATCAGGAACGTATTAAAGGAATCCTTATATGGACTTCATGGATCATATACGTTACGTTCTTGTCAGGCTTGTCATCTAGTAATCCTGATTTTAACTTGATATAGAAGGTTAACCTGATAAAGTCCTTCTCGGGTCTTTACAACAAACTATAGCCGGATATAAATACTTCGAACAACTGAAAAGTACTTTACATTATTGAAGACTGGGCATCAATAACGGGTTAAGTGCCAAAAATAAAAAATTGATTTAGACCCGAAAAAGCAAGCCAATGTACCATTGCCAACAACGTAAATAGTCAGGTAAAGCTCAGTGGCTCTTAGACTTGTTGCAGGTACTACCCCCCACCAGTTTCATATGCGCATTAAAATATTTTCAAAGTCAAGGTATGGGACCTATATCTCCATATAACTTATAATAGTCGGGAGTGTGTCTTGACCTCCGTCGAACCCCTGAAATTGACTCACCGAACCCCTGAGGTTCGATCGAACCCAAGGTATGAACCACTGTATAAAGTTGTTGGCAATGGCGCTCAGCTTGCTTATTCAGGTCTAACTCAATTTTTTTTGGCACTTAGCCCGTTATTGTTGTACAATTTTCAATTATAGAAATTATTATCAAAAAATTACATTAGATTTGTTCGCGAATGTGATACTGGACCGATAACGAATCAATCCAAGTGAATACGATAATCGCCAAACGCATGCACGCTTATGAACTGGGAAGTAAGATGAGGATTAACGAAAACCCAGGAAAATTGTTAATTGAATTGAACGTAGACAGACGTTGATGCCTCGTTCACACGAGCCAACTTTGGTTGAACGATTTTAGTTGATCGATCAAAAGTTGAATAAAAAACCTAGTGTGATGACTGGTTCAAACTTTTTTTGATCCATCTAAAAGTTGATTACGGTTCTCACACGAGGTTTTTCATTCAATTTTTTTTGATCAACTAAAAACGGGCAACTAAAGTTGACTCGTGTGAACGCAGCATGACAGCAAAACTGGATTTTGGATTTTAGCAAACTGCGCATGAGTAAGAGAATCGAATTTTTTATCCTAACAAAAATCTGAGGATCGCTAGAACCAATTATGAATCGGTAACGAACGCATTTCGTGTGAACCGAGAATATCGGATCGTAACTCGGCTCATAACCTTATGTGCGCTTGGTGATGATCCTAAATCGGTCTTGAACTGATTCCTTATCGGTTCAGTATGGTATCCGCAAACAAACCTATTTTAATGTAAAAAAATATTTTTACAAAAGTCGAGAGTTGAAACTTAAAATCTTGGGAGAAAGTTTTTGGAAGTCTCCTGATCAAATTAATATAAAGAAAACTTAAGAATTCACCCCATTACTTGATTAGGTGCTTAAGATACTTGACCTGATCAAGCTATTAATTGGACTGAAATTTAAAAGATATCAAGTCGATTGAATCTCTAGAAAAATTTGATAATTAAATCCACAAAATCACCCCATTGTAACTACTTCGCTAATCTCGATCGAAGTAGGTCAATCATTTAGTAAACTTTCTATTGGAGCAATAATAAAAAGAGATTGAATTCTGGATGGAAAATAATTGAAGTTCTGAGGAAATTTTTTTTATATCCCTTTACGAGTTTTTTATGTAACTTCTTCGTTTTTATTTGATAAACTTTAAAAAAGTGAAATAATTTTTATGGAATCAGGACAGTAAGAGACGAGAAGAACAAAAATAACTTTTTATATAGTAATTTATGAATATAAATGCGTATTTATGTAATGTGAGATATTTGACCTATAGACGACTTTCAAGAGTTATTGTTATTTTATTCTTTTTGCTATGTAGATCTGATTATGTATGTATATTTTTTAATGGGATTTTTTTTTTGCTTTAGGGTTGAGCTTGGATCAGAACTTGTCGATGAGTTCGATGGGACCCCAATCGCCACTAGATATGAAGCCCGATACGGCAACGCTGATTAACGCGGGCGGCTTCAGTCCGACCGGGAGCGGCAGTGTCGGGGGTGGCGGTGCACCCCACAGTCCGCAAGGAGGCGCCGGTGCAAATAATAGCACGGGCGGTGCAGGTGGCGGCGGCAACGCTTTCGGCAACATGGGCGGCAGCGGCGGTGCAAACGTACCGTCTGGAGGAATGCTTAGTCCCGGAGGTGGCGTGGTGCAAAGCGGCGGCGGCAGTGGCAAGGGGGCGACATCCCCATATCCCCCAAATCATCCACTCAGCGGCTCCAAACATTTGTGTTCAATTTGCGGTGATCGGGCGAGCGGCAAACATTATGGCGTCTACAGGTAAATGTTCATGTGAACTTGACAATGGTTTCAAGAAAAAACATTTTTAAGTTCAAGGATAAATCTATAAGAACAAAAAAAAATGTTCAATGCATGCCATTTAAATATCACTTATCGCATATATTGGGTTTTTTTTATAACAATTAAACCATAACCTAGATAAAGATGTCATGTGTAACATTACAGTTTGGCCAACTTAAAAATTTTAAAGGAAATTGAGGCAATAAACCACGAAGTGTAGGAAAAAATGACTCATTTGAGTTTCTGGCCCCATTAAAAATAATTTATCATATTTCGTAGAGGTATAAGGATATTATATATATAAATATTTACTTTTGGGGGGGGGGGAGAGTAAGGTTAGCGTGGCGCCAAGAATTGACGACGGTTCCTGTTAAAACAAGTGAAAAGAAAACGAAAATGAAGATTAGTAATTTGTGAGTTTTCGCTTCGTTTTCAATAAAAACCGGATTTCAAGACGCATTTTTCTTATGGGAAAAAGATTTTGATAAATCTGTCAATTAAGACGTAACTATGGGAACTGTCATTTATTTTAGGTTAATTAATATAAATTTATCCAACAATTTTACTACAACATATACCAAGGGGGTCCAGGGGTCTCCCCCAGGCGGGAGTTTGGGGGCGGAGCCCCCAACAAAAGAAATTGTAGTCACCTGAATTTCATTATTTGACTGAATGTGCACTTTCTGACACCGCGAAGTTTTACACAAAATTACATGTTTTAACATAAAAATTATATTCCAACGACGATTTGTAGTTAGAGGCCATCCATAAATTACGTCACACGAATTTCATGATTTTCGACCCCCTCCCCCGTTCTTGTTACAGCTGGTCACACTTGTGAGACCCACCCTTCGTTAGTGTGACGTCACATATTTTACATCTACAAATAATTATTGAATTAAAACAGCAGTACCAAAATTTGTTTTACTTCAATTTAAAATTTTTTTTTATAAAATTAACATCGAATCAAACATTTCAAGAAATTAACAAAAAAAATAACGATTAATTATATTAATTAAAGATCCAGAGTCCAACTTAATCATCTTGAAAATCAATTGTCAAATGTAATGAAAACAATATCACCGCTAGGCACGGTGCATTTAGCGGCATTTATTAAAAATATTTGATTGGTAATGGGCTATTAAATAATTTTGTGGGCGTAAATGGAATTCAGTTGTCATAAGAGAATTTGGCCTAAGAAACAATTTGAACTTTGCAACGAATGTTGCAAATGTTTTTGAGTTTTTCGTTATCAGTTCAAAGTTCGTGTTTTACTTAACACTTAGATTAAAATATATTTTGAAATGTGACGTCACGAAATGTAGGACCCCTCCCACCCTCTTGTCACGCAATGTCACACTTTGTCGACCCCTCCCTCCCCCTTAACGTGTGACGTAATTTATGGATGGCGCCTTATTTCTATGAAATTTATGAGTTTTCAGTATTCGAATATATATCCTGTATAATATCCTCCAGTATATCCTGGCACTATTAGAGCATTTTAAATGTGAAAAAAATTTTTAAAATTTAGTCATCTTTAAAATACGTGCACGGGAAAAAATAGTGGTGTAAAATTTACAACACTAAATTTGTAATATTTTTACTGCACTTTGTGTTCACTATAACCACAAATGTAACATTAGACAACACACTGTGTTGTATTCAGCTCTAACGTATAGTATTTTTTACTACCATAGTGTAGTAAATATATGTAGCTGTTACAACTGCTGAGTGTTGTACAATTAACAAATTTTGTCGTTTGCGCATGCGGCGCGTACAACATAACCTATAATTTTGACAAATGCAAGTGTCAAAAATTCAACTACATTTTTACTAGTTCGTGTTGTAAATAATACTACAGTTTTTTTTAATTACACTTGACTGGTAAACGTTACCACACGTGGTGTCATCCTTTATAATACTAGTTACTGTAGTAAAATTAACAAGGAATGTTGTTAAAACTACAACACATTTTTTTCGTGTGGTTTCTAAGGCTTGTTTATTTTGTCAATTATATTTATATAATTATATTATTATAAATGTAATTATATTTTCTATATTACTTGAGTTCAAGCTCGAATTGCAATAGTTAGAATTTCCTTAACTTTATGGTGTTTTCTGTGTTTTATTCTTGAAATTTTGTATTATTTGTGGTGTTTATAAAATATATGTCGTTTGAATTGCAAAATAAATGGAAATTTAATATTGAAAACGTGTTCGCAAATAAAAAATATTGAGTTGTTCAAATTGGACCATGTCAGTTCCCATAGTTACTCATACTTTGAATTTTGCAAATGTGTTGTTTAGGCCTCATGCTGACGTCAAAATGTATCGATTTTTCTTGAAATTTCGATTTTCGATTTTGGGATAATTCACACGCTATTTAGCTTCTATTGGCCTTAATTTATGGTTACACAAAACCATAAAGTTGGGCGATTTCAAATACTCAAAGCGCCACGCTAATCTTATAGTTTAAGAGCTAGCAACGTTTTCGAGAGAGAATTTTAGGTCGGCCAGTTTTTATATATGTTATCTCTCGCACTATTCCGGACATCATACATGGGCTGTCTGGCTGTCGGGAGGGGTTGTGTTTATTAGTGCGCATCGCACCTGTACAGGTAAAATATTGAAATTTTCAGAAAAAAGAAAAAGTTTCAGATGAAATTTGTAGGAAATAACATTTTACATAAAAAATGCCCAGTGACTAATTTTCGTAAAGTGGCTAGTTTGCCCGCTACAAGCTTGGAAAGGCTGGTTCGACGTGACGTCATTTGAGTGGCCGACCGTTCAGAGATACAGCCGTTGTGCCGACATGTATACAATGAGTTTTACAAGCTTGTAGCGGGCAAACTTTAAAGTGTCAGATGAAATTTGTAGAAAATAACATTTTACATAAAAATGTCCAGTGATTAATTTTCGTAAAGTGGCTAGTTTGCCCGCTACAAGCATGTAAAACTCATTGTATACATGTCGGCACAACGGCTGTATCTCTGAACGGTCGGCCACTCAAATGACGTCACGTCGAACCAGCCTTTCCAAGCTTGTAGCGGGCAAACTAGCCACTTTACGAAAATTAGTCACTGGGCATTTTTTATGTAAAATGTTATTTCCTACAAATTTCACCTGAAACTTTTTCTTTTTTCTGAAAATTTCAATATTTTACCTGTACAGGTGCGATGCGCACTAATAAACACAACCCCTCCCGATAGCCAGACAGCCCGTATGATGTCCGGAATAGTGCTAGAGATAACATATATAAAAAATGGCCGACCTAAAATTCTCTCTCGAAAACGTAGCTAGCTCTTAAACTATTACTAATATAATAAACGTAAAAGTTTGTATGGATGTTTGTTGCTCTTTCACTCAAAAAGTATTGAATAGATCTGGATGAAATTTGGCATAGATATAGACTATAATCTGGGTTAACATATAGTATACTTAATATCCAAAAAAAATGTACAGTTCCCGTGGGATAGATATTTTTTTGTTTTTTTACAGAGCAAAAGCTTAACTTCCTTTATATGATGTCATATATATGATATATATATCATATATATATATGTCATATATGTCATATATATATATATGATGTATGATGTCCGGAATAGTGCGAGAGATAATATATATATAAAAACTGGCCAACTAAAATTATTTTTTTTTCGACGTCGCTAGCTCTCGTACTATAACTCGTGCCTTTTTGAATTTGAAGTAAAAAAATCACGATCTTGGTAAAATTAAAATTGATCAATTCCTTGAATAAGAAACTCATCAAAAAAAATCTTTTAAGTTTTTGGTTGTAATTTTAGTTTTATTTTAAGTCATAGTTAGTGGAGATAAGAGGATGTCTATGTACCATAAAATCATTCATAAGATTGCAATTAATGCTTTCTTTCACTTTCAGTTGTGAGGGTTGTAAGGGCTTCTTCAAACGAACGGTACGAAAGGACTTGTCATATGCATGTCGAGAGGAGAAACACTGTATTATCGATAAACGACAGCGAAATCGATGCCAATATTGTCGATACCAGAAATGTTTAAGCATGGGAATGAAACGAGAGGCCGTTCAGGTAAATGTCCGTAGACCAATTATCATTTTATAATATACATACTTCTCTTTTAAATCCGTCCATTTCATACTTATTTGTTTGGCTAATGTCTAAAAAAAATTTTGGTTTGACAAAAAAAAAATATAATGATTTAAGGAATGTTGTTTGGTTCGTTCAAATGCCAGTTTGTTAAAGATCAAGTTTCTATTAATTTTTTTCAAGGGGTTTATAAGTTGGTGTGTTAACGTTGATTGATACAGAGATCTGACACTCAATGTATTTATATTATCCTACTAGCTGGCCCCCGCCCGCTTTGCTGAGCGTTTTCAAATGTGAAAGTTTGTTTTTCGTTGCATAGTTGTTTTTATTTTTTTGCTCAGAAAATCAAAATTTTTTGGGAATAAAAAGTATTTAATAGCACTTTTTGTAATGTTTACTACCTGTACGTGAAAATTTCGTCCAAATCGGACCAGCCATTTTCAAGTTTGTCAAGAACATACAAACAGACAGGGAAAACTATTCGAAATTTAAAGTAGCCTATAATGTAAGTTGGAATATTTAATAAATTTTTGTGAAAATTTCATTGAAATCGGTCCAGTCGTTTTCAAGTTTACCCTGGACAAACAATTTTTTTTGGGGGGGAAATTACAATGTAAATGGCATTTGTTTTTTTGTATAAAATATATGACAATGTAGATAATTAAGAGTATTCATCAAAACACCTTACATTTCTTAGATTAGATCAAAATCTTAGCTAAGAAAAATAATTTTGTTTTTATTCCCTCGCGCAGGTAATACGTAACGTTTTTATTATATAACTTTTCAAAAAGTAGAAATCTTCAATTTTATTATTCGTATAGATTTGTTTTGAGGAGAAAATCGAACTACCAACATTACACAATATGTTACTATAATAGCGATTTTTGTCAAGAAAGTTTAATACCTAGTAGTTTAACGCCTTTTTGTTGGTAGCTCTTAAACCTCTTTATGTCTAATAAACCTATTAGTTTAAGAGCTAGCAACGTTTTCGAGAAAAAAATTTTAGGTCGGCCATTTTTTATATATGTTATCTTTCGTACTATCCCGGACAATATACGGGCTGTCTGGCTGTCGGGAGGGGTTGCGTTTATTAGTGCGCATCGCACCTAGGACAGGTAAAATATTGAAGTTTTCAGAAAAAAAGAAAAAGTTACAGATGAAATTTGTAGAAAATAACATTTTACATAAAAAATGTCCAGTTACTAATTTTCGTAAGGTGGCTAGTTTGCCCGCTACAAGCTTGGAAAGGCTGGCTCATTGTGACGTCATTTGAGTGGCCGACCGTTCAAAGATACAGCCGTTGTGCCGACATGTAAACAATGAGCTTTACAAGCTTGTAGCGGGCAAACATGAAACCTTACGAAAATTAGTCCTTGGACATTTTTTATGTAAAATGTTATTTTCTACAAATTTCATCAGAAAATTTTTGTTTTTTTCTGAAAATTTCAATATTTTACCTGTCATAGATGCGATACGCACTAATAAACGCAACCCCTCCCGACAGCCAGGCAGGCCGTATAATGTCCGGGATAGTGCGAGAGACAACATATATAAAAAATGGCCGACCTAAAATTTTTTTCGACGTTGCTAGCTCTCGTACTGTATGGTAGAAGCTCTGAGTGTCAGGTCCTTGGATTGACTTAAAGTCTTAGTTTATTAAATCGTGACTATTGTTGGAGGTGTACATGGTTTTGTGTGATTTTTTTGTTTAGGAGGAACGACAAAGAACTAAACATGAGCGCGGCGATGCGGGCGAGGTCGAGAGCAGTACAAGTGGCACACATTTCGATATGCCGGTCGACCAAATTCTGGACGCCGAAAAACGAGTCGAGTGCAAATCGGAGCATCCGGTCGAATTTGAGGTAATTTTTTTTTTTTTTTTTTTTGACGAAATCGTTTGCTTTTTTGCTCCAATGACCTTCGGGTGTGTGATGTTTGCCCCTTTTTGCCTCACTAGTTTAATATGCTATAACGTTCTCTCCTCCCAGCACACTCTATATATGTACTTACATGTTGCATCTGTGTTTGTGTGCATTTATAAATTTTGTCTCGCGCCAGATGCATCGTCGGACTTGGGATTATTTTTATACACCAAGGCCAAGTTTTTTTTTTTCGTTCATTTTATAGACAAATCTATAGTTGCCTTTCAATTTAAGAAACTATCTTTGAAATTTTATATAAGCAAGTCATTCATTGTGAAATGTTTGAACTTGTTGAATGATAAATTCTTATCAGAATTCTATGCAATTTTTGTTCGTGTGATAAGATAACAATGTAGACGTGTTTTTTTTTTCAAACTGTATCAAGTACAATGCATTTTTATGATTTATTGAAATTTAATTTAAAAAAATTATATTTATAAAATATATGGAGATAGCCGACAAAAATAAATTTGGAATTTGAAACTAGCACAGTCTTATTATCGGGGGTTGTATAAAGCGGTTGTGCAGTACAATTCAGTATATTTGAGAGATGTTTTTTTTTCAGTTGAAAGTCTGCGGTTTTAAACTTTTATACTTAAAGCCCTCCCAGTGACGTGCGAATATTCTTGGTTCCCGGAGTACAATATTCTCCCCCCACCCTGTTTGTTTATATTTATTTACATTGTTTCTTTTTATGTGGGAATTGGACCCGTACAGTCCCTAGCATACATTATTCCGACTATAACAAAATAAAATAAATTAATTCAATTTAAATTAAATTAAAAACAAAACCCACCCTGTTAATATATTGATGTTCCGAATTCAAGCATTAAGGGGGTATTCTACACGGAAAAACATAGTGGTGTAAAATTGACAACACTAAACTAGTAATATTTTTACAGCACTTTGTGTTCACTATAACCACAAATGTAACATTAGATAACACACTGTGTTGTATTCAGCTCTAACGTATAGTATTTTTTACTACCATAGTGTAGTAAATATATGTAACTGTTACAACTGCTGAGTGTTGTACACTTATCAAATTTTGGCGTTTGCGCATGCGGCGCCTACAACATAACCAATAATTTTGACAAATAAATGCAAGTGTCAAAAATGTCAATCATTTTTACTAGTTCGTGTTGTGAATAATACTACAGTTTTTTAATTACACTTAACTGGTAGGCGTTACCAAACGTGGTGTCATCCTATATAATACTAGTTAATGTAGTAAAAATAACAAGAAATGTTGTTAAATCTACAACACATTTTTTCCGTGTAGTCTAAAAGCCCCGAATGTCGAGCGTTTTTTGGCAATTTATAAAAAAAAAAGCATTTGATATTTGTACTATCCATTTTTTCATCATTTGTTTATATATATTCAGAGAGTATACAAAATTAATTTAAAAATTTTTTTTTTTTATTGAGTTATACGTCCTTGAAGTAGAGGGGGCAAAAAAAAGGCCGTGTCCTCGTCGCCATGATTGCTACCCTTGTGGCCATCTGAAAAATAAAACATGATGGATTCTTCATTAGTACGAATGTCGCTATTTCATGCACCTGCAAAACTGAAAAAAAATTTTTTTTTCATAAAATGGCGGCTACTGAAAAATAAAGGTCGATTTTTACACTAATTTTTTAAAAATATTACAAATTTCACATTTTTATTTTTTGTTGGTCCATGCAATAGAGAGATATTTAAAGGATATTCATGCCAAATTTCAAGTAAATCGGCCATTTGAGAAAAAATTTTTTTTCCGATTTCTACAAAATTTGCTTTTTTGCAAAAACTAATTTTGTTAGGGACCTAAAATGTTCAGGATCTTATTATTTCATTAACACCTACAAACCCTCTAAGTATCGTTTAAATATTTTCCGGGGGCAAATTCACTATCCTTATTACCCCCACGGCCTTGGAAATTGACATTTTAGAATTGTCTGAAATTTTTTTTACAGCTTCCTTACGTGAATATAAAGGACCCGTATTTTTAGGTATTGCTCAAAAAAATTTTCTTTGGAACTATGCCCATTTTAATTTTCGATGATATTAGAATTTTCTCCAATCTTTGTCTATTTGAAATTTTTGCATAAATTTTATAAACAATTGGAATTTAATTCTTTATAAGCTTTTAATGTGGTTAAATTAATTTTTGTCGAGTTTCTTTAAAAATAAAGTTTTTATTTAGTTAAATATAAAATACAATTAATTTTAAATAAATTAAAATATAAAATTACCTTTAAAAATAAAGAAATCGATTCAAAGTCGTTTAATTCTAGTATTATAAATTTCTAATAAAAACAATTTTTATTATATTCATCCATAGGCATCTGAGATGCCCGAGAACTAAAATTACATCTACTATTATATTATACATCTATTTTATTCATAGGCATCTGAGATGTCCCCTTGTATCCATGGGCATCTAAGATGCCCGAGAATCAAAATTACAAGCTTATTAAGTTTATATCACCCCCTTACCTCAACTTGAATCGATTTAAAAAAATATCATTTTGTTCCTTATTCTATCATCTACAAAATCCAGTTAACAAAACGTTGGGATCTCTCTTTTTTTAGAAGATATTAAATATTTTCGAGAGCAAGGTACTGAAACTGAATGTTAACCATTTTGTGTTTGAGTATAAAAATGTTAGAAGAACTTAAAAATAGTTTTTTTGGTTTTGGTCTTCCAAGCTAGAAAAGCGTTTTTGATTCTACAAAAAGGTTTAGGTTCTATGATGGCTGATGAGGTGCCATTTTTGGTCAGTTAATCGGCCTTTTCATTGCCTTTTCATGACTTGGAGTCCACCATATGTAGAATTTGTTGCAAGCTGCTAACTCCCTGAGAGTTTGTTGACATTGCCAAACAAGCTTAGACTTAAGGGAGTATTCTAGTCTAGAGGCCCGAATTTCGAGCGTTTTTTGGCAATTGATAAAAAAAAAGCATTTGATATTTTAAGTATCCATTTTTTTATCATTTGCTTATTCATATTCAGAGAGTACACAAAATTAATTTTAAAAGAAAATTTTGTTTTTTTCATTGAGTTATGCGTCTTTGAAGTAGAGGGAGACAAAAAAAGGCCGTGTCCTCGTCGCCATGATTTCTACCCTTGTGGTCATTTGAAAAATGAAACAATGATGGATTCTTGATAAGTACAAATGTCGCTATCGCATGAACCTCCAAAACTGAAAAAAAAATTTTTTTTCATAAAATGGCGGCTACTCAAAAATAAAGGTCGATTTTTTCACTCATTTTTTAACTTTGTCGAATTTTTAAAAAATATTACAAATTTAAAATTTTCATTTTTTGTTGGTTCATGCGATAGAGAGATATTGAAAGAATATTCATGACAAATTTCAAGTAAATCGGCTGATTAGAACTTGAGATATTATGGCTACCGCATCGAAAAAAGTAGTTTCGAGAAAAACGCGTTAAATTTTTACGTAAAGCCTCAACCGGTCCAGTTGGCACGACACTAAAACGGTTATAACCTCGGAAATCATTTGAATTTTGAAAAATCCTTTTAGGGAGATATTTTTTAATATATAAACTATCGGATTATGAAAGAAAAAAAATTTTGATTTTTTCAAAATCCTAGACTATAATACCCCCTTAACCGTCTTTTCAAATATATTTGAATATTACTATGTTTATAATAAACTAGCTGGTCCCCGCCCGCTTCGCTGAGCGTATCTAAATTATACTGATTGAATAATAGAAACTTTCATGCGATCAACAAAAAAGACAGATAGATATTTCTAGATCTTTGATTCATAGAAAGTTCATGAGAATCAGATAAACTACTTTTCCAGGAAGATATTCTATATATAGCTATCTAGAAGAGCTACCTTATTGGTTCTATACGTTATTATGAATATTATAAAATACCTATACTTGTGTTCCTTAAGTAGCAATACAATTCGAAAATGTTGAATGTATTATATATTTAGCTGAGTTTTTCACCAGGTTCAAATTTTTTAATAGTAATTTAATAGTTTATTTCTAAACATTATAGACATTCAAAAATTAACAACGAAAGAAGTTTCAATGTTTCAAAAATTTTCATTATTAATTTACCGATGTTATCGGATGTTAAATTAAAAATCATATTTTGCTGTAGAAATTGTAATTTTTATTTAAACTTTTTTGGAATGATTGTGTTAAAACGCTATTTCATGAACTTTAGGGATAGTTTTTTATTAAAAACACGATTCCTGCAGTAGGATAAGTACAATTGTTATGCTATCTTTTGAGAATCATGCATTATTCTAGCATACGAATTAATAATCTATATTTTTCTCTGACCTTTCAACTACCCTATTGCAAAAAATCATGTCAATCTTTTGCTCTATGACAAACAAAAACATATCTATCCCACGGGAGTAGTATATTTTTTCTGGATAGAAAAGAGATCAAGCCTTCTTGAGGAAAATGTGCTAGAACTCTATTTCACGTTCTTTAACGAAATTTCTATTAAATACACGATTCCTGTAAGATACAATTGTCTTGTTATCCCACGGGAAGAGTACAATTATGTCGATTTTTTGCACTATGAAATCTCTCAATGCTTGTCAAGCAATGTATCACGCACCGGCGCTATCTACTTAAAATATTGGTTTGTAGTACATGCTATGTATCATCAGCGATGGCGCTGTATGTGAAAAAAGATTTTCCCGCTTTACTGTTTAAATTTTTCCTGAATTTTCTTTGTTATAAACCTCACACAGCCCGAGACCTTTAGAACGAATGCAAATCCGTGGAAATCGGTTCGTGCGTTCTGAAGTTATAGCGCCAGAAAGGAAAACCCGACTTATTTTTATATAATAGATAAATAAAAGTATTTAATATTCTTTAAGAAGCTAACCGATTTTATGATCAACTTAATTCTGTTACATGGTAATTAACGATATTTAGACTAACATTTTAAAGAGCAAATTTATTTAATCGGGTGATTGAAATTTTTAACTTATTTTTTTTTAAGGGCACCTAACAACGTGCATTTATCAAGTAATGATGATAATTTAAAAAAAAATCCATGTTAAATAGCCTTGGCCTAGATTGAGTGGAACTTGATAAAATGAATATGGAAATTTTTTTTTCAATTTTTAATTTTTTTGTTTTTTTTTTTTGTATGTTTTGTAGAATGCAGTGACAAATATTTGTCAGGCGACCAACAAACAGTTGTTCCAATTGGTTGAATGGGCCAAACATATTCCGCATTTCACATCGTTGCCGGTACAGGATCAGGTGTTACTGTTGCGAGCCGGCTGGAACGAGCTGCTGATCGCGGCCTTTTCACATCGTTCGATCGAGTCGCCCGATGGCATCGTGTTGGCCACCGGTTTGACGGTGCATCGACATTCCGCGCACCAGGTCGGTGTCGGCACGATTTTTGACCGGGTCCTCACCGAACTTGTCTCGAAAATGCGAGAAATGGAAATGGACAAGACTGAATTGGGATGCTTACGAACCATAATCCTATTCAATCCAGGTAATGTCTGGCGAGATTAAACTTGTTGCTATTTGTCAATACCAGATCGTGTCGTTTTATTTTTATTTATTTATTTATTTTTTTTTAGATGTTCGAGGTTTAAAGTCAGGCCCCGAAGTCGAGATGCTTCGGGAGAAAGTTTACGCCGTACTCGAGGAATACACACGGGCAACGCATCCCGACGAACCGGGACGCTTTGCCAAGCTCCTACTGCGATTACCATCGTTACGATCAATCGGCCTCAAATGTCTGGAGCACTTGTTCTTTTTTCGATTGATCGGCGATGTGCCGATCGACACGTTCCTCACGGAAATGTTAGAGAATCCCTCCGATCCTTAATTTAAGCAAACAAAAATTTTAACAATTCTCATAACTATACATATACATATTATATATATATATATTAATCCTATTGGATTTTTAACGATAATGATATTGCGCAAAATGACGATTTTTATTTTAATTTTTAAACGATTCAATGTTTTATTGAATAGATTTAAATATTTATTTTTAATTAATTCATATATATATAAATATATTATATATATTTAAACGTAGACAAAGAGAGATATATATTTGAGAGAATTGTAGAGTAATAGAACAAAGGAGTAAATTCCTTTATAAAAAAAAAATTAATTAAAATGTTAGTGTATAAAAATTATGTATACAATCAAAAGCATGGAAAATGAGATGAGAAAATGGGAAAATAAATGTGAAAGTAGGATAAAACTAACAACTCATTATGGGATATGAAATCATAATAATCAAATATAGTTGATTTGAAGCTATAAAATATCCACATAAAATTACAGAGCCGACAATCCTAGCAATATTAGGATTTATTACAAAAAAATTTTGATCAATTTTTAAATCTGTTAATAATTAAAAGTATTCCGTACTTAAAGTATTGAAGTTTTCATATTGAAAATAAAAATGAAAGTTCGAAAAATCGCACAAAATCGGAACAAATTTGAACTTTACATTTTAGAACCGTCTGCATTTATTTTTTTCAGTTTCTTTACGTAAGTTTAATTGACCCCTATTTATGGATCTTTGCTCAAAAAAAATTTCTATCGAAACTATGGCTGTTTAAATTTTCGATGGTTTGGCTGTATTTTCTCCAACCCTTGCCTATTTGAAATTTAATATCTCCAGTTCTACTATTTGGATTAATAACGGAATTAAAAAGGAACTTAAAAAAATGCTAAATTTTATAAACAATTGCAATTTAATTGTTTATTCACTTTTAACCAGTGGCGTAACTAAAGGGGGGGGGGGGGGGCTGGCAAAATGCCACGGGCCCCACGAGGGTTAGGGCCCCGGTCCGAGAGGCCGCTACTCCAAAACTAACCTAATATCGTAACAAAATTTAGTAAAAATTAAAAATTTTATATAAGTACTAAGTAGGTACTTAAAATCAATTAAAGTTCAACACAACTAATGACCACGTACAAATTCATATAAAAAACAAGGGGGTTAATATTATGTCTAATTACGGGAGGTAGAGAGGGGGGGGGTTATCCAATGAAATTGCCACGGACCTCAGATGGTATAGTTACGCCACTGCTTTTAACACCCCTGTATCTCAACTTGAATCGAAATAAAAAACAATTTCATTTCGTTCCTTATTTTATCATCAACAAAATGCATTTTACAAAAAGTTGGGATCTTCGTTAATTTGAGTAGATCTTAAATATTTTTACAAGCGAAAGGAGCTGAAACGTGTTAAAATTTGCAGTCGTCCACGCTGCAATTTTATGCAGTTTTAACACGTTTCGACTTGTGCTCAATTCGTTTCGACTCAAAAATATTTTATATCATCCAAATTAACAAAGATCCCAACTTTTTTTAAAATGAAATTTTTTTAATTTGATTCAAGTTGAGGTAAGGGTCAAGGTTATTAGATACATACGGTATACTCAATTGGCTAGGCGGCGTTTCTTTGATCTCTAAAAATGACGTCACTGGTATGTTGACAGACGCGGGAATTGAAAATATATGGCTAAGTAAGGTATAAATCGTATAGATTCTATTATTCAATCAAAATAAAATAATAAAGAATAATCAAAATAATTTTAATTATTATGTTCATAAAAAATAACTATTAGCATAATAATGAAAGTTTAAATATTATCAGATATTACAAATAGTGTGTGTAGAGGATCTAGGGGATTTCAGTGGTGCCAACCAAGTGTAGTCATTTGGTGGAATTCCCTACAAACCAACGATAGCTAATGGCTTCGGTCAGAAACAACAAACCAGTGACGTCAGAGCAAGTCAAAATGAGCACCCCTTGAATAAGGGTGGGTGTTATAAGCGTATAAACACTTAAATTGCAATTGCTTAAGAAATTTTTTGACGTGATAACGTCTTATAAATTGATCAACTACGACAGCCAGTCTGAAAAAGTGACACTTTCTATTTGAGGCTGTGAGTGCAAGCGAGAACGCGATACAAGCGATAGAGAGGCAATTGTTGAATCCTAGACAACGTGTTTTGTGTTTTTTATACAATTTACTGAATACAGATTTCATTTTGAAAAACTTGTTCATTTTCAGTTAACTCCTTCTTTGTATTATACAAAATAATGACAATTCAGTGATAATAATTCAGTTCATAAAAGTATCCAATTTTTCATCAATGTTTCTTTATGATGTTATCACGTAAAACTATTGTCCGTAAACCGCCTTTACAGACAACCATTTTTTTTAAAATTTACTTTGAAACCTTAAGTAACAAAATGTCAAATACAGAAAACCCGACATTAATCCGAATAGTAGAACAGGAGATATTAAATTTCAAATAGGCAAAGATTGGAGAAAATTTAGCAAATCATCGAAAATTTAATTGGGCATAGTTTCAAAGAAAATGTTTTTGATCAAAATCTAAAAATAGGGGTCAATTAAATTTACGTGAAGCTCTAAAAAGGAATTTCAGTCAATTCTAAAATGTTAAGTTCAATTTTAATTTTTTAATTTTTTTGCGGTTTGTAAAAAAAACGACTCATATTATAGGGTACTCTATAAGTTTTAATATCCACTAGATTTGATTTGATATTTAAATATTAATGGACCCGATGATTTCAAGTCAAATTTCGACCTAAAAGCTGGAAGGTCAACCCAAAGAGCTTTAAAATCTAATCAATCAATCTTAAGGTGAGAGCTACGGAATATTTTATATAAAAATTTTTATTATGAAAACGGAAAAAAGCTCAGTACTTTTAACATACTGTATTATATCCCATAGAGCAACGGTAGCTTTGGCCATTAGAAGCGCAAATACAAAGAAAAGTTACTAAGGGTGCAATTTTACAGCATCGCTCTATATCCAGCGATTTCGACCAATGTGCTGCCAGGATTTTGAAATTGGTACAAAGATGGCTGCCATCTGAGCGATTTAAAGTTTCAACGATTTGACATTAGCGCCGGTAGGGCAGCAGTTTAAATTTCAAAATCCTGGCAGAACATTGGTCGAAATCGTACCACGTGACCAAAGTCGCTGGAAATCGAGCGCTGTCTGCATTTGCACCTTAAGTGCGTGTTAAATGCACATAACTTCATTTGAGTCAAAACAAACATGGCGTCCGCTTCAAAACTTTGACGCGTGATGTGAACCTGTAAAATAAATTAGTGCAGTTTTGTGATAATTTTGAGCTTGCAAAGTTTTCTTTTCAAATAAATCATTTACAAGGTAAATTTTTTACTATTTTCAATCGATATTTTTAATGATTAACATAAAAAAAAATCGTTAAATCGATATTTATACTTGGAAAATGCTCACATCAAATGTGTGATAACAATTGGCTTTATTCCTCCATTTTTTTCTCATCTCATGATTGAATTTTTCATTGAAATGATTCGTTATCCCATTGGGATAGTGCTGGTAAAAATGTTATTTATATATATTATATTTTTATTAATATATTTTGTCATGAATTATATATATTATATGATTGATAATATAATTGTTGTGAAGGCATGAAATTGATGTATTTTCAAAAAAAAAAAAAAAAAATTTAAAACCAACAAATTTATGAAAGAGAAATTCTATTTATCTAAGTGACCGTGAAAATGTACTACGAAAAAAAAATGGAAACAAGTTATCTGTAAGTTAAAATTAAATACAGAGTTGAATAGTTTCGAAGAAATCTATTAATAAAAATATTTTCAAATATAAAGTATATATATATATATTAAGTAGATAGGTTTTATCAATGTAGCAAGATGTAAGTTTTATTTTTTAAAGAAAAATATTGAAAACTTCCCCTCGTACTCTAAGAGATCTCATCCAAGAACATTTTCTTCTATTGTTTAGCTCGTTTTGTCCTGTATCATGTAATATATACAGATTTGGTTCTCGATGTGATTTCCTATTCTTTTTTAAGTAACTTCTCATTTTTTGTTATTTTTTATTTCGTTTAAAACAACATTTTTTTTTTCTTAGTTATTTATTGTTTTAATAAGGCCTCTTGCAATAGTAACTATGCGCTTTTCTACTTATTTTTGTTTAAAGAAAGAAATAAAAAGAGACGATTTTAAAGATGTTGTTTGGATTTACTTCGATCCTTGTTATTGACACGATAAACCCATAATCCTATTAGTACAAGTGCCTGGAAACGATGAGCAAGTTAAAGCTTGCTCGTAAAATTGGTACAAAACGAAACCAATATTTGTAAATCTCGATCAATTTAAAAGAAAACAAAAATTTTAAAAGATTTGATTGCAATCGTTAAAGATCAGAGAAAAATTTATAATCATCCAGATTTTTATTCGGTCTTTTGTAATTGATGAGAATAATATCGATCAAATGCAAAATCCAATGAATCAAGATTGAAAAGTACGTTAATCCCTTATAATCGGATTAAAAATGACATTGAAACTCGGTTGAATGCATCGATTATTTGATCATTTGATAAATTTTGTAAAACTATAAAATGCTTTATCAAATACCTAAATATAATTAAGCGGTATTTTAATGGGTCTTGCGCTGTTTTTTTATTTAATTTAAGTATTTTTCACTGTAAGTACTAAGAAATAGTTTTATGAATTTCGATAAATTAACTCGGAAACCTACCTGTTATATCAACATATTTTTTGCTCTGGAAAATGTAGGAAAACTATTATCATATTATCTCACAATAGCTGAATAGATTTGTTTTTTTTTAACTTTGTTATGAAGGTTTTATTTCTGGAATGGGGCAGGTATTGGCTAGTCAATATCTATAAGTGTTTAAAAATAATTGAAAAATATATATTTGAACATCAATAAATTAAAACTATGGGCGGAAGCAATTTTATTTATTTATTTTGCTCCAGGATCAGTAGATGGGAGTTGACTCAAGAATCTGATACGTTTGTGATTTTTCGGTATGTACAAAACGATTTTGTTGTCAAATACAAATTTAATTGAGTAACTTATATAGGGTATACTAATTTTAAACTGGAGAAACGCATTATCCTGAATGATCTATGTACTTCTTTTTAACCGACTTGAAAAAAGGGAGGTTCTTAATTTGATTGTATTTTTTTAAATGTTTGTTACCTCAGAATTTTTGACTGGATGCTCCGATTTTGATGATTCTTTTTTTATTTGAAAGCTGGTGCTTTTCGTGTGGTCCCATTTTAATTTAAAGGAAATCTTTCACTTCTAACGGGTTGAAAACTAAAGGATGAAATACTAACTTCTTATTGGATAGCTCGATTTCGATAATTCTTTTTTTTTTTTTTTGTAGAAAATAATTTTAAATTAATCTCATTTCCATTTTTATAAAATTATACAGGGTGTACCAGCTAGACCGGCCATTAGAAGTTTCCGGAGAACCTGAAATAATAGAAATCTAAAAATTGGGATTAAAACCTAACTGCATTGGAGCTACCTTCCTAAAATATTTTTAGTTTTCTGGCACTTCCGGTATAACCGGAAGTGCCAGAAAACTAAAAATATTTTTGGAAGGTAGCTCCAATGCAGTTAGGTTTTAATCCCAATTTTTAGATTTCTATTATTTCAGGTTCTCCGGAAACTTCTAATGGCCGGTCTAGCTGGTACACCCTGTATATATATCATATACATATATGAAATCATAAATTTTTCCTGGCTAACCCGATTTTGATAATTTGGTTTCTATTACGTACATCGTACCTTTAAATTGTTCACATTTCAATTTCAAGGAAAAAATCCACCCTCTAAGGAAGAAAATAGGGGATGAAATGACATTTAACTAGATCATCGAATTTTAATGATTTTTTTCTATTGGAAAGAGTATTCCTCTCAGTTTCTTTCATTACATTTTAAAGCAAAAATTTCAACCCTTAAGAGCAAAAGGGGATGATGTAGTAACTTTTAACATTTAACAGCGTTGCCTAATATGAGCAGCGCGTTTAGTAGGTTTACCAATATTCAAAGAAATAAAATCATTTTTCAAACTTCAGATCACTAAAACTCGAGAAATAAATAAAAGTTATAACAAAATGAAAAACTGACTTCAAAATAAATAAAAAATCTTAAACAAAAAATGCACTAAGAATGAAAAAAATAATTGCGTATCCTTACAGTGTCTACAACTTCCAAATTATTGGGATGATATGATGTACAACTATTGTTATTTTTGGAGTTGGTGTCAGCCTAGGAAATAAATATTATTGTTTATTTGTAAAACGGTTTAATTAGTTATTGGTATTTTGTAGTTTAAAGGTCGCTAGATATTGTCTCACAGTACTAGTATGTATATTGTATAAAAGATCATTTGAAAAATAAATTTCATAAGGTATTCTCGTTTATTGATAAGTACCAATACAGTGGTACCTCGACATACGAGTTTAATTCGTTCCGCAACCTTGCTCGTATCTCGAATTTTATATTTTATCTCTATTCAAAAGATCAGATGTACGACCTGTTCAACTTTCTGAGACCTTCGACCTGTTAACCGAACTCGTATCTCGAATTTCGCTCGTAACTCAAAGCAAAAAATCACTTGCTCGCCGGCTCGTATCTCAAATTGGTGACATGATATGATACCATCTTGAATAAAATAACCAATAGTTCTTATCCTGTACAATTTAAAGGAATCTTACTAATATTATGTAACGTGAAAGTTTGTAAGAATGGATGTTTGTTGCTCTTTCACTCAAAAAGTACTGAATGGATCTGGATGAAATTTGGCATAGATATAGATTATTATCCAGATTAACATATAGTATACTTTATATCCAGAAAAAATTTACGGTTCCCGTGGGATAGATATTTTTTTTGTTTTTTACAGAGCAAAAGATTAACCTCTTTTTTTTGTAATGTGGTTGTTTAGGGGTCAGAGAATAATATATATTATTTCTCATACCGGAATAATAAACGGTTCCCATGGGATAGCAAAACAAGTATTTAATAAGCAGTTTCATTAAAATCCACGAAATAGAGTCTTAACTCATTTTCCTTAAGCAGATTTGATCTACTTTTTACTCAGGAGAGATGTACTATTCCCGTGGGATAGATATGTTTTTTGTTTGTCACAGAGTTAAAAATTGATATACTTTTGCAATGTGATAGTTTGGGGGAGAATAATAAAGCTTACTTTTAAGGCTAGAATAATGCATAGTTCCCATGGGATGGTAAAACAATTATATCCTACAGGAACCGTACATTTAAAAAGTTTCTATAAAGTTCGTGAAATAGAATTTTAACGCATTTTCCTCCAATTTTATACGATAACGAAAGAAATCTCTGCAAAATTGAAACTAAAAAAATTGCCAATTTTTACTGGAAAATAAATATGAATTTCAATTTAACGTCTGATAAAATTAATAATGAAATTGTTTAAAATATTTGAATTTTTTCATTGTTTATTGTCGAAGATATTAATAAGAAATAAACGTATTAAAATAAAAAACTAAAAATTTCGAAATTTAACAATTACTTAACGGAACGAATTTTTTAGAAGCTTTGTAAAAGAGCCTGTAGGATAGCTACTAATTTATACTTTTAAGGAAACATATATTAATTACGTGAGGCGTTCAGGGGCCGATGGGGTCGAGCCGAATCTCAACTAATCTTACTTTGGGGAAAGGGAAGGTCTCGCAAATATCACGTATTTTTTCGTTTTGAAAAATATCACATTAATTTGCAGGTTGGGGAAAATATATATGCCAAATCTCATGACATCTTACTAGTGGGGAGGGAAAAGGATTTCAAAAATCGCAAAAAACGCCTCGCGCAATTAATGGATGCCCCCTAAAATAGCTGAACGGTTTTAAATGACATTTGGTATGAAAGATTTTCAAGTCCTAACAGAAGGAATACAGGTACTTTTTTACTAAAAATCATATAGAAGCTGATGTGGGACAGCTAACATCTCTTTCTTGAAAAGTAGTTTTACAAATTTTGATGAACTTTCTTTGGATCTAAAGTCTGAAAGTTTCTATCATTTCTTTTCTGTCGAATTAGATTAATTTTTATATTTCGCTATGAACGTAGGGAATCTTTTAATCTATCAGTTAAATTTATATATACACTCAGCGAAGCGAGCGGGTATCAGCTAGTCTTAAATATTACATAGAATTATTTAAATATAATGTGTTAGACCAGAATTTGTGGTCTACCAGTGGATCACACTATACAAGGTCATAAAATATTTTTTATGAAACGGCGTGAAGTCTGCAAAATGAGACATAAGGTAATTAATAACAATGAGCTTAATTACGTTTAAAATTAGAAAGTTTTGGATCGTCTGGTCTGTATTTTGGTCTTGGTCTCCCTACTCATTAAACAATTTAAAGTAATCACATCATTGAGCGAGGCAGCTGGTTACTGCGTGGCTCCGCGAAGGTGAGGGGTCTTATATTAAACGAGCAACAGCCGGTGGGGGTCAAAATCGTTCATTTCAGAACCAGCCATCACACAATCAGACCGATCAGACCTTATAAACAAAATACACATCGTACTTCCGTCTTATACACCAGCAATGAAAAGAACTAAAAAACGAATTTTTGCAGTTCTATTCGGAGGTCTGATTTTATTGTGGTTGATTTTCATGTTGATGAAACACAAAACGCGTGTGGATTTCGACGAGATCTTCCTGGATAATGTGACCGGTGCTCCCGTGCCGCTAGTTCCTAATATTGTACACTATGTAATCTTCGATCGTACAATTATCGATTTTATTACATTTCTGAGCATTAAATCAGTGTTGAAATATCACCAACCAGTGTCGGTGTTTCTTCATTCAAACCGCGATCGTTTTCCGGATTCGGACAATTCCAGTTATTGGAATCATTTTTCCGACTTGGAACGCGGGAAAATTCATATGAAATTTTTGGCACGGCCCACACATGTCTACGGTCGGATGCTGAGTTCTGTGTATCATGCATCGGATGTCGCTAGGATCTTAGTGTTAAGGACATGGGGTGGAATCTATTTGGACACCGATATGATCGTGTTGAAGTCGCTGGATCGATTTCGATATTTTGAAATGACTATTGGATGGCCCGACAAGGAGTATATGGGATCGCAGATTTTAATTGCTAGTAAGCATGCGCGATTTTTGAGATTGTGGCTTGAGAGTTATCAACAGTACTATCCTACGGGATGGTACTACAATGCTGGACAGTTACCAACTGAAAATATTTTGCAACGATTCCCGTTTCTGGTGCATCGTGTTCCTGTCCACTTTGGAGTTCATAATTTAATATCCAAGTTGTACACGGAAAATTCGACGTGGACCGAGTGGAAATTTTACCATGCACTTCATTTACTGAGTCGTCATCAGGGGGCTCCTCTTTTTTTAAACGAGACAATCATCGAAAATCTTAACTCTCCTTTTGGAGAGATTGCAAGGACTATTTTATCATAAAAAAATTGGGTTTAGCCCATATACAGTGGTACCTCGACATACGAGTTTAATTTGTTCCGCAACCTTGCTCGTATCTTGAATTACTCGTATCTCGAAGCAAATTTCCTCATACAAAACAATTGAACTACCATCCGTTCCAACCCCCAAAATGTCACCCTAGTTATTTGTTACGTGGTTTTGAATAATAAAAACGTATTTATCAATGACAAATATTTATTGTACAAAAACAAAAAAGAGAATGTAAAAAAAAATAAATTAGATATCCTCACTGGTCATTTTTTAACCGACTTCAAAAAAAGGAGGAGGTTCTCAATTCGACTGTATTTTTTTTTTTTTTTGTTTGTTACCTAAGCATTTCCGACTGGGTGAAGCGATTTTAATGATTCTTTTTTTATTTGAAAGCTGGTGCTTCTCGAATGGTCCCATTTTAATTTGAAGGAAATCGTTCACTTCTAAGGGGTTGAAAACTAAGGGATGAAATACTAACTTCTTATTGGATAGCTCGATTTCGATAATTCTTGTTTTATTTGTAGAACACAACTTTAAATTAATCTCCTATCCATGTTAAAAAAAAAAACTCCACTCATAAGGGGTTAAAAATTGATGAAATAATATTATAAAATTTTCCTGGCTAACCCGATTTTGATAATTTTGTTTCTATTACGTACAACGTACCTTTAAATTGTTCACATTTCAATTTGAAGAAAAAAATCCACCCCTTAAGGATGAAAATAGGGGATGAAATAGTGACATTTAACCGAATTTTGATAATTTTTTTTCTGTTGGACAGAATAATCCACTTAGTTTTGTTTTTACATTTAAAAGCAAAATATTTCAACCCTTAAGGGCAAAAAGGGATGATGTAGTAACTTTTAATATTAAACGGCGCTGCCTCATATGAGCAGCGCGTTTGGAAGGTTAACCATTTTCAAGAAAATAAAATCAGTTATCAAACTTCAGATCACTAAAACGCGAGAAATAAATAAATATTATAAAAAAAATGAAAAACCGACTTCAAAATATATAAAAATTCTTAAACAAAAAATGCACTAAAAAGTAACAAAATAATGGCGTATCCTTGCAGTATCTACAACTTACAAATTATTAGGATGATACAATGTACAACTATTGTTATTTTTGGAGTTGGTGTCAGTCAAGAAAATAAATATTAATAGTAAATTGTAAAAATTTTAAAAAAGTTTAGTTGGTATTGGTATTTTGTAGTTTAAAGGTCGCTAGATATTGTTACGGTACGAGTATATTGTTTAAAAGTTCATTTGAAAAATAATTTTAATAAGGTTTCGCGTTTATTGCTAAGTACAAATATAGTCGTATTTCCTTGGTAGACACCAACTCCAAAAATAACAATAGTTGTACATTGTATCATCCTAATAATTTGTAAGTTGTAGATACTGCAAGGATACGCCATTATTTTGTTACTTTTTAGTGCATTTCTTGTTTAAGAATTTTTATATATTTTGAAGTCGGTTTTTCATTTTTTTATAATATTTATTTATTATTTGCTACATTTATCTCGCTTTCACTTGTAGGCCGTTTAGAAAAAAACATGTCCAAGGAGGTTTGTTTCTTCCTCCCTCTCAGAATGTTCTGGAAATGAGTTAGGCAAATGTCATTAAAAAGATCAGATGCACGACTTTTTCTGGGTGTTTCTTTTCCATGAACTGTGAAACTTCTCACATTCCTAAGATCTCCATTATCTCACTTGTAGAAATAACCTCCCTCTTCTCTGACTCCTCGAAACCAATTTCTACCGGCCGACCTGCTAAACGGAACTCGTATCTCGAATTTCGCTCGTAACTCAAAGCAAAAAATCACTCGTTCGCCGGCTCGTATCTCGAAAAATTCGTATGTTGGGGCACTCGTATGTCGAAAAAAAAACTGTGTTCCTGTTCACTTTGGTGTTGTGTAACCTCATTTTATTAGGGGAAAGTTTGATATGGATCTAGTGGAACGTTTACTTCACTTACAAAGGCGTCATCAAGAGGCTGCTTCTTTTCTTGTACGAGGCAATCGTTGAAAATTTCAACCCTTCTTTTGAAATGATTGTAAGGGCTATCGTGGTGGTGGTGCTATACCAAAGGAGCACAAAATATCTAATTACGTCACAGTTCTGTAACATAAAGATAACATTCTGTTTTCCCGGGAAAAAATGTTTTTGTCTAATCATATATCTATATAAATAAAATGATAGCTATTTTCAATTGTCGCTTTTAACTCAAAAACTACTGCATAGATTTCGATCAATTTTTTTTTTGTTTTACTTCTTATATACTTGGTCCTTATCTAAAAAAAGACTTATCACGATATCTTTATTAAAAATAAAGTAATTAACGTTTTAACAATGTGATTTTTACAAGCAAAAAGCGTTAAGCGGTGAATTTTTCGTCGCTTTGATAGAGTGGGGCAAACGATGTAATGCGCATGGGCTGGACAGACGATGTTCCTCCTTCCACTGCCTACTGATTATTTCATATTTGAGTGTAGACTTAATGCAGTTCAGCGAGATATTAGATTAAAAAAAATTCTATTTTCTATTTGTTTAGCAATTTTTAAAATATTTTTTTGTAGCTTTTTTTAAAATTCTCTTTTAGCCTTTTTTTATATTTTACTGTAAATTTAGATTCAAAATACATTTTTAAGTTACAACCGTTACAATAATCGAATTACATTTCAACACTCGCTTTTATTATTGCATATATTTTTTAACCAAAAAGAGTTAAGTTAGCGAGAGAAAGTTTTTTTTTAAATTAAACTATATGCTAAAAAATTGCTCCCCAGAATCTACAATTTTTCCAAGTTTATAGTAATTAGTTGATTAAGAATTAATTTTTCAAAAATTTGCAAACCAAAAATCAAAATTGCTGTAAAATATAAAAAACGTCACTTTTTCACTCTTCCCGGATCCGCAATTGCTCCAGGTGTATAGTTAATAGCTAATTAATAATTAAATTTTTTGAAAAAATTTCAAACTCAAGAATTAAAATCGCTGTAAAACCCAAAATAAATTTTGTGGATTTTTTTTTTTAAGTTCTCTATCTGCTCTTTTCATTACGCAAAGAAGTGATTGAAGTGAGTATTGTTGTACTATGACGTCATCAACTGTCGTTGGGTCTTATAAACCTGAATAGTTTCAAAATTGAATTACTAATTAACTATACACCTGGAGCAATTGCAGATCCGGACAGAGTATTTAAGAAACAATTTTTTGAAAAAAAAAAAAATTAAAAACAGTGATTACTTTGGATTATATAGGTAGCAATTTTTATTTTTAAATTTACAAATTTTTGAAAAACTAATTATTGACTAACTAAAAACTATACACTTGGAGCCATAGTTAAAAATGTTCTTCGCTTAGTTCTTTCCGGTTATTTTTTATATATTTTTGCTTTCAATTTTTTAAATGTTTTTCCTCTGTAAATTAAATATGCGCTCTACCTAAAAATCTACGCAGGCGACGTCGCGGGTATCAGCTAGTAATCATATATAATCAAATCTGAAAATTGACCAGGTATGATCATATATAATTATATATGATCAGACAAAAATATTTTTCCCGGGCAATTGATTACAACAAGCAAAACCACGTTTTCGAGAGTATTATTATAAAAACTAAATAAAATAAAATAAAAAACACCAAGTATAGTGAACTATACAAAAAATATTTTTGTCTAATCACATATAATCAGATCTGAAAATAGGCCAGGTATGATCATATATAATTATATACGATAAGACAAAAATATTTTTGTCGGACACTCACTCATATTGTAATATCCTTTTAGTTATCACTATCTTTGGTGTTTTTTTATTTTATTTTATTTAGTTTTTATTGTAATAGTCTCGAAAACGTGGTTTTGCTTGTAGTAATTAATTGCCCGGGAAAAATATTTTTGTCTAATCATATATAATTATATATGATCATACCTGGCCAATTTTCAGATCTGATTATATGTGATTCCTAGCTGATACCCTAGCTGAAAAATGTGCTTTTGCTTGTAGTAAGTGCTTGTTCAGGAAAAAAAAATGTTTTTGTCTAATCATATATAACCATATATAATCAGATCGGAAAATTGGTTAGGTATGATCATATATAATTATATATATATATATATTTACGGCTGGGAAGGAACCAACTCAGGACAATAACAGGACTGATAACCGGACACTGTGGACTGAGGAAGCATCTGCAGACTATTGAGGTGTCTCAACGAGACCTCAATTGCAGATTGTGTGGGAATGGGGAGGAAAATGCAACCCATGTCATTTGACTGCAAAGGCCTTACAAAGTGGCGACACCTGTATAGGATAGATGACCCCCAAACAGGCTCAAATCGCGCGAGCTTAGTACAGGTACTGCTTCTGCTAGGCAGAATGCTGAACCTGGAATAAGCAAGGATCCTTGCATAGCAGTGATGAATGAGCAGAACAGGAGTACAATAAGCCTTAGGCTGCAGTGCGGGGGGAACGTGCCCTAACCTGGTTTTCTGCTAATAGCAAAAAAAAATATATATGATTATATATGATTAGACAAAAACATTTTATCCCGGGGTACCTGTTACAGGATTGTTACGTAGGTCACGTTCCTTAAAGTATCCAGAACATTCAACAAGAACAAGTGCATCTATTAAGAAGACAATCTTTGAAAATCTCAGCTCTCCTTTTGGGACGCCTACAAGGACTATCTTATCATAAAAAACTCAGATTAACAGATAATAAAATGATTTTTTTTTATTATTTTTCCATTTGAAAACATATTTAGACTACACAGAGATTCTCATTAATGATTGTTTGATTGATTGATTTTAGTGCATTTAAGGAATAATTTTTATTATCTTACATATGACAGTAATATAATTTATATAAAGGTAACAATATTTAATTTCAATAACATTCATTATATAGGATTTAATTTATTTATAGAAAGATAAAAATAAAATTTTCCACAAATGTGCTTTTGGTTTGATTTTCGGTGCCTTCACATCAACTGAGTAGAGGTATGTATTAGTGGTGTACCTACAACCATTAATATGGTCGTAATTGAAAAATGATATTTTGGAAGGGTTCCTGGTTGCATATACTTGTTTTAGCTTAAAATTATTTAGACATATTATTATCAGACTAGAAGAGGTTTTTTTTTTCATTGTCTTTCGTGTGATTTGTCCAAAGTTGCAAATGGGTACAGTTTTGGTATTTTAGACATTTAACTTGAAGACATTCACTACTTAATGGGGACAGTGATCTACTTGATTTATTAACTATTTTATTTATTTTAATTAAGTTATTTAGTTTTTATGTTGTTGGAAAAATCAACACCCAGACTTTCCGTTAAAGATCTGGGTATCCTATAGGGTACAATAATTTTTTTGGAACTAATAGTTATGAGGTGTTATTTTTTATGAGTAAATGAGGCTCCTAAAGATTCACTAGTTGGGAATGATGTTTTGAGGTATCCCAGATCAAATAATTTTAAAATAGGTGGTGTACCATGAAACATGGTATTATAGGTATTATAGTATTATAAGTCTATTTTTTATTTTCTTCTGGGAGACACCCAAACTAAAAATCTCTTATGCCCAGTTTCACAGTGGACGTTAAAACTCCACTTAAAGTTTAAACTTTAGATCAACAAATACTTCGGTTTCGTAGTTTTGTTTAAACCTTGAGCTGAGTTCAATTCGTCGTTTAAAGTAAACGACAGAATTCTTCCGTTTAAACTGCAGTTCATAACTGAATTTTTATACGTAACCAATTGAGCATAGTTTATTTGGTAAAGTTGCTTAGAAACCAAAATGTAGTGCTACCACATCTATACCAATAATAAGATTAAAAATGTCTACTTTTTAAGTTATATAATAAAAATGTTACGTGTTACCTGCGCGAGGGAACAAAAACAGAATTATTTTTCTTAGCTGAGATTTTTATCTAATCTAAAAAATGTTAGGTGTTTTGATTAATTCTCTTGATTACCTACATTTTCATATATTTTATACAAAAAAATAAATGCCATTTACATTGTAATTTTTCCCAAAAAAACATTGTTTGTCCAGAGTAAACTTGAAAACGGCTGGGTTGATTTCAATGAAATTTTCACAAAAAGTTATTAAATATTGTAACTTACATTATAGGCTACTTTTTATTTCGAATAGTTTTTCCTGTCTGTTTGTTTGTTCTTGGCAAACTTGAAAATGGCTGGTCCGATTTGGACGGAATTTTCACATACAGGTAGTAAAAATTACAAAAAGTGCTATAAAATACTTTTTATTCCGAATAAATTTGGATTTTCTGAGCAAAAAAATAAAAAACTTTCAAACTTGAAAACGCTCAGCAAAGCGGGCGGGGAACAGCTACTTAATTCATAAAGTTATCATTTAAAAGACGTTGATTTGAACTGTAGTTTAAAAATATACTGTGAAACTGAATGATTGAAACTTCAAATTTGAACTTCCGTTCAGGTTCAGCTGAACTTAAGTTTAAACGGTCACTGTGAAATTGGGTATTATAGTGTTAAACAAGTGGTTTATTTGGATATTTTCTCTGTTGCCATGGTTATTTAAAGTTTTTTTTTACCATAAATAGGCTGATTGTACTAAGTTGTGCTAGCAGTGTTAAACTTGTTAAAGTTTGTCAGTATTGATGAAAATACGTATTAAATAATGTTTTTTAGTAAAAAACTTGGAAAAAAATGTGTGACACACCGTGTGGTCACATTGTTGTTTTGTTGAAATTTAAGTTTAAAAAATGTATTTTGTCAAATAGAGTATTAATGCCGGAAATTTCTCAACATTGAAAAGTGTGACCACACGGTGTGTCACATTTATTTTGACATCGAAAATTTATTTTTGACATCTTAGGTTTTGTTTATCATTCATATTTATTTTTTTTTAATTGAAAATTGAAAAAAAAAGTGTGACACACCGTGTGGTCACACTGTTGCTTTGTCAAAATTATTTGAAAAAAAAAAATTGTTTTCAAACTTTATCAAGTTTATCAGGATATAAATACTAAATTTTATAAAAAAATTTCAAAATCAAAGGTGTGACCACACGGTGTGTCACAGATTTTTTCTATTTGACAAAAAAAATCCAACTCAAAGAAGTGTAACACACTTGAAAAATTTGACAAAATTGTATTTTTCTTACTACTAGTTAGTTAAGTAAAAAAAAATTTTTGCACTTCTATTTAAGTTAGACAACTACGTGACCGCACGGTGTGTCACATTTTTTTTTTGATTTTTGACTTTTTAATAGCAGTTATTTTTTAGAACTTAGGATTTGATTTTTTCATTCGTTGTCGTCCATATGTAACATACAAAAAGTTATTGTTGCCAAAAATTGTAAAAAAAGTGTGTGACACACCGTGTGGTCACATTGTTGCTTCGCCAAAATTAAATGAAAAAAAAAATGTATCTATGCCCTCATCAAGTTTATCAAAGTGTAAATACTAAAATTTCTTAAAATATTCAACATTGAGAGGCGTGACCACACGGTGTGTCACAATTTTTTTAAATTAAAAAAAAATTTTTTTTTGCTAAATTTTAATGTCGATATTAAGTAGAACAATTATAAATCAAAACATTGCTAAAAACTAAAAAATTAGCAATCAAAGTCAAAGGTCAAAGAAAAACGTGTGACACACCGTGTGGTCACACCTTCTGATGTCACTTTGAAAAAAATTACCATTAATACTCTGATAATCTATAAAATTATTAAAATAAGTTTTTTTTTTAATTTTACTATTTTTACTTTAATTTTGTGACTACGTGACCACATGGTGTGTCACACTTTCGTCTTCGTGTTTGACCTCAAATATTATGTTTTGATTCAAAAAGTTTCAAATGTTATTAATTGGAAAAAATATGTGACATGACGTGACACACCATGTGGTCACGTCATGGTTGAAAACCATTTTTTTTTCAAATAGTTTTGATAAAGCAACAGTGTGACCACACGGTGTGTCACACCTTTTTTTTTTTCAAATTTCAATTAGAAAAAAAAATATGAATGATAAACAAAAGATGTTAAAAAATAAATTTTTGATGTCAAAATAAAGAAAAAAAAAAATGTGACACACCGTGTGGTCACATTTTTCAATGTTGAGAAATTTGATGAAATTTCGGGCATTAATACTCTATTTGACAAAATACATTTTTTTAACTTAAATTTCAACAAAACAACAACGTGACCACACGGTGTGTCACACTTTTTCTTTTCAATTGGAAAAAAACATAAATATGAATGATAAAAAAAAAACCTAAAATGTCAAAAAATAAGTTTTCGATGTCAAAAAAAAAAGAAAAAAAAATGTGACACACCGTGTGGTCACACTTTTCAATGTTGAGAAATTTGAAGAAATTTCCGGCTTTATTAAAATATAGGGGAATTTTTTTTGGAGCTATTTTTAGTTGTTTGAGTATAAATACTGATAAGTTACTCAAATTTTTCAACATAGAAAGTTGTGACCATACGGTGTGTCACATTTTTTTTTCTAAACATGACTAAAAAAACTTTTTTTATTAAATATGATACATCGAGTAGTCGCACTTTTTTGATGTTGAAAAATTTGAGAAAAGTCCTAGCATTTAAATGCTCTAATAAACTAAACATTTTTTTTTTTATTGTGAATGACAATACAACGTGACCACACGGTGTGTCACGGATTTTTTCAATTTTTAAGAATTGTTTCCTCCACTTACATAAAAGGAACTACGAGTATATTTTTGATGTCCATAAAATCACATTTAAGTCAAAATTTCCATTCCAGAAGTGCTAAATCCCTTTTTAATAACTAATTTTATCTAGTGTCCAATAAGGTGTCCAATAATTTTTTGTTTGTTTGAAATTCATTGTGTTAGGGTACTTCAAAACATCACTCCGAAAAACTGTTCTATTAGGAGTCCTATTAACTCATACAAATCAAGCTTAAGCAAGATTAGATCCTCAAAAACTTGATTTCATTCAACCCTAGTATCCAACCCGAAGTTAAAGGGAAACATTTAATTTGGCACTCTAACAGAAAATAGATTGCTTTACAGTCTACTTGAAAGTCGTCTCTAGTCAAATCAAGGCGTTGATTGAGACATTTAATCCTAGTATCACCTAATCATGGTATCTAAACAGGGTTTCACTAGAGCAAAGAGGATAGAAACAGAATCAACTTTCTTTTCTTTTTAAATAAGCCATCACAGTTGAGTTACTCAATGGGAATTTTAGTACGAAAGGTCCGATTGGGAAAAACAAAAATGAGACCAGCTCTTTGACAAAACACTAAACTAGACGTTGTGCCCTCAGCCAATTAAGAAAATCCGACCCGAATTTGGTCGAATGATTGTTTGAACGCAATGGGAGTATGGTGGATGATTGATTTTCCAGGAGATAAATGATACGTCGAACATTCACGAGGAAGCGGGGTGATGTATCCCTTATTCGCCGGGTAAATCTGACAAAGAAACTCAGTGTTAGAATCTCTAGTATTCCATCAGTTAAAAGTTTCACCTGTTAGTTGGTCCATTTGGTCTTCTTCCTCGTCGGATGAAAATCGGGATTCGACCAGCGAAGATTGTTTCGAGAGTGACTAAAACATTAAAATTATTAACAGAGTGGTTAAGAAAGTATCAGGAATGATATTACTTGAGTAACTCGGCGCCTCGGGGGTGACCTTTTGTTCCATAAGGCTTCCAACTGATCGAAATGTTGTGACTGAGCCAAAGACCCTTGTCCTTGTTGTTGGGATGCCAAATTTTTATTTTGTGGTATCTTCGATATTTCCTCCATACTAGCAGAAACGGAAAATCTACGTTTCAGTCTTTCATCGACTGCTGCTATCATAATATTGGATGTAAGATGACCGTATTTCTTTTGCCAGGTGTAGGTGTCGAGAGAGACTTCCTTTTTTAGGAGTCGTCGAATTTGACGTTTTGGTACAGGTCGAGCCTCAACATCCTTCGCTGGAGCACAATATGTTGGTAACTTGACGTATTTCGCTGGAGTATTATGGAGACAGATTATAGGAACGTAACGGGTGTCCTTCAGACAGACTGCAATTCGGGAACAGTCGCAAGTGATCTGAAGATTAACCACTGGAATGCACAGTTGCAATGAGGTTAATTGTAGCCCTCTTTTGGTATCCCAGACGATGATCGATTTATCTTCACTTCCACTAACAGCCACACTTCCATCAGGACTACACTGGATACATGTAATTGGAGCTAAATGACCAGCCAAAGTATGAACATCACTTCCGGTTTGTACATCCCATACAATACAGTTGGAATCACAAGAGCCACTAACTATTAGGGTCTTATTCAAAGCTGAGACAGCCACACAAGTAACAGCATCAGTATGACCAACTAAGACCTGCGATAATTTTCCTCCAGACAATTGCCAGACTTTCAACGACATATCCCGAGATCCTGTAACGACTTGTAACGAGTCCATCGTCAAAACGAAACATGTTATTTCTTCCGAATGACAAACGTTATATTTCTCATCATCTCGCAACAACGACCAGATCTTCAAGGTGTTATCTCCATTGGTACATGCCACATATTTCATGTTATTAGTAATAGCCAAACGTTCACTAGGACCTTTACAAGTTTGTATTAGGGTTCCGTTATCGGCCAACCAGATGGCCAAAAGACCATCTTTGTCAGCTGAAAGAATTCGACACGAATCGAGCATTACTGAAAGGGTAGTAATCGGAGCTTGGTGACCCTAAAAAAATTTAGTTTAAATAAAGGATGTTTTACACAAAACCTTGGATTTACATAGAAATTAACGACGACTGTTCCCAAGGTGAGACCCCAAACTTTGACGGTTCGATCATCCGAACCACTGACCAAAAATAGTCCATTTGGAGCGAAACAGACGCAAGTCACTGCCGCCGAATGCGAGTCGAGAGTCTGAATCAGTTCATGGGATTGCAGTTGCCAGATGTTGACTAAATTATCGGCGGAGCCTAGAAAAATTCAAATGAAAAATTTTGGTGGACCTATAAAAAATGGGTACCTGAAGCAGCTAATTGATTGTCTCGAGATACATCAACACAGGTGATATAGGAAGTGTGGGCTTGGAGAGTTTGTTGCATTCTTTTATTGAGTTTTGATAGTACTGGTTTGATAGCATCTGTCTCCCGGAATGGGTATAGGTTCACTTTGTTACCACCTGAAAATTTAAGGTTTCCTAAATTGGATACTTGGAAGCTCCCGTACAAACTTACCAGCTGTAATCAGGAAATCGTCCTTATCAGTGACCCGAATACAAGTAACCTCTCCGCCTTGTCCTGATATGGTCTTAACCAACTGTCCACTGTGCATATCGAAAACACAAACATTTCCATCGGCACATCCAACAACAGCTCGACAACTATCCTGGGCGACACACAAAGATTTCACCTAAAAACAAAGGTTATAAGAATCCTATTTGAATCGATGAAAATGTGAAGATTCCTCTTGGTTACCTTCGATTTGTGACCAACCAAATTATGAAGTTCCGTTCCCGTAGCCAAAGTTCTTAAATATAGGTTATTATCTTCGCAAGCAGCCAACAAAAATACACTATCATTGGAAATATCGATGATCTTAATCGGAGAGTTCAACGTGATCGTGTTTAACAGTGTAAAGTTTTCCAAGGACCACAAACAGATTGTCTTATCATGGCTGCCAGAAACTAAAACATCTCCAGCCAAATTCACCTGAACTGATGTCACAGGACCTCGATGATGATCGATTTTCATGATCTAAAAAAAACCCACAAATTGGTATCCTTGAAAAGATGTAAACATTTTAAGGACCAACCACTTGTCCTTTGGCTAGTGATGTGATTATGATACTGCTATCTTCGCCTCCACTGACGATGACACTGTTGTTCAATGCAGAGGTTACCGTTAAAACGGGAGCGATATGTTCATAAATTCGTAGTTTCAACGTTAACGTCTTCAAGTTCCATACTATGATACTGATGTCTTCGGAGCCTGTGATAAGATATTGAGACTGTTTTGTGATATGCATGCAAAGTACTGGACCACTGTGGCCTTTGAAAGTATGGACTAGTTGTTTGCTCATGACATGCCATAATGTTGGTGTTTCGGCGTTGGGCATGTCTTTGGCATTGACGCAGACTATATGCTGTCCAGGAGGAGTTGCAACACATTGAAACACTCCATTTACTTGTAGTCCTCGACCAACACAACCTCCTATTGGTGTACTGAGCCAACAGGTCAACGGTAAAAGTAGAGGTAGTGTGAATCCATCACACCAGGCCATAGCTTGCATCACCAACAACGACAAAACTGGACTTTGAGCGTCAGCTGAGGGACGTAACCATGAAATGATTTGAGATCCTAGCTGTAGGGGATCGCGGGTCAAAACATCTGTCGACTTTCGGATAGTGTAATAGACAAGTTCTAGATCACGGTCTAGAAGATAGCATCTGACATGCTCCAGGACACATCGGAGATAGCTTACGGAGACTGTTTGTACGGCGGCCAGAAGAAAATCGTAGTTACAAACGGTCATTGTTTTTAGTTTGTTGGAGTCCCCAGCTTTTAGTAGGTGGATCCAGGATTCCTCGACGTGGCGTAGGTTATAGGTGACGTCACTGTGTAAGGTTGACTGGAAAGGAGTGTCTTTAATGTCGATCACTGGAGGAGCTGAAAATAAAATACCAGATATACCAGATTGGTATCTCTTAGAAACTTAAGTAAAGATAAATCAGGGGAAACCCTATCAAAAACTTTTTTATACCTGGATCAGCGGGTTCGTCATTGTCGGCATTTTCTTCCGACTCATCAAACTCGCTGAAGAATAAATTGGCAACTTCGGCATGGATACTCCTGATATACTCTTGATTGACCAAATAGCGTTTCTTGGCGACATCTCGAATCGAATCGTGACGCCAATCAATCAACAGCTTCCCACTCATCAACTTATCCTGAATGAAATAATCTGTAAAAACAATTAAAATCAACACGACTTCCAACATCGAAAAACCCACAGGAACCTACGCATCTTTTGTCGGGTTTGAGTGAATGTTGAAAAATTAAAGTTTCCCTTATCGAGAGAAATTTCATCCTCGCTACTATTAGTCGGCATGAGTAGTTCGAGGAGTTCTGTTTCACTCAGACCATACTCAGAGCAAGTGATCAACGTAGCCAGTTTACTTATAGCTGGTGTGGTAAATTCGTTTTCCAGTTGTACAAATCGAGATTCGATATCCGAGGAGACGATTTCCGAAGATGATTGGATTTCGAGGAATGATTCAGGACTTCGAAATCGTTCTTTTTGTACCGGGGTTAGTTTCAACAGTTCAATTGGAACTGATGTGGTGAAGACGATGAAGACGTTTCGGGGTAAATTGATCGGAATCCAAGACAGGGCTGCGACGATGTCCGAGTCGAGAGGATTAAACTTGTGTAGGTCATCGACCAGAATAATCAAAACATGTCCCACTAGTTCTTCGAAACGTCGAAGTAAATTTTGGAACCAGTTATTGATGTAGAGAGGATCAAAAGATGCATCTTTCGGTAAGAAGCCATCGGGGAGTTTCAATACAATGCACAACTGTTGGCAGATGACCCGAAGTAGTTCCAAGTTATATGCAGAACGTGGAGTAGAAGCAGCAAAGCGGACAAAACGAAAAATTCGGGTACACCCCAATTGTTCGAACCATTCATTAGACTGTTCATATATACTTTTAATCAAAGTCGTTTTACCCGAACCGGAACTTCCTTGTACGATAAAGGGACTATGTCGAAGGCTCTTCGAATAGTTACCACTGATATGACCCCGAATTTTCTCAATGATTCCCGTTAAGTTTTCGATTGTTCCACTTTCTGATTGTACTGAGGTATCGAAACATAACGATAAATGTGTAATGTTTTCCTGGTACACTTCTTGGACGATTTTTTTTCGGGATTTCAAATCGGGATTTTTCTCCAGTTCAACATTGATTAGAGTTCTTATCGATTCTTTGATTTTGGAACGAAAGCTTCGTAAATAGTTGTCGTGATCCTCAAAATCTGGATCGATTCCTCCTGGTTTCCATGGTACACTGTTGAAATACAAAAGGGTTAGGTTTTAAGGTTTGGTCATCAGGAGTTAAAGCTTACTTGATTGTCAAACAGTTCGCTGAATCTAGGTTGTCTTTAACAAAGTCTTTAAACTGGGTTATGCGGGATTCGTTTAAATCGAAAAAATTAGGATCCTTGAAGGTATCTTCTGAGTTATTAGAGGTTTCGATTGATCTGAACACGGCGAGTATTTTTGATCGACTATCTTCACTTAGATCTAGGAAAAAATTGTGTTAAAAACAAGTTTTTCATCGGGGAAAATTATAGTACTTGAAGCATATTTAAACTGAGATTCTACTGAAGTTTTGAGTAGGTCCTCAAATTGGCTTCCTTCAGTTTCATGGTTGCAACAACTTCGAAGGATATCAGTCATTTGAGTGTTGATCGCTTGCCATTCACTCGGTGAAATTTCTCTGGTGGAAAAAAATTAAAATTAGCTTTTCTAAGAAATAGGAGGTGGGTTCCTATAGGTACTTATGGTTTTTTAATTGGTATTCCGTCGAAGTTGAATCGTTTTGGTTGTCAGCTTTTTCGTACCATAAGCGAAAAAGCTCGGTGTTCAATTTGAGCTGGTCACTGGTCGAAATAATCGCATCGAATCGGGAGCTTTCCAGCGTTCCAGGTAAAACGTAAGGTGCCGATTTATTACCCAATAAACACTAAAAATAAAAATTCGTTCCATTGGTAATTAATTCGTTATGTTTTCGTCCCTTACATTTACATCACAAATGAGATAATTTCATTATTTGTCGCCCCATCCCTCGCATTCAAGTCATTAACGCGTGCTTTCAAATTAACGTTTGACGTAATTTTCTGTTCAGTGTTCACCCCCCAGTGTTCTCGTTAACATGTATTTGATCTTCTTTTTTTTTTTTTTTTTTTTTTTTTTTTTTTTTTTTTTTTTTGTTAACGTCAATGTCTGTATTTTAGGCCACGTTACGCAACTAATTTTTTTTAAAGCCGGCTTTCAGTTTATAATTTATTGTATGAATTATTCAGGACAAAAGTGTTCCCGGAATTTTTTATTGGCTTCTGTTATTTTATTCTGATATAATCAGGCAATTTTTTGCCGTTAATTCCATTTTTAAATAGAATACGGGAAATCAATAAGAGAAAAGAGTTGTTAGCATTTTTAGTTGAATCTAAATGTATTTGATTTAGAAAATTTTCCAGGATTAAAAAAGAACTTGATAACTCGTCTCTACGTTCAGTAAAAAAAGTTAGTCAATTCTTGTCTGTTACTAATGACAAAGTATCTCCTGTGCTATTTTTAGATCTAAGGACCCATTACAGGAATTTTTAAAAGAATATTTTACAGGATATAAAAGAACTTTATACACAGTGTATACCAGACCTGATTGTCCTGATTTTGAACTCAAATGAGGTTTAAAAATTTTGTCAAATAATTATATAAATTTTATTCCTGATGTCGACTCAACATATATCCTCATTTAGGTCCTGATTTTAAGTTTAATAGACATCCTGCTTTATCTTCTTTGATCCATAAACGTTATACTCATCTTACTTCTTACTTATATTAAAAACGTGAAAGTTTGTAAGAATGTTTGTTGCTCTTTCACTCAAAAAGTACTAAATGAATCTGGATGAAATTTGGCATAGATATAGATTATAATCGGGTTTAACATATAGTATACTTTATATCCAGAAAAAATGTACGGTTCCCGTGGGATTGATATTTTTTTGTTTTTTACAGAGCGAAAGATTAACTTCTTTTTTTTGTAATGTGGTTGTTTAGGGGTCAGAGAATAATATATATTATTTCTCATACCGGAATAATAAACGGTTCCCATGGGATAGCAAAACAAGTATTTAATAAGCAGTTTCATTAAAATCCACGAAATAGAGTCTTAACTCATTTTCCTGAAGAATATTTGATCTATTTTTTACTCAGGAGAGATGTACTATTCCCGTGGGATAGATATGTTTTTTGTTTGTCACAGAGTTAAAAATTGATATACTTTTGCAATGTGATAGTTTGGGGGAGAATAATAAAGCTTACTTTTAAGGCTAGAATAATGCATGGTTCCCATCGGATGGAAAAACAATTATACCCTACAAGAAATTTAAACGCATTTTCCTTAAGAAGGCCTGTTCAATTTTACACAATAACGAGGAAAATCTATACAAAGTTGAAATTAAAAAATTGACAATTTATACTGGAAAATGAATATATGAATTTCAATTTAAGATAAAATTAATAATGAAATTGTTTAAAATATTTGAATTTGTTTATTGTTCATTATCGAAGATATTAATTAGAAATAAACGTATTAAAATAATAAACTAAAAGTTTCAAAAAATTAACAATTACTTAACGGAACGAATTTTAATGAAGTTTTGCTAAAGATCCTGTAGGATAGCTACTAATCTATTCTTTTAAGGGATCATCCATTAATTACGTGAGGCGTTCAGGGGCCGATGGGGTCGAGCCGATTCTCATCTAATCTTACTTGGGGGAAAGGGAAGGTCCCACAAATATCACGTATTTTTGTTTTGAAAAATATCACATTAGATTGCGGGTTGTGGGAAAGATATAGGTATGCCAAATCTCAAGACATTTTACCAGAGGGGAAGGGATGGGATTTCAAAAATTGAAAAAAAACGCCTCGCATAATTAATGGATGCCCCCTAAAATAGCTGTATGGTTTTAAATGACATTTGGTATGAAAGATTTTCAAGTCCTAAAGGAAAGAATACAGTTACTTTTTTACTAAAAATCATATGGAAGCTGATCTGAGACTCTTTCTTGAAAAGTAGTTTGACGAATTTTGATAAACTTTTTTTAGATCTAAAGTCTGAAAGTATCTATCATCCTTTTCTTTAAAAATAGATTGATTTTTATATTTCGCTATGAACGTAGGGAATCTTTTAATCAATCAGTTAAATTTAGATACACTCAGCGAAGCGAGCGGATATCAGTTAGTAAAACATATATTTTGATTCCTTGTTCTGTTTTTATATTATAACCAAAAGCACTTTTCTATTTATAACTATGCTTCAATCAAAATTTTTGCTAGTTCTCTGTACGAAAAAAAATTCCTCGAACATTTTAAAGTTTCATTGATGTCGTAAAGCACAAATTACGAAGTGCTTTGGACATTTTTCCGGTGTTCTTACAAGAAAACCCTGTGAAGACCTAAGGGAAATATAAACCGACTACTAGAACATGTACCTAGGTAATTTCAAAGTGACGACTAAAAATAACTCAGGTTACTAAAAACTGGAACAGCATCATCCAACAAATTGTTGAGGGACTCGATGGGAGTTCTAGGCTGCGGTTACAACCACTGTAACCACCACATTTGATCCACAACGTTGAACTTTGAAAAAATAATTTTCTCGTATGAGCTATTTATATTCATTAATTGACAAGGTATAGGCAACCCCTACTACGTAACAACGTACAGGCATGCATCGTGCCCCTGTCAAGTATAATTTTGTTAATCTTAAAACTTCCGGGATTTTCATTACTTTTTGATTGAAAAAAAGGTGAACATTGTATCTTATTGAAGATAATATTTCGCGGAAATTTTAAGATGAATCATCAATCTGATTGACAAGTTTGAATTCTTCAAATACGATTTAATTTTGTGACCATGTTACCATCAAACTCAGGTTAATAATTCACGAAATTATACCTTTAAATTACTAGGAGAGACATTTTTAGAGATCAATAGAGATCAATGAAATTTTTATTTTAAAAACTGTTTAATGAACATAACTCGTGAGACGTTACAAAACCGAATAATCAACAATTGTCCAAATTCAAGTAATAATAATTAATTATTTGAACTTAAAAATAATTATTAGGTATTTTAAAACAAATAAAATTAAAGTAGTTTAAATAAAGGTTTTTTAAATTTTATGGCATTCTCTGGGTTAATATTTGATGTAATCTGTGACGTCACTTTATGACGTCACCACGACTCAATATTTGTAGTGTGATATTAATTTTAATATCATATAGTTTTAAGGTAATTGGCAGGTAATTATATATTATCCAAGATGGTATTGATTATAATAATTGATTAAAATTTTAATTTTTAAATAATTAATTATTACTTATGCATTGTTCATTATAATGTAGCTTAAACAAGTCGAAACTTGAAATTTGAAATGGGAGTCTCTGATTGGTTAAGCGATGGCCTGCGACTAAAGCGACGTACGTTGTAGTTATTCATTTGTTGATTTGGAAAAGACGCTTCGTGTGACATTACCCTGCAATTATTTCACGTTTAATTTGCAATTTAAACCTAATTAAAAGTAAAATGTGAATCAAAACATTACAATTAAGTGCATTGTTACCGATTGAATGCATTTTTTGAGTGAAGTAAGTAAAAAATTTGTATTCTAACTGTTGGCCGGCCGCTTCTTCTTACATAGCGTGGTTGGCTATGGATAAAACTTGCATGCACATTTTTACGAAATATTCTTTGAAAAATTATTGAGGAAATCTTATAAACACCTCATGAAAAGTAAATCAAGCAAAGTTGAGTCATAAAAATGCAGTTTCAATGAAAAATTTGTCTTAAGTAGATGAAAATTTGGTCCATTGTCAAAGACTTAGAAATCATAAACTTTGTCAATTGTCCGACAGATGTCAGTAGGGCAATAAGTTGACTGCAATAATTTATTAAAACTTAATTTTTTATTTATTTAAATCAGGTGATTTAATTAGGGTTTTTAATTGTTTCAGGTGTTTAGTGTTAGTGTTGTGTGGTGCCTGTGGATTTACGGAGATGGAGGGAACCTGAAGGTGTCAATGGAGGAGATTCTCCAACAAAGTGAGTGTTGGATAAACTTTTCAATTTTATTTCGTCATTTAATGACGAATATGTTTATGATTACCTAAGTATATGCCGTAAATATCTACATAAGGATAATTAAAAAAAATTTGGTCCAAACTTTGATTTTTTATTATTGTCTATTTCTATTATGGTTTTTGGTAGTTTTGGTTTACTTAGTACCTACTTCGAATTATACGTCATTGTTATAAAGCTCCTAACATAAAATTTTGTTTTTATTATTGATAATCATTTTGATCAACTTTTTTGAGCGTGGGCAACTTTGGTATGTCCCATTCTCAATGTTATTAGGGTTACCTAACTCAACCTCCTCAACTCTTTCGATGTCATCAAAATCGGCCATCGTTTTTACCGAAGGTTAATGTAATCTGTCTCAGTTTGTCGAATGATAGATCCCAACGACGTTGACAATTTGATAAGGGTAGATAATAAGTATTTTAGAGAGTCCTAGTATGTGACGTCATCGTTTCTAACTCTATTTGAAGCGGCTCTTTTAGCTAGTCGGCCAACGTTTTTCATTGCCGTCGATGCCTATGTGGCTTATTTTTGTACCCAACTGCCAGGCTAGGAATTTTATATTTTTAATTAAGTTTTCCGAGTTATGTAGGACGTTGTTAAACCTTTGGAAACCTGTGCATATAGCATACTTATGATTTACCGATGTTACCATTTCGAATATAGGACATTATAGCTCTGTGCTGAAGGATGAACTGATTTTGTTTAACTTGGCTAGGTCATCCAATCCGTTCATTGCCCATGCGCAGTCAGCGTTTTTCTTCAGTTTAGATACGTCCATTTAGACACATTTATGACTCTTATAAATATTCTAAACTTCTCTAAATGATTGAATGAGAAGTGGAATTGGTGTATTAGATGTTCCCATATCTTCTAAGTTAATCCCAGTTTGTTAGACCTGTGGAGAGCCTATTGACGTTCCCCACTTGGTAAGGTCCGACTCTGGCTTTTATAATATTCTAAACCATAAACATTTTAATTTTTTAATAATTAAACTTTAAATCCAGTGAACTCTCGATAAATTGAACTCCTAGGAACCATAAATCCATAGTTAATTTGAAGGTAATCTTAGGTATCTTATCTATAGTTCGGCTCAGTAAACGTTCGAAATATCGAGGGAGGAGTTTTATTTATCCATTGTTTCACTCATTGAGAGTAAAACTTGGAGTAATCAGGAAATCCTCTGCAATGAATATGATTTCATTCTTAATTAAATATCCAAGTTTCAAATAACCTAGGCATACCGTTTGACTTAAGTGATCCCAATTAGGGGTTTGACTTAGAGAGGTGAGGCCGTTAAAAGTTCGATTCATAAAGATTCATATAGAGGGGATACACACAGGATGAAATTGAATTAAAAAAAAATTTAACTTATAGGCTTTAGAGGGCACTATTAGGAATAACCCATTGAAAGATGGCTGAGCTGAAAATAGTAGGAGATCTAGACAGGTAAAAATACTAAAATATTTATTACTTTAGAAAATTTACGACTCCTGAGGAATAACGATGCCAGCATAGCTAAAATGACTTATTTATAAATATTTTTTCATGATGGTTTCTATTAATCAAACAGTTTAATTTAGCTATGTTCAGCAAAGCGGGCGGGTATCAGGTAGTAATATTATGCGTATTGACTACTTATTGGGGTGGTTAAATAAATTAATTTATTATCTTTACGCCAGTGGTCCTAGGTTAAATCCCAGTGGAAGCCCTATATTTTTTGATAGTCGATAAATTCGACAGAATCGACCTTAAATAACCAAATGAAAGAAAAACGTTAAATATTCTTCTTCTCTTTCTTTCCTCGCTATATTGAAATATTCAATTTTTTTCCACTGATCTAACACGTTTTTAAAGGCTTTTAAGGTTTAAGGTTTTTAAGAGCTTGAGTTTATTATTATAATTTTCCTGAGATTATTTTTCTCTTAAAAATTACGTTGTGTGCTATGTTAACGTGCTTTTAGCCATTGAAAATGGTAAAAAGTGAAAAAAATTATAGTAGGAGAAAATCCATTGGAAAAGGAAGAGAATATAACAAAAATGAAAGGAATAATAAATTACGGTCGATCTGAGGTGGGGAAGTGGGAAAGTGGGGAGTTTTTAAGGGTAGAAACGGTTTATCTCGATTTTCGATAAAACTAAAAGTTCTATGAAAAAAAGTTAAACAGCAAAGTTGTAGATAATAAGTAGATCTACAACTTTTGTAATAATACTTTTTTTACATAACCTCAAAATTTACGTGAAAAATTAAAAAAAAAACAAGTTTTTGGTTTTTATTTTTTACAAAAACAATTTTTCTACACGAAATTTGGTGAAACCTTACCTACTTTTAATATTCTAAACACACTGTATTTTTTTTTTTCAAAATATTAATTTTTTCACTTTATATGACTTAATGACTTATATGACTTAATATCGAAAAAGCATCTTAATTTCTAATCGAAAACTCTCAAGTCAATTACTGATTTTTTTAAAAAGTTGCTGAATTTTTAAAAAAATTAATTTGTACATTGAAACCTCTACTTCCTGATGGTGCAAAAATATATACATTACAATGTTAAATGTTCTCATAAAATGCAATAATTAACGTGTAAATTTTAATAAATTGCTCAAAGTTGTACATAAAAGTAACACAATTTGAACAATTAATTAAAAATTACACTTTAATTATTGCATTTTCTGAGAACATTTAACATTGTTATGTACATATTTTTGCACCATCAGAAAGTAGAGGTTCCAACAAACAAAAAACTCACCGTTTTTTTTTTAAATCAGATGTTTTGACGTGAGAATTTTCGATTGAAAATTAGGGTGCTTTTTCGATATTAAGTCATTATAAGGTGAAAAAAAATTATATTTTGAATAAAAAAAAAATAGTGTATTTGGGATATTAAAAGGTTGGTTTTCACCAAATTTCGTTTAAAAAAAATTATTTTTGTAAAAAATAAAAATTAAAAACCAAAAACTTGGTTATTGGAATTTTTCACATAAATATTGAGGTTATGTGAAAAAAGTGTTAACACAAAAAGTGTATATCGACTTATTATCTACAACTTTGTGATTTACCTTTTTTTAAATAGGACTTGTAGTTTTGTCGAAAATCGAGATAAACCATTTCTACCCTTAAAAAAAATTTCTACATAGGGACATTAACAGGTAAATTTTTACAAAATTTTATGATTTTTTTTTGTTTTTTGTAAAAGATAAAAATAAAATACTAAAAATTTGGTTATTGGAATTTTTCACAATAATTTTGAGGTTATGTGAATAAAGTGTTAGCTCAAAAAGTGTAGATCGACTTATTATCTACAACTTTCTGATTTACTTTTTTTACATAGGACTTGTAGTTTTGTCGAAAATCGAGATAAACCGTTTCTACCCTTAAAAACCCCCCACTTTTCCACTTCCCCACCTTAGATCGACCGTAATTTATTTTTCCGTTCATTTTTGTTATATTCTCTTCCTTTTCTAATGGGTTTTATCCTACTATATTTTTTTTTCTGTTCAAAAATTATCTACCCTGGTCTACCTACCAACCTCACACTTTAAATCAAACCGGTTTCTGTTAGAAAATTGAACGTCTAAGATGAAAAAAAAAATAGTGAAAATTAAATTTTTTATATTTGCTTCAATTCAAAGCAAGTCTATGATATTAAAGAGGCGCACAACGCCTTCGAAGGAAATTAAGCTGATTCTTTTGACATTCGAGTGGGTGGCGCGGCACGTTGCAAAAATGGGAGCCAAGAAAGCTCGTTCCATTTATCATATTAACTATTTAAACTTGTTGCTGGCACAGCTTTCGAAAGCCTATATAAACGGTTTTATATGCCTCCCATATTACTAGGTATATACTTACGTAAAAGTCTCAAATGGATTGAGGCGAAAAATGATTACAACGCTTTTATCTCTTTGTGATATCTAAATGTTGAACGGAGTTGTGTGAGGATATTTAAATTTTCTAGTGTGTGTATATAAATATATAAGTATATAAAATTACACAGCTTACCAGGAAAAAACAACCCTTTGATACGTCACAACACGATTTGATCTCGTTTAAGTGAGCTTGCAACAGATGCGAGTCGTACGAATAGCAATCGGGAACACCAAAGTGAACATCGACGAATTCAATCTAAAAGAAATAAATTTGAAATAAACTTTAGATAAAATAAACGGTTTGTTAAAAGAGGATAAGGAATTGCACAAAAAAAAAATGACAAAACAAAATCATTTCATTCAATTAGTTTAGAAGAAAGTGTTCGATATAAAAAAATGTCGTTACGGATAGATAAAGTCGGAAAATTTGATGGGAAAGAGATAACATTCGCGTCCAATTTTCACCGATAAAAACCGTCTCTTGACTCGATTCGATATATATATATATATAAGTATATAAAATGAAACGAATTTATTGGTAGTTTTTTCGCGTCAATTTTACCCTCAACCCCCTAAATAAAATAAAAACGAATTACATCCAAAGCTAATAAAAAACAATAGGAAAGTAGCTCACGTTTATTGTTCATTCGCAATTAAATACAAAACAACAATTTATAGATATATAAACGAGTTTTTCGAATTGAATTGAAAATAAATAATAAAATTGCTCATCAAATACATATACAGGATAACGTGACAAGGATAACGTTTTTTTTTTAATATCATTTTGATTCTTTTAGTGGTGAGATATGGCTTGACGCTATGCTTGATACTGTGCAAACTTATTCGTGGGAATTTTATTTTATGGAATGATTTATGTTAGCTGTTTTTTTTTTTTTTTGAGGGGGTAGTTTTTTTGCTTACCTCGATTTGATGTTCGTCGTAAATTGTTTGGAGTTCAGGACCCACGAGTTCGAGTAATTGACGACGTTCCTCGATAAAATCTGAAAGAAAAATTTTAATGTTAGCGAGTGTATAGGCAATTAAATTTACTTATATGTACGAATGGTTGCAGCCATACACAATAAGTAGTAGTAGGAAATTGCGAAAAATTGTTGGAAACATTGATTAGAGATTGATTCATGTGGATTTATAAAAAAATGTTCATTCTTCAGTGAAATTCTTATGAATGCTAAAGCTAAACAATTGGGTTAAGAATAAAATTTTTTTAAATCTAGGACAATTTTTTAAATTTTCTTTTAACAATTAGTTATATAGAGTTAAAATATTTTGTGTTTGGCACCGTTTTCAGAACCTATTTTAACCCTTCAATGCAGTAAGGATTATAATAATTTTGTCTATTTGGGTGTTTAAAAATTTTTCCTTTCTTAAAGTGTCCTAAATTGATAGCAAGCCTTTGTTAATTATTTCGTTTCCATAACTACAAGTGGTTATGTTCATAAACCATTGGATTATAGTTTTCGTATCCATGGAAACAGCATTTATTAACAATTCTGATTGGCTAATTAAATCTTTTATTTATTCAATATGGAAAAGGTTTAATTAGCCAATCAGAATCTATACTAATATATAAAATTGAAGAGTTTGTTTGGTTAAACGCGCTAATCTCAGGAACTACTGGTTCGAATTGAAAAATGCTTTTTGTGTTGGATAGCTTAATTATCGATAGAGGTTTTTGGCTATACAACATCACTCTACGACCAATAGCAGCAGAGGAAATGGAAAATGTTGCAAAAACCAGGAAAAATTTTTCCTTTTGAGAGCGTTTGTTGCCTGCCCTGCGTAAATGGTAAAAGTTACGCAAAAATCATGCATAGCAAAATTGTTTCTCTTAAAAAGTTCTAAATAAAAGTCCTCGACGACATATATCTATCTTTGAAGGTTAGCCCGTTATAACCCTTTTAATGGTTATTAAAGTTTTTCCAAAAATAAATCATTATTTGCGAAATTATTTTTAGAAACATATTATTAATTCTTACCCAAATAATAAAGAGTTTTAATGAAATTTGGTATGATGATAAATGACAATCTGAGTCATTAAAAAGAATACTTTTTATAACGGGAAAATGTCTCATTTATCTGGGAAATTGAAAAACGGGTTGTAACAAAAATTAGGCATAAACTAGACTATTAAGGAATTTTCCTCAAGAAAGATTGATCTACCCTTTATCCAGGAAAAATGTGTAGGCCCGTGGGCTAGATACGTTTTTATTTTTAATAGAGCAAAAAATCGACATAATTGTACTCTTCCCGTGGGAGAGAAAGACAATTGTATCTTACAGGAACCATGTATTTAATAGAAGTTTCGTTAAATTACGTGAAATAGAGTTCTAGCGCATTATCCTCAAGAAGGTCTGATCTCTTTTTTAACAAGGAAAAATGTACTACTCCCGTGGGATAGATATGTTTTTGTTTGTCATAGAGCAAAAGATTGACATGATTTTTTGTAATAGGGTAGTTGAGAGGTCAGCGAATAACATAGATTTTTAATTCGTATGTTAGAATAATGCACGATTTTCAAAAGATAGCATAACAATTGTACTTATCCTGTAGGAATCGTGTTTTTAAAAAAGCTTTTCCTAAAGTTCGTGAAATAACGTTTTAACACAATCATTCCAAAAAAGTTTAAATAAAAATTACAATTTCTACAGCAAAATATGATTTTTAATTTAACATCCGATAACATCGATAAATTAACAATGAAAATTTTTGAAACATTGAAACTTCTTTCATTGTTAATTTTTGAATGTCTATAATGTTTAGAAATAAACGTGTTAAATTACTATTGAAAAATTTGAACTTGGTGAAATTTTTGAATTGTATTGCTATACTTAAGGAACACAAGTAGGTATAGGTATTTTATAATATTCATAAAAACGTATAGAACCAATAAGATAGCTCTTCTAGATAGCTATATGGAATATCTTCCTCGAAAAGTAGTTTATCTGATTTTCATGAATTTTCTATGAACCAAAAATCTAGAAATATCTATCTGTCTTTTTTGTTGATGGGATGAACGTTTCCATTATTATACCAGAATAATTTAGATACGCTCAGCGAAGCGGGCGGGACCAGCTAGTTGTTTATAAATGTTGTTTCTATGGATACGAAAATTGTAATCCAATGGTTTGTGAACATAACCACTTGTAGTTATGGAAACGAAATAATTAACAAAGGCTTGCTATCAGTTAGGGACACTTGAAGAAAGTAACCTATCTATTAAAATCATTTTAGCTGCTGAGACTACGACATGGTCAGTAAAAATCTATTTAAGGTTATAAACGGTTGATGTCTTAATGGCTAATACTCCAGAAAATCCGAACTCATAAGTCAAAGTCCCAAAGTCCCAAAGTCTCAAAGTCACATCCCATCAGGGATCGTTTAGTGGTCAGTGGTTTGCCGCAGGATGGACCTAGAGACCTCAACTTCCCTGGTCTTCCGGGATCTTCAAAGTGGTTAAGCTCCCAACTAGAGGCTTAAACGATTTCAGAAGGTCAAGGGAAACTCCCCACTTGCTTTGCAAACTCCGTTGTAATAATTTTTTTATATTTGTCAACAAGTTATTTAATGAGGCCCTACGATCCTTCAAGCCATTTTCGGCGACCTCTTTGGCAAGAACGTTGACCGTCTCATTCCCCCCTATGGATACGTGCCCAGGAACCCACATAAATATTCTAGCCATATTCTAGATCTGACGACTTCCACTAAGTTCCCCGAACCCCACCCCTCAATGAATTTATGGCACTAAGGGAGTTTTTTTTTATTTTTATAACTTTAGAACTGTTCGTCGTAAGAACAATCTGAAAGAAGGGATTTGAAGGAAATTTTACGCTTTACAAAAAAGATCCTTATAGAAAAAAATTAGAAAAGCTTTAAAGTTTAATTAGTTTTATTTTTGAACTCTGATATCTTTGAAACGATTGATCTGAAGATTTTTTTTTTGTATAGTACGTGAAATTTATTTTTAATCCATCCCTCCTTTTAAATTGTTGCTTCGATGAATGGTTTCAAAGTTATGAAAATTAAAAAAAAATCCTTGTTCCTTCAAATTTTAACATTGATATTAAAAGCTCATTTTGGCGCTAAGATTTTTTAATATATATCAATTTTGGACACTATATACTTAAGTACTTTTTTTACATCTAATTTCTTTGATTTTGAACCAAGAAAGCGTGTCAGGGGAATGACTTTAATACTAGTAGCTGTACCTACCCATCGAGAACAAAGGGTGGAAAATTTAAGAAAAATTAAGGAAAATGTAAAAACTTACCAGATCGAGAACTGGCAATGAAAATCTTGACAATTTTTGCCGAGGCCCACCGTTGCACTTTATTGCCTTGCAACACCTCCAAGATAATATCGTCGTTGGTCTTCATCATGAAATTGCACCGCAATATTCCAAATAAATCTATGACCCTTCACCGTTCAATCAAATCGTGTCCATCTTGAACGACGAAAAACACCGTCACTGCCCCTCGTCCTGCTTATCTGAAATTAAGATAGAAAAAAAAATTCAATTTTTTATCCCAAGTATTTCTTTATTAAACTTGATCATAATAAATTGGTTTATTCAAATCAATTCGATCTCGGATTTATTAAATTAAATATCTACAGTTTCTTTCATTCTCTTGGTTTTCTTCGTTTGTAGGTAGGATATTATATGAATGTATTTAAATAAAAATGAAAAATTGAGCTCTTTATTTGATGAAATCGTTTTCAGATATCAATAATATCAATTTATCAAAATGTCAGTGTAAATATACATCTAGGTATATTTTATGAAAAATTCTCTCTGGCTCATCATTTAAATCAGCAGTTTCCAACCTTACTATTTTTACTTTCTTTTACTATAAGTACCTACTATATAATAAAGGAAGTATTGTAATCGGGTCAAATTTTCGAATTCGAGTTTTCACCGGAAATACATGTTTTGAGGTCCCCTGAATCCAAAAAAGTGGTTTCTAGAAATATTTTTGTGTGTGACAGCCATATCGTATCGAAAGCTTTATCCGAATTTCACCAAACTTGAAATTTGGCTAGCATATTACATCTAGTTGTGCCGCGAAGTTTTTGGTTGAAATCGGTTAACCGACAGCCCCACTTTATTCTATGAGCGCTCAGCAAATTCCAACAAAGAACTTGATTAATTGTGCACCTAAAAAAATAGTGGTGTAAAATTTACAACACTAAACTAGTAATATTTTTACTGCACTTTGTGTTCGCTATAACCACAAATGTAACATTAGACAACACACTGTGTTGTATTCAGCTCTAACGTATAGTATTTTTAACTACCATAGTATAGTAAATATATGTAGCTGTTACAACTGCTAAGTGTTGTACAATTAACAAATTTTGGTGTTTGCGCATGCGGCGCGTACAACATAACCTATAATTTTGACAAATGAATGCAAGTGTCAAAAATTTCAATCATTTTTACTAGTTTGTGGTTGTAAATAATACTACAGTTTTTTAATTACACTTGACTGGTAAACGTTATCCTATATAATACTAGTTAATGTTGTAAAATTAACAAGGAATGTTGTTAAATCTACAACACATTTTTTCCGTGTATGACTTGGTCGCCAAGAAAAAAGCCTTTGGATCTCTCACTCGTTAAAACAATGCTCACATACTCTATATCACTGGTTCCAAACCGGTGGTCTATGGACCCCATAGGGGTACGTGGAGCTCTCCTCGGGGGTACGAGAAGTGAAGAATTTTTAATTAATTACTTTTATATAAGGTGAATAAATGTTTTTTCTTTATATAATAGGTATTTTTTTTTGGCTGTATATAAATAACAATAAAAGTTAGGGGTACGTAAGATTCTAAATTGTTACCAAAGGGTACGATTACCCCTGAAGGTTGGGAATCATTGCTCTAGATTGAATTATATTAATTTTTGGTGTAATTTTTTTCGTGAATTTTCCCGATATTTTAAAGGTTATTCTACTAGATTTGGGGTGAAACTCAACCAACAAATCAGAAATGATTAAAAAATTAAAAATTATTAAAATCGGTCCAGCCGTTCTTGAGTTATTAATGCTCTAACTAATCCGACTTTGTTGTGTATAAGTACTTATTTATAAACCAGCTGATACTCGCCCGCTTCGCAGAGCGTATTTAAATTAATCTGATTGAATAATAGAAAATTTTACCCAAAATATGAAATTCAGTTATTTTAACAAAAAAAAAAGATAATTAGATATTTCTAGACCTTTATTTCATAGAAAGTTCATGAAAATCCGTTAAACTACTTTTCCAGGAATAGATATAAGCTATCTTATAGGTAGGATCTTTACGTTTTTTTGAATATTGTAAAATATTAAGAACATTTGAAGTCTTGAGAACCTTTCACACCAAATGTTATATGAAATCATTTATTAATTTTAGTAGAATGGATTAGTAGCTATCCTTTAAGAAGTGTACCTTTTTAGGATCAATAATTTTTAATTTGTTATCTTAAGATTTGAGGTATCAGGTTTGGTTGCCTTAGGTTCATTATTCTCGGATATAGTATTAAGTCCATTATGTCTTATCGGCAAGTCTGCTATTTCCCGAGGTCCAAGATTAGACAACGAATTCTTATAGATCTTGCTAAAATTAATTGAAAATTAAGAATATAGTTTTTTTTTTTGGTGAAAAAACAACGCGATGGTCACATCTAAGTTGCTATTTTCCATTGAAACATAAGTTGGGCTGGATTTCTTTTTGTTCTGGGGGCTCTGCCTAACGGCTTCACCTCTCTTAGTCAAACTCCTAATCGGGATCACTTAAGTCGAACTATCTGTTTTTGTTATTTATTCTTACGGGTCTCATGTTTGAACAAAGCTATTTATTTTTATGAATGAAATCATATTTACTGCAGAGGATTTCTTTCTCCCCCCTCGACAATTTGAACGTTTACTCAGCCGAACTATTAATAATATATTAACTACCCGTAAATTGACAATGGAATTATGGTTTCTAGAAATTTAACCTATTGCTATACTTCTATCATGGTTATAATTTTAAAATTTGCGAACATTAATTTATAAGAATAACAAATTACATAGTTTAAAATCATGTCGTCTCTACGATATGTTAGTATATGTACGTTGTATCACAACTGCCTGCCGATGTATGTTTTTCGTTGCGTAGTTTTTATAGTTTTTATTCTGCTTATTTTGCTCAGAAAATCAACATTTTTTCGGAATAGAAAGTATTTTAAAGCACTTTTTGTAATATTTACTACTTGTAGTTAAAATTTCGTCCAAATCGGACCAACCGTTTTCAAGTTTACCAAGAACAAACAAACAAACAGGAAAATCTATTCGAAATAAAAAGTAGCCTATAATGTAAGTTACAATATTTAAAAACTTTTTGTGAAAATTCCATTGAAATCGGCTCAGCTGTTTTCAAGTTTACCCTGAACAAACCCTGTTATTAACCTGTTTTTTGGGTAAAAATTACAATGTAAATGTCATTTTTTTTTTGTATTAAATATATGAAAATGTAGGTCATAAAGAGTATTCAACAAAACACCTTAAATTTTTTAAATTAGATAAAAAGATGGAAAAATGATTCCGTTTTTCGTTCTCTCGCGCAGGAGAGATGGAACGTTTTTATTATATACAGGGTGTACCAGCTAGACCGGCCATTAGAAGTTTCCGGAGAACCTGAAATAATAGAAATCTAAAAATTGGGATTAAAACCTAACTGCATTGGAGCTACCTTCCTAAAATATTTTTAGTTTTCTGGCACTTCCGGTTATACCGGAAGTGCCAGAAAACTAAAAATATTTTAGGAAGGTAGCTCCAATGCAGTTAGGTTTTAATCCCAATTTTTAGATTTCTATTATTTCAGGTTCTCCGGAAACTTCTAATGGCCGGTCTAGCTGGTACACCCTGTAGATATTCAAGTAGTAAAAATCCTCAATTTTATTATTGATGTAGATTATGGTATATATATTAAGTAGGTATAACGGTATGAAAATTATTTTCTTGTTGATAACCTCTCTGGGAAACGTCCCAAGTTAAGAACCGCTGATTTAAATTATTCATCTCTCTGAGCCATTGCGATGTCTCGGTCTTAAACGCGAATCAAAAATCGCTTTACTGCATATATATAACGATGTTGAAATCCCAATTGAAATGATGGACGTTCATCTCGCGACTGTGACACAAATTTATGACAGTTTATCACTGTGAAAAACGTCTTGCTGCAGAGCGACGAATAAAGAAATGTGGGTGGTTGTGGGTCGGTGTTGGGTGGTTGGCAGAGATGCTTTGATGGATAATGTCAAACTTAAGTTTCGTATGTCTGTGCTACAGATTTTGATGACATAGCACTTAAAACCGAACACGACGACCAACCCGTGGGATGCATGGAAATGGGGGGGTGGATGGTTTGTTGAGAGATGAGAGATCCCGTATATAGTTCGCAACGTTGTGTGTTGAAAAGGTAGATATATATACTATGTGTATAATGTGTGGGGATTCAACCCTCGAGTGGTTGGCCCCCAATGTTTAAATAACAGCAAAAGATCATCTTTTGCACGTCGCGATTTTATTGCAATCCTTAAAAGAAATGGTATAAACTTTCTTGATAAGAACGGGGGTGGGGAAATATTAATATAACGTTTAAGTTGATTCGAATATTTTATTGTTATTACTTATTCTTATATATCTGTATACATTACGTAAAAATGAATTGCAGTTCGTTAGTCTCGCTTAAAGGATTACTTATACCTATACAGCCAGGACGCCCAAAAAGCTGATTTTTGAAGAATTTTTCCTGAGAATCCTTTTAAATAGATTAATATAAACATTTCTACACCTATTGTGTTAACATTAAACTTTATTTTAACCTTTTTGTTTTTTTTTTTAAATAAGAATTTTGAAAGCTGCTAAAGCTGATCTCCAAAATTAACTTATGGACCAAACTAGTAGGGAAACAATGACGTCATAATAATAAAATATATTGGAATTATTTTCTTTGTTAATAGTTTAAGTTAATCTATATATGAAGACTGGACTTTAATATAACGGACTAAGTCCCCAAAAAAAAAAAAAAAATTGAATTAGACCCGAAAAAGCAGGGTAAGCAAGGTAAGTGCCATTGCCAACATCCGAATACATTAAAAGCTACTTTAAATGATCATGGTATTTAACCCGTTAGGGTCTAACTCAATTTTTGGCTTTTAGCCCATTATTGATATCCAGTCTTTCTGTATAAAAAATGACATGACGTTTGTTAGTCTCACTAAAACTTGAGAACGGCTAGCTGTTAGATCGATTTGACTTTTTTGAAATTTTTTTTCCGTTGTATTCGTAATTATCAGGACAGGTTTTATATGAAAGAAAATTTTTGGTGTACCATCGAGAAAGTTGGAAATTCGGATGGTATTTTTGTATATGAAAAATGTGACGTCATATCTGTCGTTTGATGTTTTCATAACAACAACGTTGTTAAATTATGTAAGACTAGCTGATACCCGCTCGCTTTGCTGAGTGTATCTAAATTTATTTGATTGATAAAAAGATTCTCTACGTTCATAGCGAAATATAAAAATTAATCTATTTTGACAGAAAAAATTGATAGATACTTTCAGACTTTAGATCCAAAGAATATCATCAAAATTCGTAAAGTTATTGTTCAAGAAAGAGATGTTAGCTGTTTCACATCAGCTTCTATACGATTTTTAGTAAAAAATTACCTGTATTCCTTCCTTTAGGACTTGAAAATCTTGCATACCAAATGTCATTTAAAACTGTACAGCTATTTTAAGGGGCATCCATTAATTGCGCGAGGCGTTTTTTGCGATTTTTGAAATCCCATATCTTTCCCCAACCCGCAATCTAATGTGATATTTTTTAAAACAAAAAAATACGTGTAATTTGCGAGACCAGACAATTCCGTTCAATTTAAAACCGTTCAGCTATTTTAGGAGGCTTCCATTAATTGCGCAAGGCGTTAATTGCGATTTTTGAAATCCCATTCACTCCCCTCTGGTAAGATGTCATGAGATTTGGCATATCTATATCTTTCCCCCAACCCGTAATCTAATGTGGTATTTTTTAAAACAAAAAAATTTGTGATATTTGGGAGACCTTCCCTTTCCCCAAAGTAAGATTAGATGAGATTCGGCTCGACCCCATCGGCCCCTGAACGCCTCACGTAATAAATGGATGTTCCCTTTAAAGAATAGATTAGTAGCCATGCTACAGGATCTTTAACAAAACTTCATTAAAATTCGTTCCGTTAAGTACCTAATTGTTCAATTGTCAAATTTTAGTTTATTATTTTAATACGTGTATTTCTAATTAATATCTTCGACAATGAATAATGCAAAAATTCAAATATTTTAAACAATTTCATTATTAATTTTATCGGGTGTTAAATTGAAATTCATAATTATTTAATTATTTATTTTTCAGTAAAAATTGTCAATTTTTTAATTTCAAATTTGTAAAGATTTTTTTCGTTATTGTGTAAAATTGGAAGAAAATACGTTAAAATTTTATTTCACGAACTTTACCGAAACTTTTTAAATGTATGGTTCCTGTAGGATATAATTGTTTTGTTATCCAATGGGAACTATGCATTATTCTAGCCCTAAACGTAAGCTATATCATTCTTCCCCAAACTACCACATTGCAAAAATCATATCAATCTTTAACTCTGTGATAAACAAAAAACATAACTATCCCACGGGAATAGTACATCTCTTCCGAGTAAAAAATAGATCAAATCTTCTTAAGAAAAATGAGTTAAGATTTTAATGAAACTGCTTTAAAATACACGGTTCTTGTAAAATAAATACTTGCTTTGCTATCCCATATTACAAAAAAGGAAGTTAATCTTTTGCTCTGTAAAAAAATATCTATCCCACGGGAGCCGTACATTTTTCTGGATAAAAAGTATACTATATGTTAAACCGGATTATAATCTATATCTATGCCAAATTTCATCCAGATCCATTTAGTACTTTTTGAGTAAAAGAGCAACAAACATCCATACTCCCAAACTTTCACGTTTATAATTTAAGTAAGATGTCATTCTTATAAAATAAATTTCCAAGTTCAAAAATAACACCTGTAAAAAATAATCAAAACATTCAGTTCGACTTAAGTGATCTGGATTAGGTGTTTGACTTAAAGAGGTGAAGTCGTAAGTAGTTGGGTTAATAGAGGGAAAAATACACAGAGTTTATAGGGATGAATAGGAAAAAAATTAACTTATGCCCCTAATTTATAGGGAATTCAAAGTATACCAAACGTACACTATGGGTAATAATCCACTGAAAGATGACTGAACTGTGAATAGTGAGATTTCTAGACAGATAACAATACACAAGATACACAAGATATGCCACATATTTAAATCAATCAGTTTAATTTAGCTATGGATAAAAATCAAAACGTACTCAGAAACGTTGAAATGGGACGTCTTACCCCACCCGCCGTATTCTCCAGACGGTACACCCTCTGACTATCACCGATTTCGATCGATGGCACACGACCCGAAGGACCAACACTTTCGGTTTTATGAAGAAGTCGAATATTTGATCGATTCAAAAGATGGCCAGTTCTTTCTTTGCTGTCGGAAAGATGGGAGAAAGTGGTGGTAAACGATGGCCAATACTTTTAAACATAAATTTATAGTCGGTTTCTTACAATAAAGCTTTAAATTAAAAAAAAAAAAAACCCAAGCAAGTTAAATCTTAAGTATATGGAAATAGCGCTATTGAAATGTATACATGATTGTCTATACTATAACAAGTTTTCAACGCCAAGTTTGATTTTGATGTTTTTTGGAGGTGCAAATTAATTTTTTCTTTCTCAAAGGGGTAAAAAATTAATTTCCTTACTTTTCTTTTTGATTTTTGTTTTTTGTTTTTTTCGGTCTCTCATTAACGCGAATTTTTCCTCGTAAACTTTTCTACGCCTTTTGTCGTAAAACATTTACGATGTAATCAAGTGCCAATTTTCAAAGAAAACTCACTAGCGGCATCTCACTCGCGTGTCGCACCCTGGTTTTCAAATTTTCTCCGATTTACACTCATGATTGACTGGCTGACTGTGTCTGACTGTGTTAGATCTGGCGCGAAAAAGACGCAATTTAAGCCGGCGTGGTGGGGGGGTGGGGGAGTGCGGTGACGAAACGGTTTTACACATTGTAGGGGTGAGTGGCGGGGAGAGAGATTGACGTGTGCGTGTTTTGAAACCAGAAAATAAGTCGTGTACTTAATCCCGGGCGAAAGATGAACGGGATGAAAAGGATGATAGTGAGGATTATGAGGATGGTTGGCTAGATGAAAAGGAATGAAGGAGTGTGTGAGAGATGTTTCTTTTTATAGGGATGAAAAAGATAACGCAGGTGACGCAAAGAAAATCGAGGAAAATTTCGATTTTTTATTTTGTTTCGCATTTAAGAGGAAAATCATTTTTCTTGATTAAATTTGTTTCGTTTCATTCACTTTGTCTGTGATTTTGTCAAAATGTATCCTTTTTTTTTTTAATGAAAAATTTTCCTCGTTATAGAGAACCAGAAAAATTCACTTGAATGGTTTCTTCCATGAAAATTATGTTCACTTACAGTTTTAGAGCAAACTGCATTTATATGTTCATAACTCCTTCATTTTCTCTCTCTTTGATAATATACCTATATGAAATTTTTCTTCAGTCCCCTTCTTCGAAAATTTCCTTCATAAAACCCGTCGTCGACGAGATGCCAAAGCAAAACTTTTCATCTTTCATCCGGATTTTTAATAAACTTTTCCTGGAAAATCTACCCCCTCAACGGATGCACTGCATTCCCGTTTATCTCTTCGTATCGTCCTCGCAAACTTTTCTCTTCATCCCCCCCCCCTCATCCAACCATACATTTCATAAGCTGCAGTTTAACTCGCTTGATCCTTTTTAATCCGCACAAAGCCCATTTAACGGAGCAAATCATTCACAGGAACGATGTGAAAAACCACGGAGAAACTCCTTCCAATAAAAACTCAATAAGTTGATTTTATAAGTCGGTCAATATATGAAAAGGCTTTGCACCAACTTTCCTTTATATGTTTTAATAAACCCACTTCCTCTCATCCTGTTTTTGATTAATCAAGGCTTCCAAGGAAGACACTCGGTTACAACATAAACAAAAGCGTGTTAATCCAAACCCCCCACAGACGCCTCGCATTTTCGTCGAACCCCCGTTACAGTCGTCGATCTCTCAACATCCCCCATTGCCCCAAGTCCCGCTATATCCCGGCTTTTTGTTCTGCCAGATCAAATAATTCGCACCTGTTTAATGAAGTTGTTTCTCTAGATTGTGTGCTTCATACGCACTATTTTCCAATGTGCCATTGTTTCATTCAAGTGAATCAAATTGGGGTGCACCTGGATGGGTAATAGGGGAGAGAAAACAAGTTTACACTTTAATTGTTTTGGTAGATGAAAATTGGCTATGCGAAAAGTTTCAGGAACGCTGTATATTAAAGTTTAAATATTGCAACTTTTGTCTATAGTTAAGGTTAAATAATCAAATAGGCTTTGACTGTTTGGGATTTTATTGGTCGATAAAATGACTTTGAAATTTCATTGGTTGAGATGTCGAAAGTTTCAAGGGTTACTCTGATGCATAATAAGATTACTGAAAATTAGATCACTTTATATTTATTGTTATTTTATCACTATTTTGAGGGCCTTTGGAAATCTTCCTTTTTTAACAAGTTAAGAATTTTTAACCTGGAAAAGTTTATAGAGCTAAAAGAGGTTACCTTACTTATATTATAAACGTAAAAGTTTGTAAGAATAAATGTTTGTTTCTCTTTCACGCAAAAAGTACTGAATGGATCTGGATGAAATTTGACATAGATATAGATTATAATCTGGTTTAACATATAGTCTACTTTATTCCCAGAAAAAAATGTACGGTTCCCGTGGGATAAATATTTTTTTTGTTTTTTACGGAGCAAAAGATAAACTTTCTTTTTTACAATGTGGTATTTAGGGGTCAGAGAATGATATAGGTTATTTCTTATACCGGAATAATGAACGGTTCCCATGGGATAGCAAATCAAGTATGTATTCTATAAGAGCTATGTATTTTTAAAAGCAGTTTCATTAAAATTCACAAAATATAGTCTTAACTCATTTTCCTTAAGAAGATTTGATCTACTTTTTACTCAGGAGAAATGTACTATTCCCATGGGATAGATATTTTTTTTTTGTTTATCACAGAGTTAAAGATTGATATCGTTTTTTCGATGTGATAGTTTGGGGGAGAATGATATAGCTTACTTCTAAGACTAGAATAATGAATAGTTCCAACAATTAAGAATTCCAGGCAAAACAACTATATCCTACAGGAACCGTACATTTAAAAGTTTCGGTTAAGTTCGTGAAATAGAATTTTAACGTATTTTCTTCCAATTTTACACAATAACGAAAGAAATCTTTACAAAGTTGAAATTTAAAAATTGACAATTTTTACTGGAAATTAAATATGAATTTCAGTTTAACACCCGATAAAATTAGTAATGAAATTTTTAAAAATATTTGAATTTTTTCATTTTTCATTGTCGAAGATATCAATAAGAAATAAACATATTAAAATAAACTAAAAATTTCAAAAAAATAACAATTACTTAAAGATACGATTTTTAATGAAGTTTTGCTAAAGATCCTGTATCCTGTATCCTGGGCAAATATCACGTATTTTTTTTTTTTAAATACTACATTAGATTGCGGGTTGGGGGATTGATATATGCCAAATCTCATGACATCTTACCAGAGGGGAGGGGATGGGATTTCAAAAATCGCTAAAAACCCCTCTCGCAATTAGTGGATGCTCCCTAAAATAGCTCTAGTGTTTTAAATGACATTTGGTATGAAAAATTTTCAAGCCCTAAAGGAAGGAATACAATTACTTTTTTACTAAAAATCGTATAGAAGCTGATGTGAGACAGCTAACATCTCTTTCTTGAAAAGTAGCTTTACGAATTTTGATGAACGTTCTTAGCATCTAAAGTGTGAAAGTATCTATCATTTTTTTCTGTCAAAATAGATTAATTTTTATATTTCGCTATGAACGTAGGGAATCTTTTAATCAATCAGTTAAATTAAGATACACTCAGCGAAACGAGCGGGTGTCAGCTAGTGTTGTAATATATCTATAAGTAAGTTACTCAAAAAACTTTTTCTATTTTTTTCTAAGAACTTATTAAACGACCCTCGTATTTAGAGAGTTTCATAGGTTGCTCTGATATCTTCTTGAAGATATAGATCCCAATACCAAATGGTTTTTTAGTGTTTTAGAGTAGTAAAGTAACGCAAAAGCTTGAAAGAACTGATTGACGTATGAAAATTTTTGTCAGTAGGCCTTGACTAGTTAGGTTAATATTGGTTGAAAAAATGACGTTAAAATTTCATTGGTTGATAGAAAATTTCAAGGGTTTCTCTGATGCCAACTTTGACTTGTACATTAAATTTTAATTTTTTTTTTTCAGAAGCAGATATCGAGAAATTCTTGTCTAAGGTAAAGTTTTTTTAATTCTTTTTTATTGTTCTCGTCTAAGTCTAACTATAAAATTTATTTTCTTTAAAGTTTTTTAAGGTCCTTCTGATTAAAGGTCTTATTTACGAGAACTCTTGTAACTCTTGACTATCTATCATCAACTATATTTTCCTACTAGAGACCAGATACAAATTTTGGGGCTATAGGTACCCCTTTACTAGACCCAATATTCCCAACAACCCAAATAGGTTTTGTAATTTTTTTATGATTTTTATTTATCTAATAACTATCAGTTATCAGTTAAGATGATAAAAATTAGTAAGTAGCTAAGTTAATTTTTGTGTGGTGATTTAAACACTAATGCCCAGTTTTAGAGTGAACGTTTAAACTTCAGTTCAACAAATAATTCGGTTTCACAGAATTCTTTCGTTTAAACTGCAGTTCAACCAAAGTTGCCACCAATTGGCCATAATATAGTTATATAAAACTATAAAAACTACATGCAGTGCTGCCACATTTATTCATAAAATTATCATTTAAACCATTTAAACGACGTTTATTTGAACTGACGTTTAAAATATACTGTGAAACTGAATGATTTAAACTACAAATTTGAACTCCAGTTCAGGTTTAAAAAAACTGGGCATTAGTCTTTTAATACCATATTTTGGTTAGTAAATAGATTAAGGACTTTTCACTTGACTTTTTTTCAAGCTACTTGACCTAAAATTGATTTGAAATCAAGTCAAACTCGATCCACATATTAACATATTAATGAACTACTACTTGACTTGATTTGATGAATTTCTAAGATAAGAAGGGGGTAAAGTGGGGATTCAAAAAAAGGGATCTCCTGGTTAACGACATTCCAATCCTCCTGGTAACGCAAAACATAAAATTATGGTTTATTCTTAAGTACGTTAAATTATCTAGATGCTAAGTTGAAAAAAAAAAACACAAAATGGCGTCTTTAAAAAAATTAATTTTTTAATTTATTTAAAATTAATTTATTGCCTCCTTTTTTCAACTAGGGGAAGTTTTTAAAAACAGTAAAAAAAAATTTTGCCAAAAATAGTTTAAAAAGAAACACGTTTAAAGTTTTGGGTAAAGCGGGTTAAGTTACGTGCAGTGGCCATACAATGCTAGTTAATATTTTAAAAATTTTTTCGGCTCCAAAAATGATTAAATTTTTGAAAAATCCTTTAAAGGACAAATTATAAATATTTTTTGAATTTTTCAAATATCCCGACTAGAATACCCCTTTAAATTTATTTTATACAGATAAAAGATCTTTGATTGTTATTAAATAATTTATTTTAATTTATTTTTAAATGCGACTATCTTTAAGAAAAAAGATGTTAAATTATCTAGATGCCAATTTGAAAAAAAAAAGACACAAAATCGCGTCTTTAAGAAAATTATTTTTTAAATTTACTTAAGGTTAATTTATTGCCTCCTTTTTTCAACTAGGGGAAGTTTTTAAAATAGTAACAAAAAATTTTTAGTCAAAAATAGTAATAGAAACGCGTTTAAAGTTTCGGGTAAAGCGGGTTAAGTTACGTGCAGTGGCCATACAATGCTTGTTAATATTTTAAATTTTTCCGGCTCCAAAATTGATTAAAATTTTTAAAAATCCTTTAAAGGACAATTTATAAATATTTTATGAATTTTTCAAATTTCCCGACTAGAATCCCCCCTTAAATTTATTTTTTACAGATAGAAGGTCTTTGATTGTTATTAAATAATTTATTTTGTTTATATACAAATATCTTTAAGAAAAAGGATGATAAATATTCTAGATGCCAATTTGAAAAAAAAACACAAAATGGTGTCTTTAAGAATATTTTTTTTAAAATTTATTTAAGGTGAATTTATTGCCTCCTTTTTTCAACTAGGGGAAATTTTTAAAATAGTAACAAAAAAGTTTTAGTCAAAAATAGTAATAGAAACGCGTTTAAAGTTTCGGGTAAAGCGGGTTAAGTTACGTGCAGTGGCCATACAATGCTAGTTAATATTTTAAATTTTTTCGGCTCCAAAAATGATTAAAATTTTGAAAAATCCTTTAAAGGACAAATTATCAATATTTTTCAATTTTTCAAATTTCCCGACTAGAATACCCCCTTAAATTTTTTTAAACAGATAGAAGGTCTTTGATTGTTATTAAATAATTTATTTTGTTTATATACAAATATCCTTAAGAAAAAGGATGATAAATATTCTAGATGCCAATTTGAAAAAAAACACAAAATGGTGTCTTTAAGAATATTTTTTTTAAAATTTATTTAAGGTGAATTTATTGCCTCCTTTTTTCAACTAGGGGAAATTTTTAAAATAGTAACAAAAAAGTTTTAGTCAAAAATAGTAATAGAAACGCGTTTAAAGTTTCGGGTAAAGCGGGTTAAGTTACGTGCAGTGGCCATACAATGCTAGTTAATATTTTAAATTTTTTCGGCTCCAAAAATGATTAAAATTTTGAAAAATCCTTTAAAGGACAAATTATCAATATTTTTCAATTTTTCAAATTTCCCGACTAGAATACCCCCTTAAATTTTTTTAAACAGATAGAAGGTCTTTGATTGTTATTAAATAATTTATTTTGTTTATATACAAATATCCTTAAGAAAAAGGATGATAAATATTCTAGATGCCAATTTGAAAAAAAACACAAAATGGTGTCTTTAAGAATATTTTTTTTAAAATTTATTTAAGGTGAATTTATTGCCTCCTTTTTTCAACTAGGGGAAATTTTTAAAATAGTAACAAAAAAGTTTTAGTCAAAAATAGTAATAGAAACGCGTTTAAAGTTTCGGGTAAAGCGGGTTAAGTTACGTGCAGTGGCCATACAATGCTAGTTAATATTTTAAATTTTTTCGGCTCCAAAAATGATTAAAATTTTGAAAAATCCTTTAAAGGACAAATTATCAATATTTTTCCATTTTTCAAATTTCCCGACTAGAATACCCCCTTAAATTTTTTTTAAACAGATAGAAGGTCTTTGATTGTTATTAAATAATTTTTTTTTTAATTACGAATATCTTTAAGAAAAATTTTTCTTCGATCTTCCATGTGTTGTTATCCGGTAGAACACGTGGAAATGTGAGATATAGATATTTATTATGTAAGTGAGAGGAAGGGTGGGGGCGGAAAAATCTCTCTCTCCCGACTCTTTTCTTGAGTGGTACGTACCTGTCGGGAGAGAGCTTGTTCATATACCTACCTTGGATGTATAGACCAAAATATACACACACACACACACACACGAGAGTATAGTATAAGCGTAATCGATATCAGCTTTCTGGTTGGCCGGGACGTGAAGCCGCCGTGCTCCGATTGGTAGAAACTCCACGATCAATGCATGTGCTGCTCTCTCGTGTGTACATGATGTGGATGTGCTTTCATTCTTGTTTCCCCATCCATCGACCCACCCCAACAGTCCCAGTCAGACCCAAAAATCCCCATTTCAATTCCCGTTCCATACGACTTTCATCACTCACGCCACCTTTCCTATATATATATATATATATATATATACACCAGTATAATCTCACCACACGTGGGGCACTGTCTCACTCTCTTTCTCTCATTCACTCACTCTAAACAAAAGGGGTCCCGTAGGAATTTTCCGGCATACCATACAGGTGTGCGTAACAATTTTTTTTACCCTCTCTCTCCCTCCATAACTCATCATATGGTCAGTCCGTTTCTTTTATTTTAGTTTAAATTAATTTTCAAATCAAGGATGTTAATTACGAGAAGACGAGGGTTGATTTATTAAGTATCCCGTTCGGGGTATTTTGACGCAATTGGCCAAGCGTGGCTATTTCGTAGTTGCTTTAATATTCAATGACAGCGGTTCCCGACCTTTTTGAAGATTACGGTCAGAACGACCAGGACTCATAAATTGAAAACCACTGGTCTAAGTGGACTGGAGGTATACCTAGGTATATAGTTAAAATTTTGTTCGAGTCTCTTGGAATAATTCATATATATAAATAGGAGGAAGTGAATTGTTGATGGTAGTATGAGGGTTAGAGAGAGATCAAAAAGGGATTACGAAATGTTAGACATATTCTAAACGTGAAAGGTATGTGACAACATGTGCATGGTATACCCACTTGTATGAATGTGTTTAGGTCGACACAATTACGGGATGCATATCATAAAAGATCGTGCCTCGAAAATAAATTTTGAATTCGTTTCGTTTATATTACGTTTCGTTACGTTTGGTAAATGGTATATATATATAGATAAATATTTTATGTAACATGACAAGTAAATGAGGCTTCTACCTACATGGTATAGTCATCAGGTTTTATATACCTACCTACTATATGTTGAAAACAAAGTACAAAACGCTTGCGGCTAGTTTTTATAGATATTTCGGGAATGGAAATGGGATCACTGTGTATGTATGGGTATATATTATTATACACCATGTTTATGAAAGCTCTCGGTTCAAATAATTGGACCAGGTACATTTTATTCAAAGATATAGGAATTATAACATTTGTTATAAAGGTGATTAAATTAGATATACCTATCATAAATCAGGTATACGAAACCACTTATTGGTTTTTAAGTTTATTTTATTTTCATTTTAAATAACCTTTTATTGGCAACATTTTAAGTGCGTTGATTATCAAAGGTTTATGATCTTAAGGATAGGATGTTTTCTGATCTTAACACTTCGGAGTAAATTCTTACTATAAATTAGCCTTTGTATCCGTTTCTGTAACGTATATTAAATTAAACAAATTAATTAAAAGCCAGGAGGGAGTTAACCAAAAAGAAGGCGCTAATTTCATATTGAACTAATCCTTAATCGTACTTATATATAAACGTAAAAGTTTGTAAGAATTGATGTTTGTTGCTCTTTCACTCAAAAAGTACTAAATGGATCTGGATGAAATTTGGCATAGATTATAATCCGGTTTTTACATATAGTATACTTTATATCCAGAAAAATGTATGGTTCCCGTGGGATAGATATTTCTATTCTTATATATTCTATTCTTCTTTTTTTTTGTTTTTTAAAAAGAAAAAGATTAACTTCCTTTTTTGAAATGTGGTAGTTTAGGGGTCAGAGAATAATATAGGTTACTTCTTATATCGAAATAATGATAATAATCCCGGCCGATAGCTTTAGCGACTATCATCTAAGCTAGCTATAGTTTTTATTTTTTTCATACTGTTCCACCACATCATAAATTATGAAAAAATTCATGACTGTAAAGGAATATTAAAGACGTTTTCTGAGAAAGTTTGGTGGGTGAGACTTTTAAATAACATGGATAAAAAATTTTTTTTAGTTTTTTTTTTCTCCTGGAAATTCGACTTTTCTTCTGAGATTTAGTATGATAGTATCATACCATCTCATTTAGTCCTAGAAATTTAAAAAAAAATCAACATTCATTAATATTTCATTTTACTTTTGAAATAAAATAAAATCAAAAAATGAGGTTTTTTTGAAAATCTCGAAAACCGTTTGAGATAGGGCGCTAAAAATTTGGGTGAATTATTTTTGTTTGATGTCAAATCGATTCCCCCAGCTGCAAATCGAAAAAGCCGTTATGGCAGATTGCCATATAAACCCGGCTATACCATTTGGCATAAGTATAGATTATAATCCGGTGTAACATATAGTATACTTTATATCCAGAAAAAATATACGGTTCCCGTGGGATAGTAATTGTTTTGTTTTTTACAGAGCAAAAGATTAACTTTCTTTTTTTTAATGTGGTAGTTTAGGGGTCAGAGAATGATATAGGTTACTTCTTATGCCGGAATAATAAACAGTTCCCATGGGATAGTAAAAAAAATATGTTTCCTATAGGAACCGAGTATTTAAAAGCAGTTTCTTTAGAGTTCACGAAATAGAGTTTCCTTAAGAAGACTTGATCTACTTTTTACTCAGGAGAGATGTACTATCCCCGTGGGATAGATATGTTTTTTGTTTATCACAGAGTTAAAGATTGATATGATTTTTGCAATGTGGTAGTTTGAGGGAAAATGATATAGCTTACTTTTAAGGCTAGAATAATGCATAGTTCCTATTGGATGGCAAAACAATTATATCCTACAGGAATCGTACATTAAAAAAGTTTCGGTAAAGTTCATAAAATAGAATTTTAACGCATTTTCTTCCAATTTTACACAATAACAAAAGAAATCTTTACAAAGTTGAAATTAAAAAAATTGGCAATTTTTACTGGAAAATAAATATGAATTTCAATTTAACACCCGATAAAATTAATAATGAAATTTTTTTAAATATTTGAATTTTTTCATTGTTCATTGTCGAAGATATTAATTAGAAATAAACGTATTAAAATAATAAACTAAAATTTTTACAATTACTAAACGGAATGAATTTTAATGAAATTTTGCTAAAGATCCGTTAGGATAGCTTCTAATCTATTCTTTTAAGAGAACATCCATTAATTACGTGAGGCGTTCAGGGTTCGAGCCGAATCTCATCTAATCTTACTTTGGGGAAAAGGAAGTTCTCCCAAATATCACGATTTTTTTTGTTTTGAAAAATATCACATTAGATTGCGGGTTGGGGGAAAGGGTTATGCCAAATCTCATGACATCTTACCAGAGGGGAGAGGATGGGATGGGATTTCAAAAATTACCTGTAGGCACTTTTTTTTATTAAAAATCGTATAGAAGCTGATGTGAGACAGCTAGCATCTCTTTCTTGAAGAGATTTTCGACTTATTGGTTTTAAGTTTAATTTATTTTCATTTTAAATAACTTTTTATTGGAAAAATTTTAAGTGCGTTGATTGTCATGGTTTCATGGTCTTAGGGATCTTTATGGTCTTAGGAGCTTTTCTGATCATAAAACTGGGGAATAAATTATTTTTAAGTGAGCTTTCAGGCTGTTGGAGTTCTTAAGTATTTGGTCAAATAAGGTGGGGAGATTTTTTTTTTATTTACAATTAAATTAGTTCTCGGAATCCTTGGATTTTTACGTAAGAAGGTCCAAGGGGTACCTACAAATCCTCCAAGTATCGCTTAAATATCCTCTGGAGGCAAGTTCACCATACTCTTACCTCTTGAGGTTTTTCATTACAAATGTTCTAAGCCATGCTTAGAACTTAGAGTATAATATTTTTTTTTAAATATTTGAATTTTTTCATTGTTTATTGTCAAAGATATTAATAAGAAATAAACGTATTAAAATAATAAACTAAAAATTTTAAAATTCAACAATTACTTAACGGAAAGAATTTTAATGAAGTTTTGCTAAAGATCCGGTAGGATAGCTACTAATCTATTCTTTTAAGGGAACATTCATTTATTACGTGAGGTGCTCAGGGCCCGATGGGGTCGAGTCGAATCTCATCTAATCTTACTTTGGGGAAAGGGAATGTCTCGCAAATATCACGTTATTTATTTTTTTTTTTTAAATTATCACATTAGATTGCGGGTTTGGAGAATGATATATGCCAAATTTCATGGCATCTTACCAAAGGGGAGGGGGTGGGATTTTAAAAATCGTAAAAAATACCTCGCGCAATTAATGGATGTCCCCTAAAATAGCTGTACGGTTTTAAATGACATTTGGTATGAAAGATTTTCATGTCCTAAAGGAAGGAATACAGGTAGTTTTTTACTAAAAATCGTATAGAAGCTGATGTGAGACAGCTAACATCTCTTTCTTGAAAAATAGTTTTACGAATTTTGATGATCTTTCGTTGGATCTAAAGTCTGAAAGTATCTATCATTTTTTCCTGTCAAAATAGATTTTTTTTTATATTTCGCTATGCAGGTAGGGAATCTTTTAATCAATCAGTTAAATTTAGATACACTCAGCGAAGCGAGCGGGTATCAGCTAGTGTTACATAAAATCGTATACTTTACAAGTATTTATGAATAAGGCTCAAAAAAAAATTCATTTCACAATTTATGCGTTGGAATTAAATTTTTTTATTTATGTTTGTATTGCAAGAACTGTAAATGAAAAGGGTGTATTTGGAAATGAATTAATGACCGATCAGACGACTTATAATCGTTAATTATATTTCCAACAATAACGTACAGGATGGGGATGGAACGAGGGTAAATTTAAAATTAATTTATCAAATTGATCGTGCAATATTATATTGAAATTACGCCCCGTAATTTGATTGCTATCCCGATTATTTTAGCATGATCGAGCTAACATTGGTATAAAACGTGATGTCGTTACGTCTCCGTTTATTTCTCGTCGTTCAAATAATTAATATTAGATTTAACATGGGTAGGTAGATGCGATATATTCAGGTGGAAAAAAATATAAACCTTAATATCTAATATCTTAGGTATATATCGTATACCTACATCTTTAACTATTTATCCCGTTCATACACGTGATAGAGAGAAAAGAAAAATTTTACTCTTTCACAATGATTTCCCTCGGGGCAAATACCCGTCCTCATATCGTTGTAATTTCACTTACATTACATCTTTTTTCTGTTTTACCCCACCCTCCCCCACTCGGTTTTATGTGAGCATTTTTTTTTCAAGCTCTGTCTTTCGCTCGATTTCTCTCCGATAACGAGGATTTCTAATAAATTTTTAGGGGACTAATTTTTTTGGGGATCTGACTTTTAAGAAAATTGTGTTAGTCCAAGTTTTGATCAGTTTTTACCTTAAATCCTCAAAGGTAACATAAAAAAAAAGAAGTTATTTAAGAAATTTATTGGAATGATGTAAAAAGTTTGTAAGATTTTTATCTGTCGAGGTGTAAAAATATCGTTTTCTTGCTTTCATCGAAACAACTTGTTTGAGCTTAGACCAGTGGTTAAAATTTATATATAGACTAGCTGATTCCCGCCCGCTTCGCTGAGGGTTTTCAAGTTTGGTGATGTGTGTTTTTCTTTGCGTTGTTTTTATATTTTTTTGCTCAGAAAATCAAAAATTTTTTGAAATAAAAAGTATTTTATAGCACTTTTTGTAATCTTTACTATCTGTATGTGAAAATTTTGCCCAAATCGGACCAGCCATTTTCAAGTTTGCCAAGAACAAACAAACAGACAGACAAAACTATTCGAAATTTAAAGTAGTCAATATGACAAAAACATAGACTTTTGATAAGCTCATTAAGTTGAGTAATAGAAATCACTGCTATGAGAATTAGCACCATCTTTTGGTGAGCTCAAAGAATAAATTCTGTCTAACAATTTCCTTGATAAAGTTAATGTTGTTTAAAGTTCCTAGATAATGGAATTGTGTTTGGAAATCGAGAACACGTTTTTGTTCCAAATTTTTACAGGATTAGATATCAGGAAACCGGTTAAATATCGATTATTAGATTCCATCCAAACAACAAACGGTTAAACCTTAAAAACATATTCAAAATTGAATGAATTTACATATAATACGAGATTAATTTCTCAGTTCTAATGAAGCAATGAACCCTTTTTTAGTATATGATTATATGTAAAATCGCTTTTTTAGGAAACTAGCGCCGTCTTTTGATGAGTTCAACGAGTAATTTCCCTTTAAAAATTTTTATGAATAATCCCATAATTGAATAATGTATTAATTTATGAAATATATAAATTCATGTACCTAATGGTACTTTAACATAATACTAGCGCCTTCTTTTGATGGGCATATTTAATTATTTAATTTATAAAGCTATAATTGAGTAAATGAAAAAACTGATAGCTATTTAATGTACAGTCATTCAGAAAACGTTATGAGCAAATTTTCAGGTAAATTGGTTATTGAAAAATGGGTCATCTAGCAATCTAAATATTCCACTCCTACAAACTGACAAAATTAATGTTAGAGTGAGAATGAAACATAGCTAAAAATGTTTTTGTTTATTTTAACCTAAAACAAAAAATTAAGGAATGACGAATTAAGTGAAAAGGAAAACATTTTCCTTACCCACACAAAAAACAAAGGAACACCAGCAGATGCAATCTAGAAAATTTTTCCCGCCCATTGCGTCCCATATAATCTCGAGAGTCTGCTGTTTGTTTATTTTTTTTTTTTTTGGTTGATTTTCCCACACTCCCCTATTGTGTCTTTCTTTTAGCTAAGAATGTCATCACTTTGTCATTTTCACACCTCTTCATATTGCCGTTCAAGTTTCTCCAAGAACCACGCGCGTTTCATTATATATATACTTTCCCAACCAACATCCCGTTCTCTCTTTGTCCGTCTGTCTTTCATTCTCCAGTCGACAATCTATTGTAGATGCTTCCACCCCCCAAATTCACTCGTTCGGATGCTGCGATCTTCACACTTCATCAATTTCAATTCGACGCGATCCTCTCTCTAAACATAATGTACGAGTACATTTAACACCATGGACATGGGTCGTTGAGGGGCAAAAAGAATCTCGTTGATTAGATTTTTTTAAGGGTTTAAAATAGTCAAATAGTCCTAGTACGAAACTCTTTCTAGTGCAAGTTCTTTTTACCCTTAAATTTTTTTTTATATAAGAATGGATGTTTGTTGCTCTTTCACTCAAAAAGTACTGAACAGATCTGGATGAAATTTGGCATAGATATTGGTTTAAATCCGGTTTAACATATAGTATACTTTATACCCAGAAAAAATGTACTGTTCCCGTGGGATAGATATTTTTTGTTTTTTACAGAGCAAAAGATTAACTTCCTTTTTTTGTAATGTGGTAGTTTAGGGGTCAAAGAATGAAATAGGTTACTTCTTATACCGGAATAATGAACGGTTCCCAAAGTATAGCAAAATAATTTTATTCTATAGGAACCGTATATTTAAAAGCAGTTCCATTGAAGTCAACGAAATAGAATCTTAGTTAATTTTCCTCAAGAGGACTTGATCTACTTTTTATTAAAAAAAATGTGTTATTCCCATGGGATAGATATGTTTTTGTGGTAGTTTGGGGGGTGGGGGGCTGATATAGGTTACTTTTAAGGCTGGAATAATGCACGGTTCCCATGGGAAAGTAAAACAATTGTATCCTTCACGAATCGTATATTTAAAAGAAGTTTCGTTCAAGTTCGTCAACGAGACGCATTTTCCTCAAGAAGGCCTGACCAACTTTGCGCAGTTATGAAACAAATTCTCTATAAAGTTTAAAATAAAAAATTACAATTTTACTGGAAAATAAATATGATTTCAATTTAACACCCTAATGAAGTTTTAGAAAATATTTGAATTTTTTAAAAAAGGAGTTTTACGAATTTATGGATCTAAAGTCTGGAAGTATCTATCATTTTTTTCTGTCAAAATAGATGAGTTTTTATATTTCGCTATGAACGTAGGGAATCTTTTAATCAATCAGTTAAATTTAGATACACTCGGCGAAGCGAGCGGGTATCAGCAAGTATGTTGACTAAAACATTATTAATGGTATTAACCATTTTAAGCCCTCCCACTTATTTAGTTCCTTTAAATAAATTTAAATAAAATGATCATTGATTCAAATGATAAATTCCATTTCAATCATTAAAGGTATCATAATTTACGATTTTGTCATAAAAACGTTTAACGTTATATTAAAAAAAAATATGTTTTGTTATCATATCGACAGAGGGCAGCTTTGTATAAAAAAAAACTCGACGGGGATAGGTTGATTTGTGTAGGGATCTTACCACCTATATTTTCATATATTATTACAATTTTGGAGAAAATATTAATTTAAAGCCTAGTTTGCATTTGGGTTTGTTTGTAATTAAAAGTAGACCCCCCCCCCTCTTATACACCGATTACTTACTTTTGTTTATTATTCGTGAACATTTTTAAATAGGAGCCTATTATTAAATTCCATCTACATTTTCATGAGTACAATACTACTGAGGGAATAGTAAAATAAATCAGAAGATCAGCTGTCTTTCTCAGCCTCTTTTTTGGTACTCATGTACCTACCAATTTTTTGGTCCATATGTACGAGTGTATATACTGTAATTTTATTCTCCTCAAAAGGATGAGGAAATAATTTATCAGGTATTTGATAATAATTTCCATTGGGCGATTCATTTCTCCCCCCCCCCCCTTTGGACATAGTTAAAATCGAAGGAGAGCATCTGTCTCTCCCTACCCTCCTTTTGGTGAGCCCTTGTATACAAGTAAACACAACCCTTGATTTTTCCTGACAGTATTTAGGAATGGAAAATATTTCATCAGATAAATAAACTCGTTGTAGTTACGATCCAGAGGACACGGAAACCCCCCGTTTTGGTACGCTCTTGAGTACAAGTATACATATATGCTAAACATTTTTTTTTTCTCTCACCGAGTTTATCCCGTTTTATTTATTTCTCGTCGTTCTCCATTGAATCGGGAACGAATTGAGTTCGTTCATTATTTTTGCTCGTTTATCTAAACATTTGGCCACGCTTTTTGGTTGTTATTGTCATCATTCAATTCATGGCAAATGTGAATGGGGAACAGAAGAAAAAAAAAATGTTTGCATGTATAGAGAAGAGAAGTAAATGAAAAAATAACAACAAAAAAAAACACTGATAAATAACAAATATTTGAACAAATCATTCATATGGGGGGGGGGGGTGTACATGCACATAAAAAAGAGCATTGATTCAGAAAAAAAAAAAAAAATCATAGCTTGATATTTCAAACTTTGTTTTTGTTCACATATCAAAATCAGTGATATGAAAAAAAAATTTATCACCGTAAATTTTTAATAGACTGATGCAAGGGCCAACCTAAACTGAATTAGAAACTCGTTTTAGTTCCATAAATCAAGACTCAAACTACTTGACTGCAACTTATCTTGACCCGAAATTAGAAACAAACTACTTGGGGGTGCTTGAGGCTGAAAGAGCGCTCTTACACGCTTTAACACCGCACAGTGTGGTATTTGACTGTAAAACCTGGCCAAAAATATTTTTTCACATAAAACAGCTATGAAAACGGCTTTGATTTTTTTATAAGAATGAACTATTTGCTTAGAAAATTATACATTTTCCTTAATATTTTTTTTGATATAAATTATTTTCGTTTAATTTTATTTGGAAAAAAATGGAATGTAAAATTTCAATACTATCTTTTTCATTTTTAAAAGCATTACAAGGATCCTAAATAAATGTCAAATAGCTATTACTATGTTTATATTGTTTATAAAAATACAATAACTTTACAGAAGTATGATAATATAAATAAATAAAAAACAATAATAATCATCGGATAAGCAAATATAATTTTTACTATGAATAATACAATACAAGAGAGAAGAAAATTGAAAATCTTTATTTTAGTCACTATCATTGGCACTATATTCATTACTTTCATCAGTTTTTGTAGGTACTGTAACGTTTTTACGGGTTCGTTGGTTTGTGTATAATGACTACGAATTTATTTTTAACAATTGTCTATTTATTTATCTAAGACTTATACACTACAACAATGTTCACTGTCAACAATAGTCACAGTACTGTTTATATTTCACTGTTAACTCTATTTACAATGTTTACAATAATCACAATTTATTTATACTCGCGATTCACTATTCACTTTATTTAACAATGCACTGATCACTTTTCACGATGTTGAAGATTACTCTCAAAGATTTATTTGAATACTGACGATGAATTTATTTGAATACTCTTCGACATTTATTTGAATACTGAACTGTTGGCTCACCCTTCGGGATATTTATAGTAAGCGATCACCTGTTTCTAGATTTTTCGATTGGTAATCTTAGCGCCTGTCTTTCTTTTCTACATTGATTTACCAATGGAGAGAATTCTAGAACACTCGCTCCTTGTCTAATCCTTTGTGCTGTTAATCCTTTGGTCATAAGACCGCTTCAGGGGGTCCATCCTTTTGTGCAATTTTTATCACTGGTGATTGTTAATCCCGCCCTCGGCGCCAGACACAAATGGGTGTCTTGGATTTGTGACAGTACTTTGTCACACTCTCCTAATAAATATAAAACATCTATGTTAAAATGCTTTTTTTATTCTTAGCTTTTCTAATGCCAATGAGTAATGGGTCTGATGATAAAAGCAACTTATATAACACATCTCTGTTGCATTTTTCTCGAGAAAATTTTCTGATATAATTTTCTCGAAGTCCTCGAATATGTTTGTTTCTGGCCTCAGCTGCTTCTTCTGATAGCTGCCCAATTGGAAGGATCGCATTTTCAATTACTTCAGATCCACGTCTAAGTACTTTATGAAGAGTTGGGGACATTGAGTAGAATTTATATAATTCAACATATAAATCCGCCGTTTTTGTAGCATAGCTTTCAAAATTGTAAGTATATTGATTTTACAATTACTGTGCAGGGCATCGAGAATAATTTTCGTTCGGTAAATTAAATTTTTATCAATACCTGTGATCGCAGCTGATGCTTCCTAGTTTTCGAAAAACCTGCGGCTTGTGTTACCATCATTGGTATTCCCAAATTTCGCCTTAGGCATGTCCACCAAAAGACCAAGCTCTCATCTAAACTTTTCTTGTATTTGTTTCTTTTGGTCTTCAGTTATTAGAGCATTCAAAAGTGAAAGTCGGTTGGGTTGACTCTCATGCATTTTTTTGAAAGCTGTTACGTATCTTTTGGCTCTTCTTGGACTTTTCACTAGGTCCTTAACTACTCTCGAGGCATCCTTTTTTCCTGATTCTCTAAATTTCATTTTAGTGGCGTCGGTTAATTTTTAACCGACTTCAAAAAAAGGAGGAGGTTCTCAATTCGACTGTATTTTTTTTTTATGTTTGTTACCTCAGCATTTCCGACTGGGAGAAGCCATTTTGATGATTCTTTTTTTATTTGAAAGCTGGTGCTTCCCGAATGGTCCCATTTTAATTTGAAGGAAATCGTTTACTTCTAAAGGGTTGAAAACTAAGGGATGAAATACTAACTTCTTATTGGATAGCTCGATTTTGGTAGTTCTTTTTTTATTTGAAAGCTGGTGCTTTTCGTGGGGTCCAGTTTTAATTTGAGGGAAATCTTTCACTTCTAAGGGGTTGAAAACTAAGGGATGAAATATTAACTTCTTATTGGATAGCTCGATTTTGATAATTCTTTTTTTATTTGTAGAACACAACCTTAAATTAATCTCCTATCCATTTAAAAAAAAAAACTCCACTCATAAAGGGTTAAAAATTAGAGATGAAATAATATTATAAATTTTTTCTGGCTAACCCGATTTTGATAATTTTGTTTCTATTACGTACAACTTACCTTTAAATTGTTCACATTTCAATTTGAAGAAAAAAGTCCACCCCTTAAAGATGAAAATAGGGGATGGAATAGTGACATTTAACCGAATTTTGATAATTTTTTTTCTGTTGGAAAGAATAATCCACTTAGTTTTGTTATTACATTCAAAAGCAAAAAATTTCAACCCTTAAGGGCAAAACGGGATGATGTTGTAGTTTTTAATATTAAACGGCGCTGCCTCATATGAGCAGCGCGTTTGGAAGGTTAACCATTTTCAAGAAAATAAAATCATTTATCAAACTTCAGATCACTAAAACGCGAGAAATAAATAATTATTATAAAAAAATGAAAAACCGACTTCAAAATATATAAAAATTCTTAAACAAAAAATGCACCAAAAAGTATCAAAATAATGGCGTATCCTTGCAGTATCTACAACTTACAAATTATTAGGGTTATACAATGTACAACTATTGTTATTTTTGGAGTTGGTGTCAGTCAATAAAATAAATATTAATAGTAATTTGTAAAAATTTTAAAAAGGTTTAGTTGGTAATTGTTATTTTATAGTTTAAAGGTCGCTAGATATTGTTACAGTAAAAGTATATTGTTTAAAATTTCATTTGAAAAATAATTTTCATAAGGTACCAATATAGTCGTATTTCCTTGGCTGACACCAACTCCAAAAATAACAATAGTTGTACATTGTATAATCCTAATAATTTGTAAGTTGTAGATACTGCAAGGATACGCCATTATTTTGTTACTTTTTGGTGCATTTTTTGTTTAAGAATTTTTATATATTTTGAAGTCGGTTTTTCATTTTTTTATAATAATTATTTATTCTTCATCAGCAATTCGAAACTCAAGTGTCTTTCGTCGCTTACTTCTTTCACTTGATTTTTCAAATCTTTTCGAAGGACGACCCGGGCTAATACCGGAAATTAAGTGAGTGTTGTATAAAGGATTCCGTATCGTTACATTTTTATTTCGTAACTGTGTTAGGTAAAAATATCCAATCCTTATTATTTTCTTCAAATCTTTTTTTCATTTTTTGAGCAGCAAGCTATCTTTGTTTAATTAATATTTAACTGTAGCAATTTTCTTTTTTGCTACAGTTTTCTTATCAATATTTTCTATATTGTATTTTTCAAAAAATGTCTGCACCATGGATTCAAGTTTTCAAGAAGTTATGACCCTCTTGAATCTTGAACCATGCTATATAACTCATTGCGAGTCATAGACTTTAATCCAGAAGGCCCTGGAATATTAAAAAAATTAAACTCCCGTGTGGATAGAAAAAATAATGTAAAAAATTCGTGCGACTATGGGCGGCTAATTTTTTTTGAATTATTTTATATAGGGTTTATTTTATTAAAAAAATTAATTTTCAAAGCTTAATCATGCTTAATCATATAACAAAACCCTTAACGAAACTCTAAATGATGAAATTTTAACAGTTTTTTTTACGGGCCTTTTTGTAGGCTTATAGAAAATTTTGGAAAATATTTTATGTCATAAATTTTATATTAATATAAAGTACAAACCTGGTGTAAGAAAATCCATCATAAAAACCAACGAAAAACTTTTAAAAGTGAAAATTATAACACTTTTAATTTCACTAAAATTTCGGAAAATGATAAAACAGACAAGCAAAACGAACGAAGGCTAACTTTCGAATGATCCTAGGACGAAATAACTCACTTTATGACTGTGAGGGTTTCGCCATTAGTTGCATTAAACCCTTAAATCTTCTAGTATGTAATTTGGGATTTGTAAAACGAAATTTTTAAAATCCATTTTTGGCCAGGTTTTGAGGTCAAATACCACACTGTGCACCGGCTAAAGAAGTAGAGAGAGTCAGCTGTGTTTCACAAAGCTCTTGACAAGTTTAGGGAATGCTTTAATAAGGTAGCAAATGCATACTAGCCAGGTTCAAGGTGAAAAAAAAAAACCACAATAGCATGGTACATAGTAGAGGATAATTTTTCCCAGATTATAATTGTTCCCGGGAAACGGGAAATTAACAAATAAATTTCCCGGGATTTTCGGGAATCCCGGGAAATTTGAAAAAAATTAAATTTAAGGTAGAAATTTTAAAAGTTTTTGGGACAAATTAAATAAATTTTGTTTTTGCAAAAAATAAAATAAATACAGTTAGATATAATATATGTAGGTATGTATACCTAATCAATCAAATATAACATAAACATAATTATTTTCATTTACTTATTTAGAAAATAATATTTTAAAAACGAGAGGCAATTAAGGGAAAAGTCACTTAAAAATGATTTTCTGTTAAAACAAAAATTAGATGACACAGAAGGTTTGTTTCAATCATCCAGTTATGGCGATCACAAACACCACCAACAGACAAAGAGCAAGTCAACATTGCCCAAAAGAAAAAAACTGTGAAGAACTGTTTCAGGTTAAAACCGCTCGACCGCATTAGGCCGAGAGTCGACCCATGTCCGTATATTTTTGAGACAAGCGCTTATCTCGACATTTTTTTGTCAATGTGTAAGCACAGGTTAACCGGTTTGTAACTCAAGCGAACTTGTCATTTTAAGTTCTTCACTCACTCTTGCCTCTTGGTCAATGATGTCTTGCTCTTTGTCTATTGGTCCATGTTTGAACATCACCAGAAGGACAATTGGAACAAACCGAGAGAATACATTTGATATACCGATGCAGGACGTTTTGGCGCCACTGAACCACTGATGTTTTAAATGGGAAACCGACATTTGATAAAACAAACCCACCCCCGTAAAGTCTTAGAACCACAGTACAGTGGAGCGAAACCCTCCGTGAGAAAACGTCCTGCGTCAAAACGTGCCGCGCCAAAACGCTGGCGCCAAAATGTCACGTATCGATAATATACCCCCACATATAATGTGGGATCTATAGTCATTAAAGCATCCAATTTCTTTTGTAGATTTTTAGTAATATTTCAACGTTTACATAATGGCATTTTTTAATTTTTAAACATTACATAAATAATTAATTTTTTTAAGCGATTTTTTTGATTTATAAAGTGATGAATGCTGATTTAATGAGTACGTTAATATGTTGATTATGACATTTTATATTTTTTACGATTATTACAGTTAAGTAAACAAAGATTTTGGTATCGATATTGCAATCGGCATGAATAATGATTTTTTTGATGAAAAATTGATGAGTTTTCCAGGGAATAACCCTCTAGTACATAGCTTGATACTTATTTGAAGTCAGTGCGAATTGATTGCAATTGTGACCCTTATTCTTGGTGGGTAGGTAATGCTAAACGATACCTTAATTTAACAAAGTTTGTTAAAATTGATCTTTCAGCACCTTGCAGTAGTGTGTAGAGCGAAAAACTTTTTTCTGAAGCTAGCCTTATTTACGAAAACAACCCAAGTCGAAATTTTAAGTGGAGTCTTATTCTTTTTATGTGATCATTTGGCGCTTCGATTTAAAACCTTTTTCAACCTTACTACGCCGAAACAAGGTTTATTTTTTACACCTTTCCCTACATGTTAAAATCCATTTCAACCTAGATAGTCTGAAGTCAGGGCGTGGCAGGTTTAAATGGATTTTAAAATATAGAGACATGTATTAAAATAAACCTTGTTTCAGCCTGGTAGCACCTGCTTACGTTCGTTTTCAGCGTTGTTAGGTTGGAGAAGGTTTTAAATCGAAGCGGCAAATAAGCACATCAAAAGAATCAGGCTCCACAAGGCTCAATCAGAATTTTAAAATTTCGAGTCGGAAAGCGAAACCGCTTACTACCACTTAATGCAAAGAGATTATTATTCATTCACCATAATTTGCCCTCAGTGCAGTATGAGTGCTAAATCATTTTCTAAGTTGTAGAATTAGCCTTAAAAAAGATTTTTAAAAAAATCCGCTAGGGGCAGCACCGGTGGGGAGGTACATATGTTTTGAATTCTCTATTGACAACAACGTTAAACGTACGTCTTATTACTATTAGAATAAATATTAATATTATAATTAAAAATATTAATAATTATTAATATTATAATAAATAAATATTGCGATTAAAAAAAAAATTATCATGCCTATAAAACATTATGCATTTGCTAATTGTACGTCTGATAGTCGATACAAGCAGGATGGTGTCAAATTAAGCATATTTACTTAATTTAATACATAATATTATAGCATAGCAAAAAGAACGAGGAATAGCTTGGGATGGAAAATTTGCCCAGTTTGTAGTAGGAAAACTGCATGATGTTGAACTTGGTAGAGTTGGATTGAGTAATTTCGTGCGTTGCTGTTTATCCGCTAGACATTTACCACCATCAATTCCAACGAAATTTTTTTTATCATTACCGTTTTGCAATGCATTCTTCAATTCTCAAATATACAAAAAAAAATCAACTTAGTTTATTTAAAATAATAAAATTTTCAATAACACAATGCCATATACGAGAAAAGTTATGAACCAACTAGGACATTTTTATTACCTGACACTTTTGCAAATTTCAATTTCGCTCCGGGTGCATCATCTTCCGTTAATTCCATTATAATTCTATACGTTCGACGTTGTTGTCAATAGAGAATTCAAAACATATGTACCTCCCCACCGGTGCTGCCCCTAGCGGATCTTTTTTAAATCTTTCCAGGAAAAAGGCTAATTGTCTTGTGATCACTGGTTGTATTACTTAAGTGATACTAACTAAATAAAGCAATTAATTACCTAAAAATATTTTTTTATCCAGTAGGATAGGGCTAGTTATCCAGTATTCGGCCGGATAGTATTTACGTCGCCGCCGTATAGGCAGGATATTGGATAGTTAATATCCGGTTTATCTCTAAATGTGACTACCATAGGGAAGAATTTTTCCAACTTCCACAAAACGGTTGAAAGTTTCACATTTTGAGAACCACACCTAAATTATCAACTTCTTCAAATTTTTATATTGTAAAAATTTAAGGTCACTTAGTGGCGTGGTGGACTAGATAGTTGCCTTAAACGCCAGTGGTCCTGGGTTCGAATCCCAATGAAAGCCTAAGATATTTTTTCTGGGTTTTTGGATTCGACGGTCGCTAATGACCATAGTAGTTGATGTGACCTTAAATAAAGCAAAAAAATAAATTATAATTATAATTTGGCCTTTTTACTTTCGTAATTCGTTTGGTCAAGGATTTAAAAATTATTTTAAACTTACTATCTTTAGTTGTGTGCTAATAGTAAAGTGGTTTTCGCAATTGAATACTATGGACAACATAAGCTCTTGACATGCATAGTATATACGCAACGCATAGGCAACTTACACTACATAACAAAATATCTGTAAGCATATTTCATTGTTGGAGCTTTGCTTTTGTTGTATTGGCTATGAATTGTTTGGTTTTTAAGAATTTTGTTGAGTCGTGTTGAACTTTTTAATGACGATTTTAAAAGTGATTAAAAATTGAAATATGTGTGATAAATTTTGCGGAATTATATCTAGAAAAAAAATATATCTATGATGTCACAAAGCTCAATAACGAAAGCTAACCAACAAAACAAAATTTTCACCATCCAAATTTATTTATGGTAACTATAAAAAAGATAGTAAGGGATTTTTTTCATTTTTTTGATATTCTATAAGCTAATAGGTATTAGATATAATATGTTACGTCACCTTGTGACGTCAGCACAACCCTTTTTATGTGACATTTATGTGATAAATTTTTGTCTTGTGTTAATGATAGGTTAACAAATATTGAATTGATATCATTGATTGATTAAAAATTTTATTTTAAAATGATAAATGATTATTATAAAATCTGCAATGTTCATAATATCATTATAATAATATATAGCTTAAACAAGTCAAAACTTGAAATTTGAAATGGGAGGCTCTGATTGGTTAAGCGATGGCCTGCGACTAAAGCGACGTACGTTGTAGTTATTCATTTGTTGATTTGGAAAAGACGCTTCGTGTGACATTGCACTGCAATTATTTCACGTTTAATTTGCAATTTAAACCTAATTAAAAGTAAAAAGTGAATCAAAACATTACAATTAAGTGCATTGTTACCGATTGAATGCATTTTTTGAGTGAAGTAAGTAAAAAATTTGTATTCTAACTGTTGGCCGGCCGCTTCTTCTTACATAGCGTGGTTGGCTATGGATAAAATTTGCATGCACATTTTCGCGAAATATTCTTTGAAAAATTGTTGAGGAAATCTTATAAGCACCTCATAAAAAGTAAATTAAGCCAAGTTGAGTCATAAAAATGCAGTCTCAATGAAAAATTTGTCTTAAGTAGATAAAAATTTGGTCCATTGTCAAAGACTTAGAAATCATAAACTTTGTCAATTGTCCGACAGATGTCAGTAGGGCAATAGGTTGACTGCAATAATTTGTTAAAAATAAATTTTTTATTTAAATCAGGTAATTTAATTAGGGTTTTTAATTGTTTCAGGTGTTTAGTGTTAGTGTTGTGTGGTGCCTTTGGATTAATGGAAATGGATGGAATCTGTAGGTGTCAATCAATGGAGGAGAATTCTCCGAACAACAAAGTGAGTTTTAATTTTTCTTTTTTATGCTAAAATGTTATTTTACCATCGAATCACTAATTTCCCGTGATCAATGGTACCCCTAGGTACCTTTCGATTTCTTTTTATATGAATATATCGTATAAGAAATTGTAGTTCTTTTAAAGCGCAATCTTATCAAAACTACTGAACTTATAGAGATGAGACTTTGACCAACTGATGTGGAATTTTTTGTAGATTCGTTCTAAACCAGTGCTTCTTAAACTTTTTGAAATCACGGCCCCCTTGAAACCCAAGGCAATATCCCACGACCCCAATTTTTTTTTTTAATTTTATATATTACTAGCTGGTCCCCGCCCGCTTCGCTGAGCGTATCTAAATTATACTGATTGAATAATGGAAACTTTCATCTCATCAACAAAAAAAGACAGATAGATAATTCTAGATCTTTGATTCATAGAAAGTTCAAGAAAATCAGATAAACTACTTTTTCAGGTAGATATTCTATATATAGCTATCTAGAAGAGCTATCTTATTGGTTCTATACGTTTTTATAAATATTATAAAATACTTATACTTGTGTTCCTTAAGTAGCAATACAATTCGAAAATGTTGAATATATTATATTATATTTAACTGAGTTTTTTGCCAAGTTCAAATTTTTCAATAGTAATTTAACACGTTTATTTCTAAACATTATAGACATTCAAAAATTAACAATGAAAGAAATTTCAAGGTTTCAAAAATTTTCATTAATAATTTATCGATGTTATCGGATGTTAAATTAAAAATCATATTTTGCTGTAGACATTGTAAATTTTATTTAAACTTTTTTGGAATGATTGTGTTAAAACGCTACTTCACGAACTTTAGGGAAAGCTTTTTTAAAAACACGATTCTTGTAAGATAAGTACAATTGTTATGCTATCTTTTGAGAATCGTGCATTATTCTAACATACAAATTAATAATCTATATTTTCCTCTGACTTTTCAACTACCTTATTGCAAAAAATCATGTCAATCTTTTGCTCTATGACAAACAGAAACATATCTATCCCACGGGAGTAGTACATTTTTCCTGGTTAAAAAAGAGATCAGGTCTTCTTGAGGATAATGCGCTAGAACTCTATTTCACGTACTTTAACGAAACTTCTATTAAATACACGGTTCCTGTAAGATACAATTGTCTTGCTATCCCACGGGAAGAGTACAATTATGTCGATTTTTTGCTCTATGAAAAATAAAAACGTATCTAGCCCACGAGCCTGTACATTTTTCCTGGATAAAAGGTAGACTAATATTTCTTGAGGAAAATTCCTTAAAACGCTTATCCATGAACTTTTACGAAACTCCTTTTAAATACTCAGTTCCTGAAGGATACCATTCTTATCCTATCCTACGGGAACCGTGCTATATTCTGACATAAAAGGTAGCCTATATTTATTCTCTGACTCTCAACTAATCACCTCATTGTAAGAAATTATGGTAATCTTTTGCTCTGTGAAAAATAAAAACATATCTATCTTACGGAAACCGCACATTTTTCCTGCATAAAATTAAGACTGTAGGATAAGAAAATTACTTTTTGCCTTGAGGACATTATGAGTTATAACTATTAATATACTCTATTATAATCAGTTAAAAACGTTTAGTTTCAGCATGGTTTTTCTTTAAACCAGTTTTTCTATTTTCCCGTTGAAATGAGAAATTTTTCCGAAATAAAACTTATTGTAGATAATGATTCACATATTTTGCTATCATCATAATTAAATATCACCAATATTCATTTGCAAATAAAAATGTATAGTTTATGCATAATTTTTGTTCCAACCCGTTTTTCAATTTCCCGGGAAAATGAGACTTTTTTCCGTAATAAAAAGTATTCTATTTAATGACTCAGATTGTCATTTATCATCATCCCAAATTTCATTAAAAACCGTATTTATTTGGGTAAGAATTAATAATATGTTTCTAAAAACAATTTTGCTAATTATGAATTATTTTTGAAACAACTTTATTAACCATTAAAAAGGTTATAGCGGGCCAACCTTAAAAGATAAACATATGTCGTCGCGGACTTTTTTTTAGAACTTTTTAAGAGGAACAATTTTGCTACATATGATTTTGCGTAACTTTAACCGTATACGCAGGGCAGGCCACGAACGCTCTCAAAAAGAAATTTTTTTCCTAGTTTTTGCAACATTTTCCATTGATGCTCTGCTCCTATTGGTCGTAGCGTGATGTTGTATAGCCTAAAGCCTTTGTCAATAATTAGGCTATCTAACACTAAAAGAATTTTTCAATTCGAACCAGTAGTTCCTGAGATTAGCGCGTTTAACCAAACAAGCAAACAAACAATCTCTTCAATTTTATATATAAGTATAGATATAGATATGCATACACTTACTAGTCAATGCATGCAATTATTTGATACATTTTCGACTCATCGCAGTTCCCCTGCAGGCAGTCCACGGCCACCCACTTTAAGAAGCACCGTGCTAGGCTACTTAATTTTTGGATTCCTTGCTTCTTTTGTCATTTTTTTCGATCCATTGCCTCAATTAATACTTATTATATAAAATTTGATAATTATTTTAACGAGCTTGCGATCCAAAAGCTTGTTCTTTGCCAATCAAGTCTAGCCACCTCTAAAATTTGTTGTTTATTTATTTTTTATTTTATTCGTAACCAAGGAAACAAACGTTGACGTCATTTTTATATGTCATATGAACCATTTTCTTTGAAAGTTAAACCTATCTATTATCCTGTAATATCCACGATTTCTGAGGAATATTATAACTATAATATTTTCTCTGGAAACTAGGATGGTTTTTATATTTTGCTATGAAGGCTTCTGTAAATCAATCAGCTTGATTTAAACTTGCGAGTGTCAATTAGTAATTAATAAAAATAATAAATAGACTCCAACTAAAAGGATCAAAGCTGCAAGGAAAAAAATATTTTTATTATTGTTATTATTATTTTTTTTCTGAAACTAGATTGAAAGTTGAAACCCTTAAACCAAGGAAAACATTTCTTAAATGTTAAAATTTAAAGGTCAAGTCAATCATTGCATTTGCAAGTATCGTTTATGTTAAGCTATAGTTACTGTATAAAATACCCAGATAATGAATTTTTTAAAGTTAACTTTCTTTTTACTTTCTGTTACTACTATATAGTAAAGGAAATATTGTAATCGGGTCGAATTTTCGAATAACATACCCAGAGACTTAACCGTTAAGAGACCCCACTTAACTTAATTTACATCTTACTCAGTACATCTAGTACCCCCTCCCCAACCCTTACAAGACTTCCAAATTGTTTTTCACTGGCATAAACCGCTTACAGGTCGTCGCCTACCCCTGAGATTTCTATATATAGAGCCCTATTCCATAATACGTGTTACCTTTCAAGTGAGACGACAATTGTCACTTCACACCTTTGAAAATATGGTCTACTACTTTCTTTTGCTACTATGTATATAGTAAAAAAACTATTATAATCGGGTCGAATTTTTGAATTTGAGCTTTCACTGGAAATTCATATTTTAAGGTCTCCTGAGTCCGAAAAAGGTTTTGTTTTTAAATGTATGTGTGTGTGTGACAGCCATATCGTATCGACAACTTTATCCTAATTTCACCAAACTTGGAATTTAGGCTGCATATTACATCTAGTTGTGTCGCGAAGCTTTGGGTTGAAATCAGTTTATCGAAAGCTGTATTTTATTTTATGAGTTTTTTTTTTTATTTTATGAGTGTATTTTTTAACTTATGAGTTTTTTTTTTTTTTTTTTTTTTTTTTTTTTTTTTTTTTGGAAAATGGTTCTAACGGCTTTCCTTAAACTTGGTGTAGTTTTTAGATGTATTTATTAATGCCTACAACTGTTATTTGAAACTTTTTCTTGGGAAAAGTCATATAAGGAGGGTTCTGCAGTTAAGGGAGGGAGTTTGTAGGTATATACAAAGAGGCTGTCATAGTTCTTTAAACCAACAGCGAGTTTCATAAAAGAAAGTACTGTGACGCCTCGCAGCAGATAATTTGATTTTTCTTAAGCCTTTTCTACATGTACTGATCGCTATGTGTAATGTGCGGACTATGTATGTATGTCGTCGCCACAAATTTCATAGATTTCAATATAGACTTCACCAGATTTCAGTAGACTTCTATAGACTTCAATAGATCTAACAAAATTAGTAATAAAAAAAGTGAAAAAAATTTATTGATGATGCACAGATGTGAAGCTTAAAAGGCTAAAGTATGGCTGTAAAAAGTATTTTATATGATTGTCTTGTTATGATTTTGATGGCTTTTAATATCTAAAGAAATGTAACATTACACTAATAGAAACCAAAGGCATCTTTTAATATTCAATTTTTCAAACTTAACTAAATTCTTCCAATATTTCTCATTTACAAACATTACTTACTTACATAATATTAATTCTTTAAATTTTTACTTGTATAGGTACTTAAGATTCCTTGCAAAAATTAATCATTTAAATAACTTCCTTAAGTACAATTTCTATAAAATCTTCAAGTTTCCAAGTGTCAAAATTATAAAAATTATTTTTTATTATCCATCGTTTTTTTTTTCTTCGTCTTGAAAAACGTCAAAGGAGGCGTTTTATATACTCACTGTTATTATTATACTGGTTTTATATAATGAATTACAGTCGAGGGAAAACACTTAAAATAGTCATAAAGAAAATATTTTTCTCGCATTTTGTCGCGCTCAAATTATTCCTTTTTCGTTCCACACGCCTCGACGCTACTTTTCACTGGATCACACAGTTTCCGTTTGCTGCTCGGTCTCTCTATATACCTATATAATTGTTCCAACGGGGGGCGAAAGAACGACCAAAAGAAGGGGAAAACGCAAGGGTTTCATGACCGTCAATGAGACGGTATGCAGGTGTACACATCGGGTGGAAAAACTCAGATGTCACGATGAAAACATGGGTGATGTGGTGGGGTGGGGGTGTGTGTATGAGAATCTCGACTCTAGATGCTTATTAACGAACGAAAAATGTTCGTTCTCGCCTCATTTCGAACGAGAAAATCTATTGAACAAATATTTTTTCAAAGGAAGACGCCGATTCTTTTGTCAGTCGTGAATTCATTTTTTTTTTTCATTTTGTCGAGCTCTCGACTTACGAGGCCTATACACTGTGTGATGGATATAAGAAAGGGTGGGTGGAAAAGGGGATGTTTTTAGCGGTTCTTTACTAACACGAAATTTTTGTTTTGTTGAAAAAATTTTTAATCAATTGTTTATAAACAATGACAACATTTTTTTCCTTCCAAATTAACCATCTAAATAACCATCAGAATCTGAGTCCTATAATCCAATATGAAGGTGGGGGCTTGGGATGATAGAGATCACTCCCGATAGAGGACTCCCCTTATTCGATAACCTGGAACTCCAGGAACCCTTCTTTTCAGCCGTCTATCACCTTGAGGTTTTAATAGAGGCGGTATTAATGGGATAGAGCAGTGGTTCTTAACCTGGATTCGATCGAACCGCAGGGGTTCGGCGGGGGTCACCCGACTAATATAAGGTATACGGAGATATAGGTCCTACCTAGGACCTAGGAGAAGGGTCAGTATCTCCAAGAAAGTTAAGAACCACTGGGTTTAAGTAATGGCGTAGCTTTTCAAAGTGGTTGGTTGAGCGGGCAGAAATAGTATCAACCATTGATGGGATGTGCAAGTCCCTACGAACAGTTTCGTTGGTAACATACCATAGGACACCTTCCAGGTGTCCCATTATTTTGGTTTATGTGGCTTTGATTAATGTTTGACTTTCTGTCAGATTCCCACAGTTCGATACCGTACGTCCAGATCGGTACAATGACAGCTTTGTAGATAAGTACCTAATTTGTTTTCCAAAGGAAGTTTAGAGCCTCTTTCCAGCAGCCAGTGAAGTTTTTTGAATCAGTTGTTTATGAACTCTTTCTTTTGTGTTATATGGTACCTCCAGGTAAGGCTCCTAAGGACTGTGGACGAGTCCAGGTTGACAGGTGGGCATACTCCTTTTGTTGGAATGAAAATCACTTGAACTGATTTGGATTTGTTAATAGTATTGGAGGTAGTGGGAGGCAATATTGGCCATAATCACTGTATCGTCCACGAACATCCCGATCATGGTGTTTTCTGTAATAGGCAGGTCTGATGTGTACAATAAGTATAGAAGGGGCTCTGAAACACTTTCTTATGGCACTCCAGATGTTATTTGCATGGAGCCAAAATACTGATAGTTTGAGTTAGTTTATTTTAAATAGTTATTTCCTCATCAAAAGAACGCGCTAATTTCGTTTAGAGTTAATTTCATTTCTTATCAACGAATTGTACTAAAATTTAAATTTTCTTTTATTGAATGAAACCATTTTTTTTGTCATGATGGAATCCTAAAAATAGATATTTTACCCACTTTTTGATATTATATCGGATCTAATTTATTTAATATTCAATAAAATCTGGATAACTTGTTCATTTCATCAAAAGTAGGCGCTAATTTCGTGATTCTATTTCTTCCGTTAAGCTCAACAATTTCTAACTGAAAAAATTGCTTCTTAAAATGGCGTCTTAATCTTTACATCTCATCCCTTACAATAAGTGTAGGAGGGCCCCGAAACATTTTCTTACAGCACTCCAGATATTATTTGCATGGAGTTAGAATATTTCTGGTTTGACTTTGTCATATACATGAGGTAATCATAAGTTACTCAATAGATCAATAAAAAATTAGTCTCATCAAAAGAAAGCGCTAATTTCGTTTTGGAAATAATTCTATTTCTTATCATGATAATCGTACTAAAAGTCAAAATTTTGTTTTATTGAACGTAATCTTAATAGATTTTCTATGGACAATTACAGGGACAGTTTTTTTTTTGTTGTCAAAATGGCATCCAAAAATTCATATTGACCCTTTTCTCTATTTTATTGAATTTACTTTATTTAATAGTCAATAAAAGCCTGATGACCTGTTATCTCATCAAAAGCAGGCGCTAATTTTGTGATTCTATTACTTAAACAATTTCTAAATAATTCTATTTTTAACTGACTTCAGAAAAAGGAGGAGGTTCTAAATTTGACTGTATTTTTTATGTTTGTTACCTCAGAATTTTCGACTGGGTGAAGCGATTTTGATGTTTTTTTTTTTTATTTGAAAGCTGGTTTTTCCCATGTAGTCCCATTTTAATTTGAAGGAAATCTTGCACTTCTAAAGAGTTGAAAACTAAGGGATGAAATATTAACTTTTTATTGGATAGCTCGATTTTGATAATTCTTATTGTATTTGAAAGCTGGTGCTTCCCGTGTAGTCCCATTTTAATTTGAAGAAAATCTTGCACTTCTAAAGGGTTGAAAACTAAGGGATGAAATATTAACTCCTTATTGGATAGCTCGATTTTGAAAATTCTTTTTGTTATTGGTAGAACATAAGTAATTTTAAATTAATCTCATATCCATTTAAAAAAAAAAACTGCACTCATAAGGGGTTAAAAATTAGGGATGAAATAATAAATTTTTTCTGGCTAACCCTATTTTGATAGTTTTGTTCTTATTACGTACATCGTACCTTTAAATTATACACATTCAAATTTGCAGATAAAAATCCACCCCCTAAGAATGAAAATAGGGGATGAAATAGTGACGTTTAACTGAATCATCGAATTTTGATTTTTTTTTTCTATTGAAAAGATGGTTCCCGTCAGTTCTTTCATTACATTTTAAAGAAAAAAATTTCAACCCTTAAGAGCAAAAGGGGATAAAGTAGTAACTTTTAACATTTGACTGACACTAACTCCAAAAATAACAATAGTTGTACATTGTGTTATCCTAATAATTTGTAAGTTGTAGACACTGCAAGGATACGCAATTATTTTTTTACTTTTTAGTGTATGTTTTATTTATTTGAAGTCGGTTTTTCATTTTGTTATAATCTAAGTTAATTTTTTTTTTATCTAAAATGGCGACTTAATGCTCACATCTCATCCCCTTGTGTATAAGTTTTCACATTGCAAATACATTTTATTCTATAAACATTGTAAAAAAGTTTTTCTTTTTCTTCTTCTTCATTTTCTTTCGTTTAGTCGTTAACGACAGTTTAGCTTTTACGATGTCGTTTTATTACAATTCCATCGTAGAAACTCGGGCAACTAAAACAACAAGGATAAGTAGGACGTGTGTGGGAAGTGTTTGGAGAGAAACCAACTCCGGCAAAGGAAATTGATTGAAGTTGCATCTGAGAGAAAGAAAAATCAATGCGAAAACTGAAATAATCTGATCGATCCCGGCCTAAATTATCGTTTATCAAATGAACTTCCACCCACACTATTTAATTGATTGAATTACTTTAAAGTTTAAGACGAAAAGTTTCCCGAAACGTTTTACGACATTAAAATATAGGAAATAGATAAAATCAATTTCACGAGACGTGAATTGAGGAAATTTTCGAGTTTTCTAATTAATTCAGGCTTTGGTAATATTCGATTTAATTGAAATGCGAAAAATGTTCCCATTTCCATTTTCGTATGTATACGTGTGTATGTGGTTGTGGGGGTGGGTGGAACAGGAATATGGAAAAGAGTTGGAATTGTGGTTGTTTCGAGTGACAGAAACGGGAAATTAAGAATGAAAGTCGTTGGTGCGTGATGAATGGAAAAACCTTATGGGCGGAATAATATTAGCATTGAGAGGAGAAAAATCGTCACGGGACTGTTCCCGTCCCGATCCCCTGACAATCAATCGTTATCTCATTCCATCGACTTATTGATATATTTTTTAAAAGCTTATAGAATGTCCTTTTTTGCAATGAAAACCAGGAAGGAGCTAGGAAAAACTAAGACAAATCATATAAAGAATTTAAGGATCTAAGAAAAGAGGATTTGCTCAGAAATTGATCACTTAAGTCTACCACTGTTATCTTTTAATAATTTCATCTTTTATCTTAGGATTATTTTAACTTTTTTTTTTTAAACGTTGAGGATAAAATTTTTAATTTTTTTGGGTTTTCATTTGTTATATTTCACAAATACCATTCAATAAAATTCACAACACAACTTATAAATTAAAGTAAAATAAATGTAAAAATCACAAAACGAAAAATTCAAATTGTTTATTTTGTACCTCCACCTTGGTTGATGTACCTACCAGTGGCGTGCGGAAACTTTTGAAACAGGACATGCGGTCAGAAGGGGAAGGGGGAGGTAATATAAACAAAAATTTTTAAATTTATTTTTTTAATTGGTAAACATGGTATTAAAAATTAGCCTTATTCAACGCTCCTTCTTACAAAAATCATCAATAACCGCATCTTATAATGTATTTAAAAACCACAAAAATAGTTCTTATACTAAAGAATAGAACATTTGTGTCGTCTCTGGGTAAATAAATCACGAAAATTATCAGTAACAAGTAAATTCACTGTGTAAATTCAAAACGTCAAACGCATCTGCAAACCGTTAATCGGCAATGTGAAACGTCGAGAGAGAGATAGTACTCAACCGTTCTAGTGCGCATGCGCGACCAATTCTAGCTAAGCAAGCGCATGCAACGGTCGTTGCGCATTAATTCGGCTTTTGCCGTTCATTTGATGTGGTATTCTATGCTAATTTTATGACCGATACGTTTGATAATTTCGTAAATTAAAAAATGTATAAATGATAAAAATATTTAGTGTTTGGTATTTTTAGAATCATTTTACAATACATACAATTACATAAATTAAAATATGAATAATTCATAAGAAATATTTAATTTTTTAAATTGTCTCAATCCCAGGGCATGCGGCGCATCTACAGCATGTATGGACCGCACGCCACTGGTACCTACCTAGTTTTCAAGAGAAATTTTTTTTATATTATATATATTTGTTATTTTTTAAGGCTTAAAATTGGGAACGTTATTGTGTTGGAACTGGAAAACTAAGTTAAATAATATATAGAAACTGAGGAAACTTGAATAAAGAGGATTTTCCTAGAAAGTAATTTCCTGAAACTCCTGTTATTATTTTTGTTTTATTTCATCTCTGTTCGTACCTATAATAACTTTTAATTGCTTAAGTATTTCAAGTGTCATTTTAGAAATAGACCAGAGGCAATAATTTTTGAACAGAAAAAAAATTATAGTAGGATAAAACCCATTGGAAAAGGAGGAGAAAATAAGAAAAATGAAAGGAAAAATAAATTACGGTCGATCTGAGGTGGGGAAGTGGGAAAGGGGGGAAAAGGGTAGAAACGGTTTTTTTCGATTTCCGACAAAATTACAAGTCCTATGGGAAAAAATTAAATGGCAAAGTTGTAGATAATAAGTAGATCTACAACTTTTGGGCTAACATTTTTTTTGTACCACGTTTTTCTTAACTTGCTTTCTTGTTTGTCCGGGTCAAGAATTGAGATCGATTTTTAAAGCATTTCCCATCGTTCAAATTCACTGAAATTTTTTATATTTGCTTGCTTACACTAACAATTCAATATTTTATCACTTGTAATATTCAATTCTACTTAATTTTAGTAGAATTAAATAGTCACAAATAATTTTTGACACTTTAGGACTGTATGTTTTACATAACCTCAAAATGTATGTGAAAAATTCAAATTACCTAGTTTATGGTATTTAATTTTTATTTTATACAAGAAAAAAATTTTTTAACACGAAATTTGGTGAAAACTTATTTTTTGATGTCCCAAACACACTGTATATTTTTTTAAATTAAAATATTAACTTTTTTAACCTTATAATGACTTAATATCATACAATTGTACATAAGGTCACTTAGTGGCGTGGTGGTCAGTGGTCCTGGGTTCTAAGAATTTTATTCTGGGTTTTCGGATTCGACGGTCGCTAATGACCAGAGTAGTTGATGCGACCTTAAATAATTCAAAAAAAAATTTACATAACACAATTTTGAGCAATTTATTAAAATTTACACTTTCATTATTGCATTTTCTGAGAACATTTCACATTGTAATGTATATATTTTTGCACCACCAGAAAGTAGAGGTTTCAACGAACAAAAAGATCACCGAATTTTTAAAAAAATCAGATCTTTTGACGTGAGAATTTTCGTTTGAAAATTAGGGTGCTTTTTCGATACTTATTAAGTCATTGTAAGGTGAAAATATTCATATTTTGAATCAAAAAATTACAATATGTTTGGGACATTAAGAGGTAGGTTTTTGCCATTTCATGACTTTTTTTGTAAGAGATAAAAAATTAAAACTTGGTTATTGGAATTTTTCACATAAATTTTGAGGTTATGTGAAAAAGTGTTACAACAAAAGTTGTAGATGTACTTATTATCTACAACTTTGCCATTCAATTTTTTCCCATAGAACTTGTAGTTTTGTCGGAAATCGAAATGAACCGTTTTTCTACCCTTTCCTCCCCCTTTCTCCACTTCCCTTACCACAGATCGATCTTAATTTTTTTTTCCTTTCATTTTTGTTATATTCTCTTCCTGTTCCAATGGGTTTCATCCTACTATAATTTTGTTCCCTTTTTACCATTTTTAAAAGCTAAAAGCACTGGTCTAATTTCAAATGTCACAAAATCGTGAAATAATCCAAGTTTTGATAAGATGATAGATTTCAATAAAAATGATTAACTTTTGACCCATTTGTATCTAAATGTTTTCGTTGACCGGAAGGGAAGTTTATTTAATTTTCATTTACAACTTTCGTGCCACTTGCTGAAAAATTTGTTCTTTTCCGAAAAACCTGAAATAATCGAAATTTGAAAATTGAGATTATAGTCTAGCTGGATTGGAGCTACCTTCTTAAAATATTTTTAGTTTTCTAGCACTTCCGGTTATACCGGAAGTCAACGCTTAAATCGTTATTTCAAATGGCATCTCCTATTTGTTTTTACTTAACTCGATTGAATTGAAAATTCTGAGCATCTTTCATAACAACAAGATTTGATCTAATCCTTAAGGTTTTCGAGGAAAAGGACTTTAATTGGAAATTTTGCAGCAAATGGACGTCTTGTAAAAAGTCCGTAACTCCTACATTAAAATGTTTACGAAAGCTCGACATAGGCTCGTTTGCAAACTCGAAGATGCTGTTACACTCGAGATTATCAAAAACATTCAATTTTTGTTACCAACAAGGAGACACCAGCAACCCGCAATCGAGTTAAGCGACGTGACTTTGTAGGGGGGACTGATACTAAGTAAACTGTAGAGACCTGCGGGGTAGATACGCAGCCCTTCCTGAAATATTAGGGGTTAAAAATTCGAAAAGTTTGGCCACCGTTTATAATCTTTATAATCTTTAAAGTGTGAAATTCTCACATATAGGCGGATAGGCGATTGGCAAAGTAGTTTGCTCACCATTTGTGACAACCGGGTTCGATTCTCGGGTCGGGGGTTTTTTTTTTTTCTTTTAATTTTCTTTGTCACATAATTTTTTCTAAATAGGCTTACAATTTTTTGCACATATCCTATTTTTTTATTGAATTAAATGGATTTTCAAAAATTTCACACTCTAAAGATTATAAACGGTGGCCAAACTTTTCGAATATTTAACCCCTAATATCTCAGGAAGGGCTGCGTATCTACCCTAAGGTCTCTACAGTTTACTTAGTTCCAGTCCCCCCTACAACCCTACAAAGTCACATCGCTTAACTCGATTGCGGGTTGCTGGTGTCTCCTTGTTAGTATCGCAAAGTGCATTGTAAAGTAACAGGTGTTAAATTGTGCTAAATATGATTTTTTTAAATGGCACCACCCTATTTTATTTGCTTTGTTAGGTTCTTCGTAAAGTTCCCGACATTTTCATAATTCATATCCCCATAGCCAAGTGTGAGATTTTGATTTTCAATGATTTTCCAATTATTGTTGAAAATATGAAGAATTACATCCGTAATTTATAACTGACAATGAGCTTTAATATGTTGTACGCAAAAAAACTCTGTAATTACGACGAAAACGTTTCTATCAATAAACTAATCAAAGGTAATTCTATCAATAATGTTATAGGCTGCCCTTGAAATGTACTTGAACCCCTTTCACAATACAAGATAAGTACATGCTTTGTGTCGATTCTAAAATAAGGGTCACTTTTTCCTGTCTATTAAATCTTCCGGTCTATTAAAGAACTAACAATACCAACAATCGTTTGTATCGATTTCAGTAAGTCAAACCAATGCTCTTTGTGTATTCGATGGCATCCCCGAAAGTTGTTTCTCTATCTTGTATTATTGCTGATAGTGTGTTTGACCAATTTGTTGACCCTTCGGTCGTTCTCGGTTCCCAATTAAGTTGCTTGTTTGAATCACTGTTGCTTATATAGGAAAGATTGTTAGTTTCTATTTATCAGGATCATTTGTCATATTGGTACAATTACGACGAGTCATTGATTGCTTAAACACCTATTAAACGACTTTATCTTGTATATGATGTGTACACGGAAAAAAATTTCTTGTAGATTTAACAACATTCCTTGTTAACTTTACAACATTAACTAATATTATATAGGATGACACCACGTGTGGTAACGTTTACCAGTTAAGTGTAATTAAAAAATTGTAGTATTATTTACAACACGAACTAGTAAAAATGACTCAATGATAATATTATAATGTAGTTGAATTTTGGCGTAACAGAAACGCTAAATTTGTTAATTGTACAACACTCAGCAGTTGTAACAGTTACATATATTTACTACACTATGTTAGTAAAAAATACTATACGTTAGAGCTGAATACATTACATTTGTGGTTATAGTGAACACAAAGTGCAGTAAAAATACTACAAGTTTAGTGTTGTAAATTTTACACCACTTTTTTTTTCCGTGTTTCATTGTTGGAAGACATGTTTATTTAAAATAATCAACACAACAAGTGTTAATTAATTCGTATCCATGGACACAGTTTACTTAAAATCACAAAACCTTAGATTAAAGTTGTTGTTTCTATGGAAACACTATTATAATTAACAAGTTTGATTGGCTGATTGTGACTTTCAACATTTTCTTTGTTAAAAGGAAAAATCAAATAACAATGGTGTAAATCATTTTTTTTTTTTGATCAGTTTTAACCAAGTTTAGGACTGCAATCTTAATATGAAAACTGAACATCAATAATGGGCTAAGTGCCAAAAAAAAAAATTTGAATTAGACCAAAAAAAACAAAATAACTGCCATTGCCAACAAACTAATACATACGTTAACCTAATAGTCTAAGAGCTAGCAACGTTTTCGAGAGAGAATTTTAGGTCGGCCAATTTTTATATATGTTATCTCTCGCACTATCCCGGACTGTCTGGCTGTCGGGAGGGGTTGCGTTTATTAGTGCGCATCGCACCTATGACAGGTAAAATATTGAAATTTTCAGAAAAAAGAAAAAGTTTCAGATGAACTTTGTAGAAAATAACATTTTACATAAAAATGTCCAGTGACTAATTTCCGTAAGGTTGCTAGTTTGCCCGCTACAAGCTTGTCCCCGTATGATGTCCGGGATAGTGCGAGAGATAACATATATGGATAACATATAACATGTATGTGTTAATATGGAAATGGTTTGATTTAACAATTAGCCAATCAGCATTGTTAATTATTGCTGTTTCTATGGATACGAACATTTTAATCCAATAGTTGATGAATATCACCAGTCGTATCTATGGAAACGAGATAATTGACAAAGGCTACACTGATTATAAACCCAAATTTCTCATTGCCAACAACCTAATACATACATTAACCCAGCGGCCGAGGAATTGGGGTAAATTATCCCAAATGGGGTAAAAATTAATTTTTGGGGGATAATAAGAAAAGTTTTTGCTATGGCTATATTATAAACATGATAGTATGGCCGAAGATTGTATTTAAATTATTCTTACAACAAAAAGCCCCAATTTTGAAGTTATTGTATCAAACATGAAGCAAGATAATTTATTCAAAATTTAGGGGGGGTTTTCAATTAATTTTTGTTTGTTAGTAATATGAGAATTTTATTTTATTTGTCTATTACATACTTACTACTCTCAATCAAGTTTTTTTTCGGATCAATTAATTCAATAAATTATTTATAATTTAAATGTAGGTAGGTACATTGATTGTCTCCTTTTCAAAATTAGGGGGTGATATCGACTTAAGCAAAAATATTTTGGGGTAATGGCAAAAAAAGTTCTCCGATCGCTTGATTAACCTAATAAGTACATTAATGGTTACTATTATCGATTATGGCATTTCGTCCGCTTTTTACGTTGATGGCAATGGCACTTAGAGGGCACTTAGCTTCCTTTTTCGGGTCTAACTTAATTTTTTGTTTTTGGCACTTAGCCCGTTATTGATGTCCATTCTTCATAATATGTTATATCGTTTATAGAAACATAGTAAAGGGTAGTAACGTTTAAGTGCTAAGTGGATTAGCAGATTTGTTAATATTAAAAGTGATGTAAGTCGTTGGCATTGATACATAGTAACATTCGTGGAAGTTTTATTAGTTAACTTTAAAAAGTACCTTTAAGGAAAATTAGTTCAATCCAAGTCTTGATGCTTGAAACCTAAGAAACGCACCTGAAACAATAGAAAAAAAAGTTTATTTAATCATTGTTCAATTGTTAACAATTAAAACTTGTGTTTATCGTTTGGTTACTGATGATTAAATGCAGATGGTCCACAGCATTTTAATGTATTCATATATAAAGAGTTGCTGTGTATATTAATTTAATCAAGAAGGCTTTGATATACTCGTTGCTCATTGGTGGATGAGAATATAGCGAATCCTTTGAATGGCTTAAATGCTTTAACTTTCAAAGCTATCTTTGATACGGATTTAAATAGAGAAACATTTTTAAGTTGCTAGAATTTAGATAATTTCGAATAACTATTGTCTACATATCCTACTTTTATCCTTATACAAACTAATCACCCGATATTTGCGGTCTTATCAACGTTTTTCCTAATAAAATTTGACATTCTGTTTAAAAATAGTTTTGCAGAACTCAAAATATTGTCTATAAATCCGTGTTTTTTGTGACACCCAAAATTTGAGGCGTTATTTTTTACATAAAAAAAAAAAACTGAATCCATTTTACTATCAATCTTTTATACCAACAAAATTTAATAGATACTTTTTTTAATCCTGGAAAATATTGTCGGAAAATCCTTCTTTTATCCTTCTAAAAATGAAGATATACCCAAACATTAGGGTTTTATTATTATTATTATTGGGGTTGTTCAACAGAAACTTTGGCTTTAGATAAAATAGGATAAGGTAGGCTTTTAAGGTAGTTTTCCAGTAGTAGAACCTAGTTCGAGTTTTTCCAAAATCAAATACCTAAGGAAATCATAAGCTAATATTTTGATACACCTAAACAGTTTAAGATCAGTTACCTAATAATCATCTCGATAAAGTTTTAATGTTGAAGACAGTTAACTTGAGTCGATGACCTTAAATCTATATAAATAAAATGATAGCTGTTTTCCAAAGTTCGCTTTTAACTCAAAAACAACTGGATAGCTTTCGATCCATTTTATATTGTTTTACTTCTTATATACTTGGTCCTTATCTAAAAAAAAAAGAAAAATTGTGATTTTTCCAAGCAGACCGCGTATTCTTTCGTTGTTTTTTCGTTGCTTTGATAGCGTGGGACAAACGGTGTTGTGCGCAGTAACTAGAGTGGACTGGAGAGGGGATGTTTCTCCTTCCACTGCCTTATGATTGTTTCATATTTGAGCGTACGCGATACGACTTCATGCACCCAAGCGAGATGTTAGGATAAATAAACTATTTTTTGAAGTTTTTTTTTTTTAAATTGTCTTTTAGTATTTTTTATATTTTACTGAAAATACAAATTCAAAATACATTTCAATACTCTCTTTTATTAAGTATTGCATATATTTAAAAAAAAATTGCTTCTTCAGAATCCGCAATTTCTCCAAGTGTATAGTTATTAATTGATTAATAATTAATTTTGCAAAAATTTGCAAACTAAAAATTACAATTGCTGTAAAACACACAAAAAAGTCACTTTTTTAAGGTTTTTTTTTTCTTTTAAATTGCTCCTTAGATACTCTTTCCGGATCCGCTATTGCTCCAGGTGTATAGTTAACAATTACTTAATAATTAAATTTTTTTTAAATTTTCAAACTCAAGAATTGAAATTGCTATATAATACAAAATAATTTTTAATTTAAATTTTTGTGTTATTTTTTTTAATGTTCTCTATCTGCTCTTTTCATTAACCAAATAATTGGTCAAATTTATGCAATATTTTTAATAATTAATTATTTTTAACTATTAATACATGTGTTGTTGTACTATGACGTCATCAACTGCCGTTGGATCTTATAAACATGAACACCTAGTTTCAAAATTGAATTACTAATTAACTATGAGTACACCTGGAGGAATTGCGGATCCGGAAAGAGCATTTAAGGATCAATGTTTTTGAAAAAAATTATTATAAAAAGTGACTATTTTGGATTATTTAGCAATTTTTATTTTTGAATTTACAAAGTTTTCAAAAATTAATTATTAATTAACTAATAACTATACACTTGGAGCCATAGCGGATTCTGAAGGAGTAATTTAGGAGCAATTTTTTGGCATAGGTACCTAGTTAAAAAATGTTCTACGCTAAGTTCTTTCCGCTAATTTTTAATTCATTTTTGCTTTCAATTTTTAAAATGTTTTTCCTCTGTAAATTAAATATGTTCTTAACATAATAACCTACGCAAACGACGTCGCGGGTTTCAGCTAGTCATCTAATAATATGAATGTAACCCGTATATTACATAATTTATTTGGGGGTGCAGCAGTACCGCAGTGCATATAGACGAACCGCCACTGATTAATTATTCTTATTATACTTATCAATAGAAAATTTGACTTTAGATAAGATAGGATAAGGTAGGATTTTAAGATAGTTTTACAGAAGTTCGAGTTTTCCAAAATCACATAAGGAAAACATAGACTAATATTTGGATAGGTACACCCAAAAATTGTAAGATCAGTTATCTAATAATTATCTCCATAAAGTTTTAATGATGAAGACATTCAGTGGCGGATGCAGGGGAGGGGTCACGAGGGTCATGACCCCCCCAGCAAGCATTTCTTGTATAAAAAAATATAAATTAATTACGTTTATTATTCATTTGTCTAATAGATACCAAACCTAATAGAAATTTGGTTGTTTGGCTCGCTGTCCTTTCACTTAGCGTGAATACCGACCATAGTATCAATTGTTTTATACATTCAAATGGCAGTTTTCTCTTCTCTATAATACATTTTTTTTTTATTTTAAAATGATGTAGGCCTACAACTTTGCGTTTCAGGCACATAGCAAATAATTATCAATGTAAGATGTAACAGTTTTTAAAATAATATATAAGCCAGTAATATATAAGTCAATTTTAAATTGTGTTAAATGTGTTAAATTCCAGGCTAGTTAGGACCTATGGTAAAATTTGTTTTTATTTCTCGGTCTATGGGCCATGGTCCATTCGCTGATTATATTGTATTAACTATTAAGTTATCAGTTGCATATAAATATTTTCTGTACGAGTTTTTAATACAGACCTAAACCAAATAAACTTTATTTGGTATTTCTTTTCTTGATTTCTTGAGTTAACGTTTTCTGCCTTTCTTAACTTAGATACCCCTTGTTTTAAGCAATTAATCTATATCTATACTAATATATAAAATTGAAGAGTTTGTTTGTTTGTTTGTTTGTTTGTTTACTACTGGTTCGAATTGAAAAATTCTTTTAATGTTGGATAGCCTAATTATCGGGGGAGGCTTTAGGCTATATAACATCACGCTACGACTAATAGGAGCAGAGCATCGATGGAAAATGTTGCAAAAATCAGGAAAAATTTTTCTTTTTGAGAGCGTTCGTGGCCTGCCCTGCGTAAACGGTTAAAGTTACGCAAAAGTTATGTGCAGCAAAATTGTTCCTCTTAAAAAGTTCTACAAAAAAGTCCGCGACGGCATATGTCTATCTTTTACGGTTAGCCCGCTATAACCTTTTTAATGGTTATTAAAGTTGTTTCAAAAATAATTCATTACTACCGAAGTTGTTTTTAGAAACATATTATTAATTCTTACCCAAATTAATACGGTTTTTAATGAAATTTGATATGATGATAAATGACAATCTAAGTCATTAAAAAGAATACTTTTTACTACGGGAAAATGTCTCATTTATCCGGGAAATTAAAAAACGGGTTGGAGCAAAAATTATGCATAAACTCTATTTTTAGTTGAAAATGGATTTTGGTGATATTTATGTATGATAAATATGCGAATCATTATCTGAAACACGTTTTATTTCGGAAAAATTTCTCATTTCATCGGGAAAATAGAGAAAAACTGGTTCGAAAAAAAATCATGCTGAAACCAAACATTTTAATAACTCATTTATTAGCTAAGAGTTAAGTAATAACTCATAAGGTCCTCAAGGCAAAATCATAATTTTTCTTTTCATACAGTCCACTTTTTATCCAGGAAAAATGTATGTTCCCGTAGGATAGATACGTTTTTGTTTAAATCAACAATTACATTTTTAACTTTTAATATTTTTCAAGACTCCCCAATCTTTAAAATATGTTAGGCATCCTAAGTGAGCGCTTGCGCTTTTCCTTCTTAATATTTGTGTACTTCTAACTTTTTTTCAGTAGTCAGTAGTCAGTACTGAGCTGATTCATAGATCATTAGACATTCAGGCATTCAGCTCCTTGCAATATATAATAACAGATACAGAAGTACAAGTTTAAAATATATTATTTGTTACAACGGTTACAGGCGTTGCAATAATCAAATAACATTTCAATTTTTTTTACGTTACTCTTTGTTTAAGTTTCATATATTCTTTTTTCTTCATTATATTTTAAGTTTACATACGTAAATTTTATCAATAAAACACCCCAGTAGTGTTATGCAGCGTTCCTTTATTATTCCCGTTCTCGTGACATTTTCTACTATAGTTCCACTCTTACTGATCATAGTGTGATGTACCTAAGATAGCTCATGAGTCATGTTATACTTTTAACGTTACAGACATACAATGTTTTTCTTGGTTTCGTCCGCGTGGTTTTAAATTAGCATTATAGATAGCAAATTTTATCTCTTCAATGGTTCTTAAGTGATTTGTGGATAAAACAAAGAAAGTTTCAACTCCTTTAGAATTGTGCCATAGGTTCCCTACTTTTAACCCTCTCTCACTCTTATCTGACGCAGACGGAGTTGCGCGGGTCAGCTAGTTAATATATAAAATTGAACAGTTTGTTTGTTTGATTGTTTGGTTAAACGCGCTAATCTCAGGAACTACTGGTTCGAGTTGAAAAATTCTTTTAGTGTTAGATAGCCTAATTATTGACAAAGGCTTTAGGCTATACAACATCACTCTACGACCAATAGCAGCAGAGCATTAAAGGAAAATGTTGCAAAAACCAGGAAAACTTTTTCCTTTTGAGAGCGTTTGTTGCCTGCCCTGCGTAAATGGTTAAAGTTACGCAAAAATCATGAATAGGAAAATTGTTCCACTTAAAAAGTTTTAAAAAAAAGTCCGCGACGACATATGTCTATATATTAAAGTTGGCCCGCTATAACCTTTTTAATGGTTATTAAAGTTGTTTCAAAAATAATTCATTATTAGCGAAATTGTTTTTGGAAACATATTATTAATTCTTACCCAAATAAATACGGGTTTTAATGAAATTTAGTATGATGATAAATGACAATCTGAGTCATAAAAAAGAATATTTTTTATTACGGGAAAATGTCTCATTTACCCGGGAAATTGAAAAACGGGTTGGAACAAAAATTTTGCATACACTATACATTTTTATTTGAAAATGAATATTGGTGATATTTAAGTATGATGATAGCTAAATATGTGAATCATTATCTACAATAAGTTTTATTTCGGAAAAATTTCTCATTTCAACGGGAAAATAGAAAAACTGGTGTAAAGAAAAATCATGCTGAAACTAAAAGTTTTAGCGTTTTTATAACTCATAATGTTCTCAAGGCAAAATATAGTTTTCGTATCCTACAGTCTTATTTTTATGCAGGAAAAATGTGCGGTTCCCGAAGGATAGATATGTTTTTATTTTTCACAGAGCAAAACATTACCAAAATTTCTTACAATGAGGTGGTTAATTGAGAGTCAAAGAATAAATATAGGCTACCTTTTATGTCAGAATATAGCACGGTTGTCGTAGGATAGGATAAGAATTGGTATCCTTCAGGAACTGAGTATTTAAAAGGAGTTTCGTAAAAGTTTATGAATAAGCGTTTTAAGGAATTTTCATCAAGAAAGATTGGTCTAACTTTTATCCAAAAAAAATGTACAGGCCCGTGGGCTAGATACGTTTTTATTTTTTCATAGAGCAAAAATTGAGATAATTGTACTCTTCTCGTGGGATAACAAGACAATTGTATCTTACAGGAACCATGTATTTAATAGAAGTTTCGTTAAAGTACGTGAAATAGAGTTCTAGCGCATTATCCTCAAGAAGACCTGATTTCTTTTTTATCCAGGAAAAATTTACTACTCCCGTGGGATAGATATGTTTTTGTTTGTCATAGAGCAAAAGATTGACATGATTTTTTGCAATAGGGTAGTTGAAAGGTTAGAGAAAGATATAGATTATTAATCTGTATGTTAGAATAATGCACGATTCTCAAAAAATAGCATAACAATAGTGCTTATATCCTGCAGGAATCGTGTTTTTAAAAAAAGCTTTCTCTAAAGTTCGTGAAATAGCGTTTTAACACAATCATTCCAATAAAGTTTAAATAAAAATTACAATTTCTACAGCAAAATATGATTTTTAATTTAACATCCGATAACATCGGTAAATTAATAATGAAAATTTTTGAAACATTGAAACTTCTTTTGTTGTTAATTTTTGAATGTCTATAATGTTTAGAAGTAAACATGTTAAAATACTATTGAAAATTTTGAACTTGGTGAAAAACTCAGTTAAATATATAATTCATTTAACATTTTCGAATTGTATTGCTATTTAAGGAACACAAGTATAGGTATTTTATAATATTCATAAAAACGTATAGAACCAATAAGATAGCTTTTCTAGATAGCTATATATAGAATATCTTCTTGGAAAAGTAGTTTATCTGGTTTTCATGAACTTTCTATGAATCAAAGATCTAGAATTATCTATCTTGTCTTTTGTTGTTGATGGGATGAAAGTTTCCATTATTCAATCAGTATAATTTAGATACGCTCAGCGAAGCGGGCGAGGACCAGCTAGTTTATTATATAAAGTTGTCTTACTTGAATTGACAATATTATTCATCGTAATTTTTCTTACATTTATAACATTGTTACAGGTTGTCTGCTAAATAAATAGTACAAAATACAAATCTATTAGTTATTATTTTTAACCAAAAAACGCATAAAACACGTTTTTGAGAAATATATTTTCAAAAAATGGCCGAAGGAAAATTTGTCCCCGGACCTCCCGATTTAGGGGGGTATTCCCACACCCCCCGGTAGGGACCTTCCATCAAGCTAAATCCGCCTCTGAAGACATTTAACTTGAGTCGAAGACCTTAAATTGTTAATATTTAAGACAAAATCAATTAAGTTAAATATTGATTTTGTTGCACATAAAAAGCAAAAAAATTTGTTAGGTCAAAGTGTTAATCGCTCAGAGCCCGAATTGATCGTAAAAACCGTGTTAATTTAATCGCTACAATCCTGTTGGGACGTGTAGGTAATCATTTAACAATAGGCCGGGGAATAATTTCACGTTGATATGTATCTATAATTAATGATAATATTTAGTGCTCAATTTGAAGACGATTATTTTACGTCCCAAATCCAAGTGACTAGTTTCGGGAATATAACGTCAACGACTTGCGGGAATGCGTCGTCACAATGTGCGACATGACGCTTCCGTTTGTGTCGGCATTGCGCAGCTGTAAAATATTTTACGTACGTGCCTACGATCCATAACGTTACGACTTGGTTCAACCAAGTACTCGTTATGGTACGGCCACGTCTAGTGCCAGTGGCGTTACCGTGACAGCGCACACGATTTGCTCAAGTGCGGCAAATGTCGACCTCTGTCACGTTTGACCGTCATCGATGCACTGCAAGTGGTCGCAAACAGCCGCGACGCGACGCACTCTCGATCTCCTTATGGTGGTCTCGCTAATAATAATTATTTTATATAAAGTATCAAATGATGACAAACGATAAAAATATAGAAATGGACGCGGATTTTAATGCCTCACTAGTGAAAGAAGTGAAGAAGCGACCGTTGTTGTATAAATCGGGGATTTGTGGACATTCGGCCGTGACACAGAGCGATAAGTTAGAAGCGTGGCAAGATGTCGCCGATAAGTTGCACGTAAACGGTTTGTGGAAACAATTACCTACCTAGTGATTTTGTTCCAATTTTTTGATAGTTACCTTTTTTTTTTAAAGTGCACGTCGTTAAGCGTAGATTTCGAGCGTTACGCGATCGATATGTTAAGGAAAAGCACAATGGTCCAGTGGCCAAGAAACCGTGGCCTCTGTTCAACGAATTTGACGAGTTCTTAGCCAATTATATTTCATCGCGTCGTTACAGGTATACGGACCAACCGAGTGCAAGTCCACCCAAAAGTTCCAAGGAGAAAGTGAATCAAAGTCGAGCCGAAGAAAAAAACGCAGAAGGTTCCGAAAGTTCACTTTTAGTAACTTTCCACTTTATTATAGTTTAAGAGCTAGCAACGTTTTCGAGAGAAAATTTTAGGTCGGTTAGCTTTTATGTTTGTTATCTCTCGCACTATCCCGGACATCATACTGGGGGCTGTTGGGAGGGGTTGCGTTTATTAGTGCGCATCGCACCTATGACAGGCAAAATATTGAAATTTTCAGAAAAAAAAAAGTTTCATATGAAATTTGTAGAAAATAACATTTTACATAAAAAAATTCCCAGTGGCTAATTTTCGTAAAGTGGCTAGTTTGCCCGCTACAAGCTTGGCAAGGCTGGCTCGACGTGACGTCATTGGAGTGGGCGACCGTTCAGAGATACAGCCGTTGTGTCGACATCTATACAATGAGTTTTACAAGCTTGTAGCGGGCAAACTAGCCACTTCCACGAAAATTAGTCTCTGGGCATTATATTATGTAAAATGATATTTTCTATATATTCCATCTGAAACTTTTTCTTTTTTTCTGAAAATTTCAGTATTTTACCTCCCGACAGCCAGACAGCCCAGTATGATGTCCGGGTTAGTGTGAGAGTTAACATATATAAAAACTGGTCGACCTAAAATTCGTTTTTTTCTTCGACGTCGCTAGCTCTCGTACTATTAGTATTCTTGCTGTACAATGGATATTTTCAGTAATGACTATAGTTTATTGATCGCAATCTGCACCAGTGGTTCTCAACCACTTGGGTCGTGGCACTTTGGGGGTGTGGGGGGTTAGCGAAATTTTTCCAGTGCAAAAAAATTTGAAGTTTGTACTTTTTTTTTTAAGTAGATTGATTATTATTGATTGTTCAAACACGCTGAAGTCTAAACCATTAAAGATAAAAAAATGGATTTTGAAAGTCTTTTTCCTGCGTAGACTTTGATCCTTACTGAAGAAGGATTTGTTGAAACTAAGTAATTAAAAACGAAAGTTGAAAGTTTTCCATTTTTTTAAGTCTTTCTCCTATATTATCAAATTTCTTAAATTCTATTCCTCTATACTTTTGTAGCTTTTTTAATTTGAAGGTTATAATATTAGGAGGGGGAGAATATATTCAAAATTTATCCATTATTACGGAATTAATGTGCAAATTTATAATTTGGATAGAATCAATTTTTAAATCGAATCGTGTTTATTTAACTGTCCAAATTTTACGTGAACGAAGTCACGGGTAGACACTAGTAGTACATAGTAAATGGAAGAGAAACTTCCTAGGCGACCATTTGACAATCGATAAATGAACGAGAATTGAGAATAAAATTGTATAAAGACAGATTTTAAGAACATTTCGTTACACGAGAGAGAAGAAAGATATGAATTTGTTGGGTGTTAAAAGTCGTTTTAACATCTACCGTTATAGACTTGTTCTAAATGAAAATAAAACCGTACGTTGTACGCTCCATTTCATTATCAATTTTCTTAAATTCTAAATTCCTCTCTACATTTGTAGCTTTTTTAAATCGAAAGTTATACTATTACGGGGGGAGGGGGAGAACATATTCGAAATTTATCCATTATTACGGAATTAATATACAAATTGAAATTTGTATTTTAAAATTAATTTTTTTAACTGTCCAAATTTTACGTGAACGAAGTCACGGGTAGACACTAGTAGTAAATAGTAAATGGAAGAGAAACTTTCTAGGCGAGCGTTTGACAATCGATAAATGAACGAGAATTGAGAATAAAATGGTATAAAGACAGATTTTAAGAACATTTCGTTACACGAGAGAGAAGAAAGATATGAATTTGTTGGGTGTTACAAGTCGTTTTAACATCTACCGTTATAGACTTGTTCTAAATGAAAATAAAACCGTACGTTGTACGCTCCATTTCATTATCAATTTTCTTAAATTCTAAATTCCTCTCTACATTTGTAGCTTTTTTAAATCGAAAGTTATACTATTAAGGGGGGAGGGGGAGAACATATTCGAAATTTATCCATTATTACGGAATTAATGTACAAATTGAAATTTGTATTTTAAAATTAATTTTTTAACTGTCCAAATTTTACGTGAACGAAGTCACGGGTAGACACTAGTAGTACATAGTAAATGGAAGAGAAACTTTCTAGGCGAGCGTTTGATAATCGATAAATAAACGAGAATTGAGAGTTAAATTGTATAATGATAGATTTTAAGAACATTTCGTTACACGAGAGAGAAAAAAGATATGAATTTGTTGGGTGTTAAAAGTCGTTTTAACATCTACCGTTATAGACTTGTTCTAAATGAAAATAAAACCGTACGTTGTACGTTTTATGTTATGCTGTATTTTTAATTGTGATGTCTTTTTGGAACGAAGTTCTATTTCCGGGCTTAGAATAAACTAGCAGAAAACCGTGACGTAACGAAAAAAATAAATACAATACGCCCTTGATGTGACCTTCTTTCTTTTTCTCTTTTCCTCTTTAATTCTAATTTCTACCTTTTTCTCCTCATCCTCACTGCTTGCTAATAATAATTGGTGAAATGAAGTGTACTGAGTGAAAGAGAAATAAATTAATATATACCAAGAGAGAGAATAGTAGAAATTTATAGAAATGCAACATTTGTATTTTTAAAGTGTACTGGAACAAGAGTAGGCTAATACAGTATAAATCGTTTATAACGACACCGGATATAATGAACAACCGGTTGTAACGTATAAAACCTTTGGATCCCGTGATATGTCTTAGATAAAATACATAGGATAATCCATATCGGTTATAGTGAATATCGCTTATAACGAACGAAATTTGACGGTCCCCTGAAGTTCGTTATAAACGATTTTTACTGTACTACCTATTAGCGCCGCGGTTGTGGTTAGAGCCTCTCCGTTTCATGCATCAAGTGGTGCTGGGGTTCGATCCCCGTTGAATCCTAGACCTAAGAAAAAATTGACCAACAGAAATTTTCTGTGTTTAGACAGTCGTGATATGACCTTAGATGTTAAAGCGACTTAAAATACAAAAAAAAAAATAGGTTGAGAATCACTGTTTTACAATGTACATACATTGTCTGGAACTTAATGTGGTTTGGTAACTCAAAATTTTCTTCGATTCAGATTAAAAAATAATGCTAAACATTAGGACATCACTGAAAATGTGTACTGTATACATATGTAGATACTTAAAGTGGAAGAGATTCGTATTTTAAATTATGATTACCTAGTCTAACGTTGTTATGTTTTAGTGATTGATATTAAATGCGAATCAAGTTCATGGGAAAATGATGAGGATGAAGAAGAACCACAAGAATTACCACCCCCACCCATAGCTACCACGTCACGTGAGTTAAATATAAAAGCAGTTTCATTTCATGAAAAATCGACGATTTTCTTTTAGAAAATCCAATACAGACATCGTTCGTCACGGAATCGTCATATTTTGATTCGCAAGACGAGGACTCGTTGTTTGTGTTATCAATTTTGCCGGCTATCAAGCGAATGCCGCGCAATTTGAAAAATCGAGCCAAGTTGGAAATACAAAAAATTATATGCGAATACGATGTAGATAATTAATTTGTTTGTGCGAGAGGATAATTTAATTGGATATCATAAATAACGAATTTATAGATGATAAGTCTTAGTGTATTTTAAGGACATTGTAAAAATGTTATTTATTTAATTTTTTGATTTTTTAACCTGTATACTTGAAATAAATTTATTTTTTTAACTATGAATGTGTTATTATTTACCTGTCTTTATATGCATTGAAATTAAACATTTAAAGCGCTTTCTTTTTATTAATTTTTTTATTATTTTTTCCAGGTTTTGGAGATGTTTGTAACAGAGAAAGTTTCTTGAAGAATTTAGGGGTAAGTCAGTCATTTAATCTTACTAATATTATAAACGTAAAAGTTTGTAAGAATGGACGTTTGTTGCTCTTTCACTCAAAAAGTACTGAATAGATCTGGATGAAATTTTGCATACATATAGATTATAATCCAGTTTAATATATAGTATACTTTATATCCAGGAAAAATGTACGTTTCCCGTGGGATAGGTATTTTTTTGTTTTTTACAGAGCAAAAGATTAATTTTCTTTTTTGTAGTGTTGTAGTTTAGGGGCCAGAAAATTAGATAGATTACTTCTCATACCGGAATAATAAACGATTCCCATGGGATAGTTAAAAAAGAATGTATTCTATAAGAACCATGTATTTAAAAGCAGTTTCATTAAAATCAACGAAATAGAGTCTTAACGCATTTTCCTTAAGAAGACTTGATCTACTTTTTACTCAGGAAAGATGTACTATTCCCGTGGGATAGATATGTTTTTTGTTTATCAAATGATTTTTGCAATGTGGTAGTTTGGGGGAGAATAATATAGCTTACTTTTAAGGCTAGAATAATGCATAGTTCCCATGGGATGGCAAAACAATTATATCCTACAGGAACCGTACATTTAAAAAGTTTCGGTAAAGTTCGTGAAATAGATTTATAACGCATTTTCCTCCAATTTTACACGATAACGAAAGAAATCTCTACAAAGTTGAAATTAAAAAATGGAAAATTTTTACTGGAAAATAAATATGAATTTCAATGCAACACCCGGTAAAATTAATAATGAAATTGTTTAAAATATTTGTATTTTTTCATTGTTCATTGTCGAAGGTATTAATTAGAAATAAACGTATTAAAATAATAAACTAAAAATTAACAATTATTTAACGGAATGAATTTTAATGAAGTTTTGTTAAAGATCCTGTAGGATAGCTACTAATCTATTCTTTGAAGGAAACATCCATTAATTACGTGAGAGGCCGATGGGGTCGAGCCGAATCTCATCTAATCTTATTTTGGGGAAAGGGAAAGTTTTGCAAATATCACGTATTTTTTTGTTTTGAAAAATATCACTTTAGATTGCGGATTGGGGAAAAGATATATGCCAAATCTCATAACATCTTACCAGAGGGGTATGAGGGGGGGTTCAAAAATCGCAAAAAACGCCTCGCGCATTTAATGGATTTCATGCCCCCTAAAATAGCTGTACGTTTTTAAATGACTTTTGGTATGAAAGATTTTCAAGTCCTACAGGAAGAAGTACAGGTTCTTTTTTACTAAAAATCGTATAGAAGTTGATGTGAGATAGCTAACATCTCTTTCTTGAAAAGTAGTTTTTACGAATTTTGATGAACTTTCTTTGGATCTAAAGTCTGAAAGTCAAAATAGATTAATTTTTATATTTTGCTATGAACGTTCGTAATCTTTTAATCAATCAGTTAAATTTAGATACACTCAGCGATGCGAGCGGGTATCAGTTAGTTAATACATATCCTTATTTTTATTAAGGGGCTATCCATAAATTACGTCGCACGAATTTCATGATTTTTGACCTCCTCTCCCGTCCTTGTTACAGCTGGTCACACTTGTGAGACCCCCCCTCCTTAGTGTGACGTCACATATTTTAACAATTTTACATCTACAAATAATTATTGAATAGTATCGGCGCGTAACACTACACAAATCGAAATATTAAATATTTTATTGGCAATGGACTTTCAATTCATTTTATTGGCGTAAATGAAATTTAGTTGCCAGAAAAAAAAATGTTCTTAGTGTAGTAGAGCGAGTGGTCCACAAAACAATTTGAACCTTAAGTTTCTACAGATAGTGAAGCAAAATTATTTTTAGTTTTTCGTTAATAGTTCAAAGTTTGTGTTTTACTTAACACTTAGATTAATATATATTTTGAAATGTGACGTCACGAAATTTAGGACCCCTCCCACCCCATTGTCACATAATGTCACACTTTGTTGACCCCCTCCCTCCCCCTTAACATGTGACGTAGTTTATGGATAGCCCTAAATGAGAGAATTAAGGTTCTTTAACTTTAAGAGTTTAATAGTTTGAAAGCACCAAAAAAATTCTGTTGCTAAGAAGATGTTTAAAATGTCCACTATTTGTTGATACAAGTACCCCCACAAGACAAAAGTCTAAAAAAATGTTTCATATTTGTTAGATTCGTGGTTAAATTAATTATTTGAAAAAATTCGAAGAAAGTTAGGATTTTATCGAGGTAAAGGCCGGTGGTATATTTTACTTTATAACGATTAAAATTTTTGCAACTATGTGCAAGTTTTCATGAAACTCTTTGTCAGATCTCAGGTACATTCAAAGCATTCAGTAATTAATATAGTGGTGATGTATAGGCAATCACTAATCCATCAATGCATCATAATGTAACACCGTTAAATAAAATTTAAAAAAACATATCAAGGTAAAACGATTTTTCCTAGTAATAAAACCAAGATCAAGCCACCTCTGAAAATGTCCTTATTGCAACTTTCATTTAAATCGTCAAAGCCGTTTTTGAGGATGTCATTAGAAATATCATCACTTAGATAGATACTTAATATTGGTCATTTTGACCATAGGATTATAAGAGGTTAAAAATTTAAATAAAAATATCGAGAAATTTAATAGCTACAAGTTGGCACCAAAATCTAAAACCCTATAAAAATGGGGGGCTATTATTTTCCATCTTAAGCTCTCTACTTATTGCTATGACGTCACTGTTGTTTCCTTGGTAATAAAGTAATAAGCCATGAAAGTGCTTCGTTTAGGCAAATTTTAAAGGTGGCTATGGTTTGGGTGCCAAGGAAAACGCTTTTGGATTGCTCACTCGTTAAAATAACTATCACACTCTGTACTATAGTAAAGTAGGTTCAATAGTCTCGTTTTGTCTTTGTTTCTATATAAAAATATAATTAAGTGACATTATATCCATTATGACGTAACGATTCGTTTCCATGGTAATGAAATCTATCATGCTTAGTCCATTTGTTTAAGCATATTTTAAAAGCGCTTGTGGTTTGGTCACCATTTTAAAAGTGGCTATGGTTTGGGTGCCATTGAAAAACCGTTTAGATTATTCATATACCAAAGAAACTGCCTATCACACTCTGTATTATGAGAAAATTGGTTCAGTTGTCTCTTTTTCTTTGCTGTTTATTAGAAGAAATTCTAGAATCCTGATATGAATGGCTTATTTTGAAATTGATGTAAGTCTATTCTTACGTACATATATACATATAATCTTTATCTTTACATAGTATAAAACAAAGTCACTCCCGTTGTCTGTTCCCTTAGATCTTTTAAACTACAAAACCGATTTTAATGTAGTTTTCAGCAATTGATAGAGTGCTTCAAGAGAAAGGTTTGTTGGTATAATACATGCCTATTATAGTAGAGAAAAGCCGGGAAATTCAAAGATTTGTAATGTGATGTCTTAACCAACATATTTTTGTGCACTAACATTGCAAACGCTGGCTAAACCTTACGAGATAGATGAAGCTAATTTGCGACGAAATTCTGTATCATAAAAAGATTGATAAAAAAGTCCGCGACGGTATATGTCTATCTCTTAAGTTTATCTCTTATGTTTATCTTTTACATATTACAAAAAAAAATATTGGTTATTTACGAAGCTATTTTAAACAATACAGTATTATTCCTTATTCGATTAAATACTTTAGATACGTTGTGCATTCCATGTAGATCAAAATTGTCCTTTACAACATATCATAAAAATATCTGGTGCGAGGCGTCACACTACTTTCTTTTACTTTCATTTATGAAAATACTCGCTGTTAGTTAAAAGAAATATAAGCCCTTTGTAACAATACATATAAGCAGAACTATATGCATACAACCTATAGGGCTATATGAATATACACGAATTCCCAACCTTCATTCCAGAACCGCCCTTATTCGAATTTTCCCAGGAAAAAGTTTCAAATAAAAGTTGTAGCCATTAATGAGTCTAAGAACTATAGAAAGTTTAAAGAAAATCGTTGGAGCCGTTTTCGAAAAAAATTGAAAAAGCTCAAAAACCTCAAGAGTAAAGTAGAGCTTTCGGTTAACCAATTTCAACCAAAAGCTTCGCGGCACAACTAGGTATAATATGAAGACCAGATTCCAAGTTTGGTAAAATTCGGATGAAGCTTTTGATACGATATGGCTGTCACACACAGACATGTTTTTAAAAACCACTTTCATGGACTCAGGGGACCTCAAAACAAGTATTTCTGTGGAAGATTCGAATTCGAAAATTCGATCCGATTACAATACTTCCTTTACTATTAAGTAGTAAAAGAAAGTAATATGTATACACTATACAGCTTATATATATGTACATACATATAGGTATACGAATTCCCAACTTTCATCCCAGAACCGCCCTTATTTGAATTTTCCCAGGAAAAAGTTTCAAATAAAAGTTGTAGCCACTAATGAGTCTAAGAACTATAGAAAGTTTAAAGAAAATCGTTGGAGCCGTTTTCAAAAAAAATTGAAAAAGCTCAAAAACGCTAAGAGTAAAGTAGAGCTTTTGGTTAACCGATTTCAACCAAAAGCTTCGCGGCACAACTAGGTATAATATGGAGGCCAGATTTCAAGTTTGGTGAAATTCGGGTAAAGCTTTCGATACGATATGGCTGTCACACACAGACACACACACACACACACACACACAGACACACACACAGACACACACACAGACATGTTTCTAAAAACCACTTTTTTGGACTCAGGGGACCTCAAAATATATATTTCCGGTGAAAGCTCGAATTCGAAAATTCGACCCGATTACAATACTTCCTTTACTATCTATATAGTAGTAAAAGAAAGTAAAAATGAATATCTTAGAAGATATCACCGATTTAAAAAGCGTTGGCAGAGCGACTGGATATTGTACGTCACATGTAGTGGCTGTTTTATTGCTATCTTTTTCTTATAAATATAAAAATGTTATGTTGGTCCTTATTTAAGACTATATTCTACACCAATTAGGTATGTAAGGTACATGTACTCTTAAAATAGTACGGTTGGTCACCCTACATAGGATACTATAAAATTTGAATCTTTTAGGAACCGTGTATTACTTTCTTTTACTACTATATAGATAGTAAAGGAAGTATTGTAATCGGGTCGAATTTTCGAATTCGAGCTTTCACCGGAAATACATGTTTTGAGGTCCCCTGAGTCCAAAAAAGTGGTTTTTAGAAACATGTCTGTGTGTGTGACTGTGTGTGTGTGTGTCTGTGTGTGACAGCCATATCGTATCGAAAGCTTTACCCAAATTTTACCAAACTTGGAAATTTGCCTTTATATAATGTCTAGTTGTGCCGCGAAACTTTTGGTTGAAATCGGTTAACCGAAAGCTCCTCTTTACTCTTGGTGTTTTTGAGCTTTTTCAAGTTTTTTCGAAAATGGCTCCAACGATTTTCTTTAAACTTTCTACAGTTTTTAGACTCATTAGTGGCTACAACTTTTATTTGAAACTTTTTCCTGGGAAAATTCGAGTAAGAACGGTTCTGGGGTGAAGGTTGGAAATCCGTATACCTATATGTACTTATAAGCTATATAGTGTATAAATATTACTTTCTTTTACTACTTACTAGTAAAAGTAGTATTGTAATCGGGTCGAATTTTCGAATTCGGGCTTTCACCGGAAATACATGTTTTGCGGTCCACTGAGTCCAAAAAAGGGGTTTTTAGAAGCATGTCTGTGTGTGACAGCCATATCGTATCGAAAGCTTTACCCAAATTTCACCAAACTTGGAAATTTGCCTTTATATTATGTCTAGTTGTCCGGCGAAGCTTTTGGTTAAAATCGGTTAGCATAAAGCTCTACTTTATTCTGGGAGTTTTTGAGCTTTATCAATTTTTTTCGAAAACGGCTCCAACGATTTTCTCTAAACTTTCTATAGTTCTTAGACTGATTGATGCCCACAACTTTTATTTGAAACTTTTTCCTGGAAAAATTCGAATAAGGGCGGTTCTAGGGTGAAGGTTGGAAATTCGTATATACATATAGCCATAGGTTCTATGCATATAGTTGTTTATATGTATAATATGTATGTATAGTTATAAAGTGCTTATATTTCAAATATTTTATACCAACAACGAGCTTCATAATTGAAAGTAAAAGAAAGTACTGTGACGCCTCGCACCAGATATTTTTTGTAGTATTTTCGGTATGTTTTGTTAAAGTTCTTGAAATAGAATTTTTAACGCATTTTCCTCAAGAAGGCCTGACCAATTTTACACTGTAACGAAATAAATCTCTACAAAGTTTAAATTGAAAAATAGACAATAGTTAACTCAGAAATAAATATGAATTTCAATTTACACCCGATAAAATTAGTTACAAAAGTTGTTAAAATATTTAAATTTCTTTATTGTTCATTGTCGAAGATATTAATAAGAAATAAATGAATTAAAATAATATACTAAATTTTTAAATAATTAACAATTACTTAACTAAACTAATTTTTGTTAAAGATACCTCAGATCTTAACGTATTGAATACCATTTATCTTTAAAAAAAAAAGTACGGTTTCTGAAGGATAACTCCTAATCTTTTTCTACTAAAATAGCTGAACGGTTTTAAATGACATTTGAAATGACAAATTTTCAAGGGTAAAGGAAAATTTTATATTTAATATTGTACTGAACCTGTACGATAGCTATTATTTCTTTCTAGAAAAGTAGTTTTAAGGATTTTGATGAACTTACTTTGGACCTAAAGTCTGAAAGTATTTATCACCTTTTTTTGTCTAAATATATTAATTTTTAAATTTCGTTGTGAAAGTATAGGGAATCAATTAATCGATCAGTTAAATTTAGATGCTCTCAGCAAAGCGAGCGGGTATCAGCTAGTATAATATATTAACCAAAAGTAAATATTTAATGATTTTATTTCAATGAAAATTTTGAAAAAATTTTTTTTTTAAATGTTTAATTCGAAATCTAATAAGGAAAGGAAAGTTAGGAAACTGTTCAATCTTAAATTTTGTTAAAGATTATATAGAGTAAAATGATAATTGTTTCACTTAACCGATTCTCTTATCAGAGGTGGTTAGAACGGCTGAACCGATTTGACTGATTCTTCTTCTTTTATTTGATTGTTGTGTTCGTAATGTTCAGGACAGGGTAAATCCAGTAAAATGTCAATAAGTTGAATTCCTAGATACCATAAATCCATAATTAATTTATGGATCAGATATCTTATAGATGAAATATTCATCGTAAATATCATAAGTATGGAAACTTTATCGTGGTATGTCCAAAAACTTGTAAAAAATATTTTTCGCTATCGATATATCTTCGTATGTACCTATGTAAGAGGATTTGAAAACTTTCCTTGATTCGAATGAAAAAGTTTAGATGAGCTTTTTTGTTTATGTAGCAAACACATCATCGTTTAGTCATCTTCTTCTTAAGTACTTAAGAAAAAAAAAATATTTCCACGAGATTTCCAAGTAGAGAATTATTCTTTAACAAAACTGGATTTCAACCACCAATTGGCGCAGTGGTTAGAGCAGTAGCTCTCTCCACTTCATGCGTTAAGTGGTACGGGTTCGATTCCCGTTGAATCCTAGACTTAAGATCCTAGAGCTAAGATTAAAATTGACCAACAGAAATTTTCTGTGTTTAGACAGTCGTGATATGACCTTAGATGTTAAGAGGGGGTTCTAGTCTATAAATTTGAAAAAATTGAAAAAATTTTTTTTTTCATAATCCGATAGTTTATATATTCAAAAATATCTCCCTAAAAGGATTTTTCAAAATTCAAATTATTTCCAAAGTTATAGCCCTTTTAGTGTCGTAACAACTAGACCGGTTGAGAGTTAACGTAAAACTTTAAACGTGTTTTTTTCGAAACTACTTTTTTTGATGCGGTAGCCATAATATATCAAGTTCTAATTAGCCGATTTACTTGAAATTTTACATGAATATTCTTTAAATATCTCTCTATCGCATGAACCAACAAAAAATGAAAATTTGAAATTCGTTATATTTTTTAAAAATTCGACAAAGTTAAAAAATTAGTGAAAAAATCGACCTTTATTTTTGAGTAGCCGCCATTTTATGAAAAAACATGTTTTTTTCAGTTTTGGAGGTTCATGCAATAGCGACATTCGTACTTATCAAGTATCCATCATTGTTTAATTTTTCAAATGACCACAAGGGTAGAAATCATGGCGACGAGGACATAACCTTTTTTTTCCCCCTCTACTTCAAAGCCGCATAACTCAATGAAAAAAAAAATTTTTTTTTTGAAATTATTTTTGTGTACTCTCTGCATATTAATAAACAAATTATAAAAAAATGGACAGTGAAAATATCAAATGCTTTTTTATTATCAATTGCCAAAAAACGCTCGAAATTCGGGCCTCTAGACTAGAATTCTCCCTTAAAACGACTTAAAACACCCTCAAAAAAAAAATTGGATTTAAAAATATTAAGGAACTACTTAATCTTAGGACTTCCTGATAAAGCCCGTTATATAGTGTTGGTAGTGTTGAGCCCTTTTGATACTGGTGGAGTTCTAGGTTTATTTTTGGGATTTTAATGAACCAAGATGGGGTCTTCATATGGGTTCTTATTGGATGAGGGAAGAAAGTGTTACATTATTTTAATGAAGAGACTTCTCTACCTTTTTGGCTATGAGAGATATCCCTCTGGAGTAGGGTTTGTAAACCGGTTAAAACCGGTTTTTTTTTTTAGTAAAAATCTAAAAACCGAAAACCCGGTTATTTAATAAAAATAATCGGGATGTTTTTTAACTGTATTTAATATTATTTAAAATAAATTTTACAAAAGAACTTTGGCGAAGTTTTTAAAATACCCAAATTATGCAAAAATCAAATCAATTATTCAACCGGAAGTTGCTCTGCCGTATTCGTCAAAATCAGTTGTGTTAAATTTAGGCAAGGGATTATTAGAAAGAATGATTCAAATTGAATTAGAACCAGAAAGGTTGTAGGTGAGGATAGTGAATGAAGTGGAAATGTCGCTAAATGATGAACGCTTAGAAAATAATGTCCGTTATTTGAAACAACCGGGAAAAAAAAACGAGCAACTTAGAGTTACTTTTGAATGCCTTAATCACAGTTAAACCAACTTCGACGGCTTCAGAAAGAACATTTTCTGTGTCAGAAAATTTTGACAACAAAATTAGAAGTTAGTTAGAGTAAAATTACTCTTTAAACATATTTTTATCAGTTGTATTAAATTTTGAAATCTTAAAAGAACTTTTATAACTGAAGTTGAATTAAACATAAACAAATTCATTAATTAATGGTGTTTTTTTTTTTTTTTTTTTTTTGTAAATAAATACAATAAGGGTGGGTTGATTTTATTATAGATTTAATTTTCTTAAAAACCCGGTTTTTACCGGTTAACCGGGTTTAAAATAAGAAAAAAACCGAAAACCGGTTTTAAGAAAAAAACGGTTGTTTGCAAACCCTACTCTGAAGCAAGGTTATTAGATACATAAGGTATGCTCACTTGACTAGGCGGCGTTTCTTTGATCTCTGAAAATGACGTCACCGGATTAATGTTTCTGATAGAAGCCAGTAGAGGCGTTAAAGGCCATTAGCTATCGTTGATTTGTGGGGGATTCCACTTGGTGACTGCATTTGGTTGGCACTACCAAGGCCGTAACGTGGATTTTGTGGGCCCTGGGCAAGACCTTCAAATTGGGCCCCCTCAATAAAAAAAAAAAAATTGAGAAAAAAATTACCATGGTTATAGTTCCTGTTCTTTCCCATTTTTAAAGTTTAGTAGGTATATCACTTAATAAATAAACACAAAATAAGGAATCTTTAAATTAATCCTGTCCATAATTTTTGTAAATTTTTTTTATTTTATATTTATGAAGAAAAACGAATTAAAAATCTATTTAAATTGCATTCTTCTTGCTTTTTTCTCCGCAAACTCATCAATTATATTATTAAAATCTATTTCTTACACTATGTTAGATTCAATTGATATAATAGACAGGTTCGACAAACGCTGTTGTGAGAGCTACGATTTTAAATAGTTTTTAATTAACTTCAGTTTACTAAAACTTCTCTCGCAAGAAGCGAGGGTGACTGGTAGGGTTAGAAATATTCTTAAAGCAACAACGATGTTTTGGTACGATTCGACTAATTCGAAATCATGTATAGTCTGTAATAAATTTAGAAGAGTGGCTTTTTTCAAATTTTCCACCAGCCCACATACTTGAAATTTAAAACTTTCAATCATACAGCTTAATTCGTGACTATTCAAATCTTTATCATATTTTCTGGATAAATCTGCCGCCGCCTTTTGTAATTCAACAACGCTCATTGATACTAATGACGAGCCAAAAAGAAAAGGAAAATCTTCAAATATAGTTTTCATTTGTCTATAACGCCATTCTGTTTCACTAAGTAAAATGTCAAAAATACTGTACATTTGCATTGCAAACAAATTTTCTTGGTTGAGATTAGTAACACTTTCTTCTTTAATTCGCTTAATTCGTTGATTAGAAAATTTAGCTTCAATATTCATTTCCAAAGCGACCTTTTGTGCATCCGAAATTATTTGTTTAAATCCTGCTTCCCGTAGTCCTTGTAAAGAGCAACGCAGACCATCAATTAATTTTCTTGCAAGGTCTATTGATAGATTTTTGTGTTGTAAGGCTTTATTTGCACGGTCAACGCATTGTAATATTTTATTCCAAACATGAAAAATACATATAAATTTATAATTAATTTGAAATAGTAATCTTTTTGCATTTGACACTGCCTCAGAGTTTGACAAATCATCTTTAATTCTTTCAAGTTCTTTTTTTACTTCTGGAAGTTGCAAGCACAATGATTTTATAGCATTCGCCTTTGACGACCATCTAGTATCTGAAAAGCCTTTCAGTAATAATTTTAAAAATTTCATAAAATATTCCCAACGCGTCGTCGAAGAAGAAAAGAAGTTGAATAATCTTTGGATAGTGCCAAAAAAGGTAACCATTCCTAACGTTGTGGATACTGCGTGAACACCAAATAAAATTAAGATTATGTGCGGCACAAGGTACAAATATTGCATATAGTGTGTCATATGGAAGAGGCATTATTCTCCTCAATTTGTTGGCGTTTGTGCTACTAAGTGGGGGTAAAAAAATCCCACGATCTGGCTTCACTGGCTCTGTCAGCTTTTTATTTATTGGGTGCTATTTAAAACTGCACACACTTTTTTTTAAAGATAAGGTCTGTAAGCAATAAAACGAATAGTGCGTTAAGTGCGTGCAATAGAATATTAAGTAGTATAAATTAAATAAATATGTTTTTCTTTTAATAAAAATTCTAATAGCATGTTCTGGCCTTTTTGGGCCCCGTCTATCTGAGCCACCAGTGGTGTTACTTATATATGTGATTTGGAATATTCATTAAAATACGAATGAAAACAATTGAGATAATTTTTATCGGGGTCTTCTTGGGCCCCTCCGGGGCCCCCCTGGGCCCTGGGCCCTGGGCAAGTGCCCCTATTGCCCCTGCCTAGTTACGGCCCTGGGCACTACTATATTTAATAAAATATGCTTTTTATTTAGGTTATATTAAATCCTTTGAACAACAAATTTAAATTTCAATATGTCAATAATTAATTTTTATGAACATAATAAATGTTAATTTGATTTTTCTTTGTTATTTTATTTTAATTGAATAATGAAGACATATTAATTCTTCTAGAATCTATATTTTACTGAGCTATAAATTTTGAATTCCCGCGTCAGTCAACAAACCAGTGTTTTGATATGATATATCATCATTATCCAATTCAAATAAAGTAATAAAGAAAAATCAAATTAATATTTATTATGTTCATAAAAATTAACTATTAACATAGTGAAACTTATTTTTTTTTTGTGAAGAGAAGTCCACCTTTTTTAACTAGATAAACCTAGAAAGATTACAAATAAAAAGGAATATAAACAATATTGCTAAAAAAGTTTAAAATAAAATAAAGTGTATAAAAAAAGTTTTATTTTGAACTTTAACTGAGCAAAATGAAACGAAATGAAATTTCAAACTATAGAGCGTAATAAGAACCTTGCGCAATAAGAACAATAGTAGTGATAAGAACCAATTATAGCAGATATCTAATGGTTCTGTCAGAAATCTTAATCCAATGACGTCAGAGAAAAGTAATAACCTTGAAAGTGAGCACCCCTTGACTCTGAAGTATGTTTCGGATAATTGTAAATTCTGGAAATTCGGTCAGATATACTAAGGGTTTTGTTATTCTCGTTTATTTTGAGCTTTGATCAATATTTTGATCTACCCCAATTAATTGATATATTATCGAGGAATTTAATCGAAGTTATACAACTCAATTTATAAAGCACTCAAAGAACAAAGTTTTGTCGATATCTTCGTTCTCATAAGTGCTTTGATAAACGTTTTTAATGTGTACCCTAGTATCAATTTAAGGCCCAACAAGTAAAAAAAAGTTACAATCATGCTAATAACAGCTCTAATAAATACCTAGATAATTGTTCCATCTCGAGCAATTTAATAAAAGTTTCATCTTTGATTTATTAAATATCAGAAAAGAAAAGTTTGTCGTTAGATTCTAAAAAATTTATAGCCCCCCATTACGCGTCACTTGTGTGCTTTATTGGAAAAAGTTTCATCAAACTTATCAAACAAATTATTCATTACCCTCGATATATACGCTACGTCGCACCGTTAACGTTCAAAATTTCCTTTTATTTTGTCGTCCGTGAAAAAAAAAAAAAAATGTCCAAACATTTTTTTTTTCGTCTCGTAATTGTTATGTGATTGATCACATATAATTTATATCTTGATAAATTCTCTACGTTTACAATGAAGAGAAAAATTATTATTTGGGGAATGCGAAAGATTCTTTGAATGATTCACACGCTTATAAATTAATCGTGAACGAGTGATGGATTTTAGAGATATTTGAAAAAAAAAAAATTTTATCGTATAGATATATTTAAATATAGGATGGTAAATAAGGGGGTTTCAAACATTCTTTGAACTAAATGAATTTTTAATTAAATTGAATTGAAATCTCCGACAAAGGCCTGGAAAATAGCGACGCTTTTCACGGTATAGAACTTGAATTTATCAACGATTTTTTCGTTGTATTTTCAATTTGATAAAAGAGCTTTTCAAGACAGCTTTCAGGTTTATTTAATAGTTATCTTTAACAAATTTTTTCGAAGCCGAATCGATACCTGATTTAATAAAGTCGTTTTCTAATAGATCCATAATAACCAAAAGTGGTCTTAAGAGATCAAATTGTTAATTTTGACAGTTTCGTTCTGGATTAGTTAAAGTAGTAAGAAATCGATCTGAACGGGATCCCTACCTTAGTCTCGCAATAACTATTACTTATTCCTACACGGAAAAAAACGTGTTGTAGTTTTAACAACATTCCTTGTTAATTTTACTACATTAACTAGTATTATATAGGATGACGTGTGGTCACGTTTACCAGTCAAGTGTTATTAAAAAACTGTAGTATTATTCACAACACGAACTAGTAAAAATTTACTTGAATTTTTGACACTTGCATTTATCTGTCAAAATTATTGGTTATGTTGTACGCGCCGCATGCGCAAACGCCAAAATTTGTTAATTCTACAACACTCAGCAGTTGTAACAGCTACATATATTTTCTACTCTATGGTAGTTAAAAATACTATACGTTAGAGCTGAATACAACACAGAGTGTTATCTAATGTTACATTTGAGGTTATAGTAAACACAAAGTGCTGTAAAACTATTACTAGTTTAGTGTTGTAAATTTTACACCACTATTTTTTCCGTAAATATTAAATTCTATTGAAATCCTTTTTAAATGCATCATTTTTGAGTTTTCCTTGAACTTGAACTTGGAGCACTAAGAAAACTAGTGGTCATATTAAAGTAAGGGTCACTTCATTCTGTCCATTAAGTTTTCCGGTCTATTGAAGAACTTAAGAAGAGGTTTTATCGATTTTAGAAAGTCAAACAAATACCCTTTGTGTATTGAATTGCATTCCCGAAAGTTGTTCCTCTGTCTTGTATTATTCATTATTGGTATCATGTTTGATCAATTTGTTGACCTTTTCGATGCACCCGAACTTTCCAAGAACAAATGACTGTTTTAAATCAAAAATTCATCAGAATTTTCACCAATTTTGCATTGAATGTTTGAATTGCGCCCACAACTTTGAATTACGTTATACTTTTTAATCTAGTCATTTGATAGTTTCAACTGGAAAGTTTTCGGGGAGTTTGGAAAATTGATGATGTTATAGATTTTAATGTGGTCTTTCCGAATTTCAATTGCCGCCTCGTATCTTTGCCGTGTGTGCCGCCATATTAGAAAATACCGGTTTTTGACAATATCTCCTCTCAGACTCATTTTACGGTAAAAACATTTTTTTACAAAATGAAAGAAGAGGCAATTTCCTACAATTTAAGTACGAACCTTTTTTTTCGTAACAAAAACAGTTTTGGCGTACGAGCGCCGCATACCTACTTTTATACTTCTACGCCAACCCGTGGCATTATAATACATACATGTATACAATACACAATTAAAATTGAATGTCACGGGTGGCGTAGAAGTATAAAAGCTTGCGGCGCTCGTACGCCAAAACTTTTGATTTTACGAAAAAAAAGGTTATTAAATAACTTGGAGGAAATTTTTTCTACTTTAAATTTGTAAAGAAATGTTTTTGCCGTAAAATGAGTCAGAAAGGTAAATATTGTCAAGAAACAGTGTTATAGGCGGCATTTTTCAATATGGCGGCTCTAGCGGCAAAGATACAAGGTGGCAAAGTTGATTTCGGAAAAGGGCACATCGACATCTATAAAACTACCAATTTTGAAAACTCTCGGAAAACTTACCAGGTTACCTCTTATTCTATAACCAAATGACTGTATTATTTAATTAGTGTAGTTCTGTAGAAAAATGAGAAATCTTGGTTTATAAACAGCGTAGCCTTTGTAGACCAGAGCTAAAGCCTTTGAAAATGGTAAAAAGTAAAAAAAATCATAGTAGGATGAAGCCCATTGGAAATGGAAGAGAATATAACAAAAATGTAAGAAAAAATAAATTACGGTCGATCTGGGGGGTGAAAAAGGGGGGGCTTTTTAAGAGTGGAAACGGTTTATCTCGATTTTCGACAAAACTACAAGTCCTATGGAAAAAAACTAAATGACAAAGTTGTAGATAATAAGTAGATCTACATTTTTGTGATAACACTTTTTTTCACATAACCTCAAAATTTATGTGGAAATTCAAATTACCAAGTTTTTGGTTCTTAATTTTTATCTTTTACAAAAATAAAATTGTAAAAAGTTTGTAAGCTTTTTGTTCGTTGGAACCTCTACTTTCTGATGGTGCAAAAAATATATACATTACAATGTTAAATGTTCTCAGAAAATGCAATAATTAAAATGTAAGTTTTAATAAATTGCTCAAAATTGTACATAATACAATTGTACACAATTTTGAGAAATTAATTAAGTTTACACTTTAATTATTGCATTTTCTGAGAACATTTAAAATTGTAATGTGTATATTTTTTGCATCATCAGAAAGTAGAGGTTTCAAAGAAAAAAAAATTCCCCGACTTTTTAAAAAAATCAGATCTTTTGACGTGAGCATTTTCGATTGAAAATTATTTCGATACTTATTAAGTCATTACAAGGTGAAAAAATTAATATTTTAAATAAAAAAAAAATACAGTTTGTTTGGGACATTAAAAGATAAGTTTTCTCCAAATTTCGTGTAAGAAACATTTGTTTTTTGTAAAAGATATAAATTAAAAACCAAAAACTTGGTTATTGGAATTTTTACAATAATTTTGAGGTTATGTGAAAAAAGTGTAAGTACATAAAGTGTAGATCTACTTCTGATCTACAACTTTGCTATTTAACTTTTTTTTAAAGGACTTGTAGTTTTGTTGAAAATCGAGATAAACCATTTGTACGCTTAAAAAAAAACCCTTTTACACTTCCCCACCTCAGATCGACCGTAATTTATTGTTCCTTTCATTTTTGTTATATTCTTTTCCTTTTCTAATGGATTCCATACTACTATAATTTTTTTTCTGTTCAAAAATTATTCACTCTGGTCTATTGTTAATTATCTCGTTTCCATAGATACGACTGCTTGTATTCACCAACTATTGGTTTATAATTTTCGTATCCATAGAAACGGCATAAATAAACAATGCTGATTGGCTAATTGCTAAATATATCCTTTCCATATTAATTACACATAGATATTAGGGTGAGCAAAAAAAATTTTGTTATGGTGTCCGAAAATTGATAACAGGTATATATTAAAACAAAATTTTGCACTTACCCGAGCTCTTGATATCAATATTAAGGTTGAAACCTTAAAAATATCCTGCAAAATCCGTTTTTTTTTTTCATTTTCCATTTAACACAAAAAATTTTTTGACCTTTCATTACTTCGGTAATAGTTGATCATTTCAACAATCTAAAAAAAGGGATTTAAAGGGCAATTTACGTTCTACAAGAGGTCCTTATAACAAAGTTGGGCGTTTTTAATTGGTCTTATTTTTGAACTCTGTTATCTTCGAAACGATTGATCTGAAGAACTTTGTTTTCGAACATTTTTTGTGTAGCGTAAAATTTCCTTTAAACTCCTTCCTTCAGAAGCTGCTACAAATAAATATCCCCAATAAAAACCCTTTTACTAATGAAAGTTCTTTGCGTTCAATTCTAAATGCTCTTTAGCTACAAAAGAAAACAAATTTCTTGTTTTAATAAATGAAAATTAGAGTTTTCTAAAAAAAAAGTCTTCCTCTCTCTCAATTGATACATTTCATTATTTAACCCAATCACTGCTGGTAAGCAATGAGCATAAAGGATAGAACGAGAATGAAAAATTCGAATTAAAAATTAAGAGAAGAAAGGTCACCTATTCGCATTTTCGTTACGTTATGGTCTCTATGGTATTACTTTAAGCCCATTAAAAATGTTTAAAAGGTTATGCATTATATCAAAAAGTTGCCAAAATGTTATAAGGCCACTTAGTGGTCTGGTTGACTAGATAGTGGTCCTAAGGCCGAATCCCAATGAAAGTCTAAGATTTTTTTCATGGGTTTTCGGATAAATTAAGTATTACGACTTGTAACGTACAATGTACCTACCTACCTAAGGTTTTCCATCTTAATAAGCTTAAGACCACTGGGATAGACTATCTATTAATTCATCATTAGGTGGTAAAATAAGTGCTAAATCTGATTTATCACCTAAATAATTTTTTTTTTAATAACAAACATTATTTTTCATTTAAAATATATTATCCTGAGAAAAATTATAAATTTTATATAGTTAGAAAAAGATAAAAGCAAAAAATATAATCTCACCATGTTCAGCGTGTACCTTCCTATTATCTTCACGTTGGATACGTAAATATTTAAACGATAATTATTATTAACGGCGAAATATTAAAAGGGATGAAAAACGGGGGCCACCAAGAGGGAAAAAATGTTGTCTATGTTAATAATAATTAAAACGAAACGCGAGAGAGAAAGAAAAACAGGAGGCATATTTAAGAATTCATTTTTAATCAAACCCTGTAATAAATTCCAAGAAATGCGTTGGGTTCAGAGAGAGGTTGCAGATCGGGAGAATGGCGGTAACGATGTAAAGTTTATGTAGAAATTTAAAATTTAAATGATTTAAAATTTCTTGCAACTTGTTTTATCATCATGTTTTACGAGCTATTCACTATTCGTTTCAGTGTGCTTTTTTTTTTCTCACCCCCTAACCCTAGTACATCTGAACTTGCTACAAATAAAATATTGAATTGTTCAAGTTTTATCGGTCAGAGTGGGTTGGGGGAAGAAAAGTGTGTGGTTGAGCGATCTTGAAAAGGTTGTAGCTTCGCTCGTTTGTTCGACGTTTTGTCGTGGCTTGATGAGAAAATCGGGTGGTACGTTGTGGGGTGTTTTATTTTATCATTCAACAAAATAACCGGCGGTCGTGGTCTTATCTGCGTCATTGTTAACATTAGCAATTCGTTTTTTTTTCCACCCGGTCGCTTGATTGGTTTGTTTGCATTTGTTTCGTTTGAAACGATTTTTAAGGGTTGAACGATTTAAAATTAGTAAAATCAAAAAAAAACTACAATCTTTCAAATAAACGTTGAAAAATGAAAAACGTTGCTTTTGAAATGAAAAATGTTTCTTTTTAAGTAAAAAATGTTGTATTTGAAGTTGAAATCTAGTTTTATTTTGAATATTTTTATCGTGATTTTTAAGAGGCTATCAAGGCAAACGAGAACGAGCGATAATCTCATCTATATTTGCATTGGTTTCGTTTGAAATGATTTTTAAGGGTTGGACGATTTAAAATTAATTTGTAAAATCAAAAACGGCTACAATCTTCCAAATAACATGAAATGTTATTTGAAATGAAAAACGTTGATTTTGAAGTGGAAAAAGTTGCTTTTGAAATGAAAAGTGTTGTATTTGAATTTGAAATCTAGTGTTAGTTTGAATATTTTTATTGTGATTTTTAAGAGGGTATCGTTGCGGACATCTCACAGTGTGAGTCAGTCAGTCAGTCTGGCAAATGCCCGATTTTTTTTTTTTGGTTGGAAAAATTAAATTTTATTTATTTTATTTAATTTAAAATTAGTTTGTAAAATCAAAAATGGATAAAACGTTTCAAATAACAATGCATGTTATTTGAAATGAAAAACGTTGCTTTTAAAATTGGAAAAAATTTGTTTTGAAATGAAAAATGTTGTATTTTAAGTTGAAATCTAGTTTTAGTTTGAATATTTTTATCGTGATTTTTAAGAGGCTATCAAGGCAAACGAGAACGAGCGATAATCTCATCTATATTTGCATTGGTTTCGTTTGAAATGATTTTTAAGGGTTGAACGATTTAAAATTAGTTTGTAAAATCAAAAATGGCTACAATCTTTCAAATAACATCAAATGTGATAATATTTGAAATGAAAAACGTTGATTTTGAAATGAAAAATATTGTATTTGAAATTGAAATTTAGTTTTCGTTTAAATATTTTTATCGTGATTTTTAAGAGGCTATCGTTGCGGAAATCTCACAGTATGAGTCAGTCAGTCAGTGAGTCAGTCTGGTATTTGCCCGGTTTTTTTTTTGGTGGAAAAATTAAATTTTATTTATTTTATGTGCAATTGGTTAGGATCAAGGCATACGAGAACGAGCGATAATCTCATATATATTTGCATTTGTTTCGTTTGAAATGATTTTTAAGGGTTGAACGATTTAAAATTAGTTTGTAAAATCAAAAATGGCTAAAGCGTTTCAAATAACAATGCATGTTATTTGAAATGAAAAACGTTGCTTTTGAAATGGAAAAAGTTTTGTTTGAAATGAAAAATGTTGTATTTGAAGTTGAAATTTAGTTTTCGTTTAAATATTTTTATTGTGATTTTTAAGAGGCTACCACCGTTACGGATACCTCACAGTGTTAGTCAGTCTGGCACTTGCCCGATTTTTTTTTTTTGGTGGAAAAATTAAATTTTATTTATTTTATGTGCAATTGGTTAGGATCAAGGCAAAAGAGAACGAGCGATAATCTCATCTATATGTGCAATAATTACGTGCACACATCTGTTCAACATCCCAACTGAATATTAGTTCAAGTAGAACCAAAGCCTCGGTCATATATCAACCAAATACATACAAGATTGAATTACCTACCCACTGACTCCTTCTCTCATTCTCTCATCCATTCAGTTCATTCAGTGGCAACATTAATAATTAAAACGTTCCCAATTTCCATCATTTTTTTTTTTTTTTTTTTTTGATTTCTATTTACAATATGTAACAAAGGAAATATTTGCCAACACGTTTATATTGCAAAACGTAATCAAATGGCAATTGCCATTTTTTTTTTTTTTTTTTTGCACGATATTTATACGTAGCTATGAAATATTTATATTTGAAACATCGCACATACGTTGGTATAAAGCATTATGATTTATGGTAATATAGAACAGACATCTAAACATTTGTGTTAACGAATCGATTAAAATTAATGTAAAAATCACTGATGGTGGAAACATCTGGATGGAAATGAAGGTAATATCTATAGATCAACATATTGGCATTATTTAGGTATTTAAATATGCAAATGGGCATGTGTAAAAAAAGGTTTAAATCCGTAGTCAACCAATCAGAAAGTGTATTTCTAGTGAAAACTTAAAATCGAAAATTCAACCCAGATTACAATACTTCCGTTCTTATGCATATATAGTCTAAGAGCTAGCGACGTAAAGTGTTTTATCTACTGCAAGGGTGGGCAGACTTTCATAAGAGATGGGCTTGGAGGATATTTCTAAGGGATGCCTACGTTTTCTGTAACTATGGGGGTCCGCTCGGTAGCGCTAAGCTAAAAAAAAAAAACAAACCGATCCTAACCAATCTAACCAAAAATTACAAGATACAAGATACAAAATATCAAATGATGAATTTATTATTTATTGAATTTACGTAATTGCATTTGTAAAATCATTCTAAAAATGATATATTTTTATCAATTATAAATTTTTTAATTTACGTAATAATGAAAGGTATCGCTCATAAAATTGGCATAGTTTACCAAATCAAATGAACGGCAAAAGCCGAATGAATGCGTTGGCGACAGAAGCATGCGATTGTTTGATTCGAATTGGTCGCGCATGCGCACTAGTACGGTCGAATACTATCTCTCTCGGCATTTAACATAGCTGATTAACGGTTTGCAGATGCGTTTGCCGTTTTGAATCTAAACATTGAATTTAATTGTTACTGATACTTTTCGTGAGTTATTTTGAATTATTCACCCAAAGGCCATACAAATGTTCTGTTCTTTAGGATAAGAACATATTTTCGTAGTTTTTAAATACATTATATGATGCCGGTTGTTGACGATTTTTGTAAGAAGGAACGTCGAATAAGGCTAATTTAAAAAAAAATACTTACAACACCACATTTATCAAATAAAAAAATAAATTTTAAAAAGTGGTTCTTATCCCCCCCCCCTACTTCTAACCGCATGCCCTGTTTCCAAAGGCAGCGCACGCCACTGCTAAGTATAACATTTTTTCAGAATTTTTGTAAATCTATAAATGATGAAAAATATTATTTTTATTTTTAAGGGTGGTTTTTTACATCAACCCTTAAAGTGACACTTTTTTTTAAAAATGGGATTAGGGTTGATGTAAAAAACCACCCTCAAACAATAAAAATAATATTTTTCATTATTTATAGGTTTACAAAAATTCTGAAAAAAATATATATTATGCGTTTTATTAATATTTACTTACAGTTTTGATTTCATGAAAAAATCTTCAATAGTTTTTTAGAAAAAAAAATTTAACACATGGGGGTAGTTTTCCCCGTAACTCCAATACAAGTGGGGGTAGCGGGTTAAAATTGTGCGACAATAAGTTTTTCATGGCGAGGAATCAGCACACGGAAGCATTTTTTAAAAACCGCCTGGGGCACTTTCCTTATGGCTATCGGGCTAGACCGTTTTTTATCTTATGCTTGTAACTTTGTTATTTTTGGGTCTACGACTAAAAGTTACAGAACAAAAATTATAGACAATTTAATTTGAAAAAAAAATTTTGTCATAAATTTTCTGTACGACGAATAGTTTGACGAATATAGCGAAAAACCATTCGTACTCATTTTTACAAGATATGGTAGCCGTGGGACAAGGGTTGCAACTTCATAAACTTGGATTTAATTTTACACTAACTCCATCTTGATATAGAAAAAATAAAATTGCTTCCTCTGACGTTTGCAACTCTAAATTTATAATAATTTTTCAATTAATTAGAAGTTCAAATGCCAAAATTTCCACAGACTTTTTGTCTTAGAATTTCATCCCCTATACACCCTTCTTATTTTTGCACGCTAAGCCCAAAGCATGTAACATTTCAATGGACTTTCCTCTCTATTAAATGTTATATAATCAATTAGCGAGCTAATGGAATAAACGAATGCTTTGTAAAGTGCGCTGGAAGGAAAAAAAAATTTGACTACAGTATCTAACTTTTGAGGGCGTATATCTCAGAAACTATCAGAAAAACAGAAATAACGTATTGGACAAGACTTGTTGTAAATGTTATAACCTTTAATTTTATTAAGAACAATTTTTTTTCTTAGACCCTCCGTTTTTGAGATATAAACGTTAAAATTTTTGGAACGGTTGTTGTTGGATTAGATAGTGATGAACCATTTATCAGATTTATTTGCTAGAAAGATTATCACTTAAGCTGTAGGTGATGAAACAAACCCCCATGAAAATGGGTTTCAAATTTTTAAATCTTCTACATCTCGTTAGAAGAAAATATCCGATTTAATAGTTAAAAAAAATTTTATTTCTTGTAAAGTTCTACGAATGGAATATCTTAAAAATTTTCTCTATTCCATTAAGTATGTCTTATCTACCTACACTTTCCTGGAAATATTTGCAGGAATAATGCAATACAAACACACACACATATACACACCCACAGGTATTACGAGGAACAGGAGCTCGTGTCATTTTATTTTCTTGTTTAGTTATACATGAAAAATGGAGGAAAAAAAAATGTTGTTAAATAGAGCATATAAAATTAGCTTCTTTCATGTGACATCTTTTTTTCCGCTTTGTGCATTTTCAAAAGTTTTGTTTTCCTGAAAATATCAATACGCAGGTATATCGGTATATACTTTCATTTCCTTGGTGATTTTCATCCCTTCCGTCTCCTCTGTTTGTGAGCTGTACATCTGTCCCACACCTGTTTAGCTAAAGCTGTCTTGTTTCTTGGACTTGGTTTAATTTGAAAATGCTTAACTATTAAATTAAAGTTTTTAACTTTTATTTTCTGTCATTATTGGTGTTCCAATATTAAAACTACCTTCAAACTAAAAACAGTTTTTAGTATTGCTTCAGTTGCATTATTATTTATTTCTGATTTTTAATGAGTGAAAAATAAATTTCCTCCTCTTTTTTGGGTATAATTTTCTATATCTCCAATGCACTTGACTTGCAATATTAAGGATTCATTAACACCGGTATCCAAACAATGAATAAGTTTATTATTAACATCAATCAATGTTTCGTTCATTAGTCGTTCAAGTCTAGAAGCTTCAAAATTAAATCAAGTAGCTTGAAATCAACAAGTAGAGAAATCCTAGCCGATGTGTTCGACTACTAGATTAGTGCTTTTAGCCTTTGAAAATGGTAAAAAGTGAAAAAAATTATAGTAGGATGAAACCAATTAAAAAAGAAAGAGACTATAACAAAAATGAAAAGAAAAATAAATTACGGTCGATCTGAGGTGGGGAAGTGGAAAATGAGGCTGTTTTTAAGGGTAGAAATGGTTTATCTTGATTTCCGACCAAACTACAAGTCCTATGGAAAAAAGTTAAATGGCAAAGTTGTAGGTAGTAAAAAGATCTACAACTTTTATGCTAACACTTTTTTCACATAACCTCAAAATTTATGTGAAAAATTCAAATTACCAAGTTTTTGGTGTTTAATTTTTAACTTTTAGAAAAGAAAATTTTTTTCACGAAATTTGGTGGAAACCTTTAAATGTCCCAAATTCACTGTAATTTTTTTGATTTAAAATATTAATTTTTTCACCTTATAATGATTTATTATCGAAAAAGCACCCTAATTTTCAATCGAAAATTCTCACGTAAAAACATCTGATTTTTGAAAAATGTATGTGAGTTGTTTGTTCGTTGAAACCTCTACTTTCTGATGGTGCAAAAAATATATATCTACATTACAATGTTAAATGTTCTCAGAAAATGCGATAATTAAAGTGTACATTTTAATAAATTGTTCAAAGTTGTGTTTATACAATTGTATTATGTACAATTTTGAGCAATTTATTGAAATTTACACCTTAATAATTGCGATTTTTCGATATTAAATCATTATAAGGTGAAAAAATTAATATTATAAATAAATAAGAAATACAGTATGGTTGGGACAGTACCTAAAAGGTAAGTTTTCTCCAAATTTCGTGTAAGAAAATTTTTTTTTTTGTAAAAGATATAAATTAAAAACCAAAAACTTGGTTATTGGAACTTTTTACAATAATTTTGAGGTTATGTGAAAAAAGTGTTAGCATAAAAGTTGTAGATCTTTTTATTATCAATACAACTTTGCCATTTAACTTTTTTTCATAGGACTTGTAGTTTTGTTGAAAATCGAGATAAACCATTTGTACGCTTAAAAAAACCCCCATTTCCACTTCCCCACCTCAGACCGACCGTAATTTATTTTTCCTTTCATTTTTGTTATATTCTTTTCCTTTTCTAATGGGTTTCAAACTTCTATAATTTTTTTTCGGTTTAAAAATTATTTACCCTGGTCTATTGTTAATTATCTCGTTTCCATAGATACGACTGGTTATATTCACCAACTATTGGATTATAATTTTCGTATCCATAGAAACAGCATTTTTTTTGTAAAAGTTAAAAATTAAACACCAAAAGATATGTTATTGGAATTTTTCATATAAATTTTGAGGTTATGTGAAAAAAGTGTTAGCACAAAAGTTATAAATCTTTTTATTACCTACAATTTTGTCATTTAACTTTTTTCGATAGGACTTGTAGTTTTGTCGAAAATCGAGATAAACCGTTTCTACCCTTAAATACACCCCCATTTTCCACTTCCTCACCTCAGATCGACCGTAATTAATTTTTCCTTTCATTTTTGTTATAATCTTTTTTTTTCGAATAGGTTTATTGGCACTAGTCTATACTGCTAATTTTCTCCCATATTTATTATTTAAGTTCTAGTATATTTAGCTTCTAAAGGAGGTTATGTAATAGGTACTTAAGGTATTTTCTTACAATTGTATGTGCTACATTTCACAAAAAAAAATTCCTTTAGTTAATTCGAAAATGGAAATAAATATTCTGTGAAAGTTTGAACTTTTTTTTTTTCCTTTTTTTTCTTTGTTCTACGGGTCTAAGGATATTTGTTCCCTTTATCACCGTGACCAATGAGGTCTGTTGTGAGGTGACCCTGTGTATTAATTAGGGGAGCATCAGGAATTTAAACAAAGCCAGCACCTGCCTAGGGGCCGCGACAGCTATCTCGCCCATCCATTTTCGATTTAAGTATGGGAAAAACATTTTCTTGCACTTTGAAAATTTATAGCTCTCGTTAAGAACAAAATTTTGAAATGACCAGGAAATATTCTTATTGAATATTTAACGCTCTACAAAAAAGGTCTCTGCAAAAATTCTCTATATAAGTATTCCTTGAAAAGTTATTCAAGATTAAAATTGGGTTGATGATAATTTTGTCCAATTTTTGGACATAGCCATCAATTTTAAATTCGCTATTCGAATGCCATCAGTTCGAACTAAATTATTCACAAAAAATGTCCTAAAAATGTTTTCCATAAAGCTGATGGTTGTGTCAATAAATTGGAATAATATTTTTTTTTCTTCCTTATATTATGTAAAGTCGCTTGGAACATCTAAAGTCATCAGCGACTGTTCTAGTTCTAGAAAAAGTTCCAGAAAAAAAATAATCCCATGTCATTTAACTGGAAAATGAAACTTCTTAATTATTAAGAGCTCAAATTTTCGTATTTTTATTGTTTCACCATTTTCAACATTATTTCTGATGTATATAAGGAAAATTTTTTTAAATAGCCGTCTAGATGCATTTTTTAAAAAAATTATATAAATATAAGGAAATCGTCGTATTGATCGATAAAAATTGGTGTTAAGCGAATGATCAATATTAACTAAGTGAATAAATTCATTTTGCTTGCTTTGACAATTATCTTGATGTTCTTAAAAAAAGTGACCTGGTCTTTTAAATTTTCCACGGGAAATTGAGACAAAAAAAAATGTATTGACTTACCCAAGAAAAGCTTTAAGTATTCGCCTACTTGACAAATTAAATCACACAAATCCTCGATGTTGATGTTAGTAAGTACTTTGGAAAAGATCAAAACTACGGATTTTTTTCATCCAACTAAAATTTATACTTGTACTAACTTGTATTAAATATTCACATTTAAATATAAAAAAATGGCTGACAACTAGCTGACTTTTAGTGCTATTTTGTGTAAATCTGTTTTAATTACAATCAGTGACCAAGAACATTATTTAAGTACATCATTTTCAGTTTTTTTGTCATTCTTTCATTGAATATCCTCTTAATCTTTTTTTTTTTTTTTTTTTTCAACGAAACCTTGAATTTTCTTTTCTTTTATTATCTCTTTGTGTCTATATATTTAGAGACATAATACAATACCATACATTTCGTATATTATATTATATAGAATATTTTATGGACACAACATAAAAATATGGTGGTGCTGTTATAAAGAAATTTTTTATGAATAAATAAATCGAAATAATAACGAAATGTGAGTGTTTTAACAATGAGGAAAAAGTATACAATATATAGATAGACACAAATAGGAAATGATGAGGGTGGTTTTTAAAAATAAAAATTCTAGGTAGAACTTTTTTTGCTTGTCTTAATGAGGTTTTTCGGTGACGGGGGGGATGGTTTTTATATTGTTTTCTGACATTTTTTTTTTTTTTTTGTGTGTGTGTAGATAAAATTTCATATTGATAATGTATATAAATATTTAATGTAAACCTCGATTTTAGCCAGCCTCGTTTTACTCTCTTCTCCGTTCTATCTATCCATGAACTATTCATAGAGCCTCTATCAAATGCTCTGTGTCTCCTCACTCTGCTCGCCGATCGCACCCTGACAATATCATGTTTTATTCAAATTAATAACAATATTGATTTTGCCCGTGTCTATTTATATATAAATACATAATTTGAAATTTTATTGTTAAATGTGTGAGTACCTAACTGTTAAGTGGTAATCATAATAATTATTCAGATATGTTGCAACTGGAATATTCACCTCAAATATGTCCTGTACATGGTGACGTCATTATTTGTTTCCATGGTTATGAAATTGTAACTTAGCTTATATTTGAGGCAATTATCAGGTGAAAAGACCAGTTTTATATTTTAACAATTTTTTGTCTTTTTTTACACTACGTTTTGTCGGTGTTATTCCGACTTCATCAGGTATTTTAAAAATTGTTATACCAAATATAATAAAAAATATAATTTGAATATTAATTTAACAATACTATATATTATATAATATAATATATAATATTATAAATATATATAAAATTTACATAAATATTAAATGTAATCTATATAAATAAAATGATAGCTGTTTTCCTGTGTTCGCTTTTAACTGAAAAACTACTAGATAGATTTCGATCATTTTTTTTTTGGTTTATATATTTGGTCCTTATTTAAAAAAGGAATTATCACGATATCTTCATTAAAAGCAAAGTAATTAAAGTTTTAAAAAATGCGATTTTTACAAGCAAAACGCGTGAAGCGGTGGATTTTTCGTTGCTTTGGTAGAGTGGGGTAAACGATGTAATGCGCATGTTTTTCCTTCCACTGCCTACTGATTATTTCATATTTGAGTGTAGACTTAATGCAGCTCAGCAAAATTTAAAATTACTAAAGATTTTTGAATTCTTTTCTCTATTTGTTTGGCAGTTTTTAAAATATTTTGAACCAGAAAAAGTTAAGTTACCGAGAAACATTTTTTTTTTAATTAAACTATATGCCAAAAAATTGCTCTTTCAGAATGCACAATTTCTCAAAGTGCATAGTTATTAATTGATTAAAAATTAATTTTTCAAAAATTTTCAAACTGAAAATTAAAATTGCTGTAAAATACAAGTCACTTTTTTAAAGTTTTTTTTTAATTGCTCCTCTAATGCTCTTTCCGGATCCGCAATTGCTCCAGGTGTATAATGAGTAATTAATTAATAATTAAATTTTTTTAAAATAATCAAACTCAAGAATTAAAATCGCTATAAAACCCAAAATAGTTTTTAATTGAATTTTTTTTAAGCTATCTATCTGCTCTTTTCATTACGCAAATAATAATTGATCAAATTTTTGCAATAATTTTAATAATTAATTATTTTTAACTATTTATACGTATGTATTGTTGTACTATGACGTCATCAACTGCCGTTGGATCCTATAAACATGAATAGTTTCAAAATTGAATTACTAATTAACTATACACCGGGAGCAGTTGCGGATCCGGAAAGAGCAATTAAGAAACAATTTTTTGAAAAAAAAAATTGAAAAATTTATTATTTTGTAGTACCTACCAAAGTTTATAGGAATTTTTATTTTTGAATTTACAAATTTTTCAATAATTAATAATTAATTAACTAAAAACTATACACTTGAAGCAATAGCGGCTTCTGAGGGAGCAATTTTTTGGCATATAGTTAAAAGCTTTAGTAAAATTAAAATTTTTTTTTCATTTTTTAATTGTTTTTTACTGTAAATTAAATAGCTAGTATACAATATAATATATTGTTAAATTTATATTCAAATTATATTTTTCTTATATTTGGTATAACAATTTTCAAGATATCTGGTGAAGTCGGAATAACACCGACGAAACGTTGTGTAAAGAGAAAATAAATTGTTAAAAATAAAAAACTGGTCTTTTCACCCGATAATTGCTTAAAATACTATCAAATTTTTGAACACCATAAGAAAAAAAAATTTTAAACAGAAAACTGTAAAAAAATTCTCGGCAACTATGACGTCATTACGACTATTAGGAAATATGGGTCATTTAAATTTCGATTAAAAAAAATATATCTCAAAATGAACGACATTGCAGTGAAAAGGCTGGAAAATTTTTCTTTTATATGTAAATTTTAAAGAAGGCTATTGCTTGGTCTCAAGAGAGATTTAGATCGCTCTCTCACCAATACGACTATCACCCCCTTATCAATAGAAATCTAGGTTCAACTTTCTTTGTCTTTCTGTCTCATTTATATTGAAAGTCATCTAAAGGATTGGTTATATTTATTGTTATATTATCATTTTCATTATTAATCAATTATTTCAATATTGAAAATTTAATCGGTATTTGAGTAAAAATAGGACAGCAAATATTTACTAGCCCCCCCCCCCCCCCTTCCCGTTTGAAAAACAACATGTCGGGACAAAATATCTTAATTAATTTTAAATTGTTATCTTTATAGGTCATCATAAATATAGGTGGTATTTAATTAGCCATTTACTAAGAATTTCTCTGATATTAATTATCTCTATTTATTTATCTTAATATAAATAATAAACTTCCATTGTTAAATTATTAGGTATATTGTTCATTTTACATTTTGGCTGAAAGGTTTGTTGGTTTTCATTCACTCGAACTGTGTATGTTGTAAAACAAAATTAATTAATGCAATTACTAAAATAGCGCAAGGTGCAAATATCAACAATTTAACATACAAATAAATTTAATTTAAAGCAACATACAACTCGAATAGATGCATAATTTATCGCATAAGCTCTATGTGTTTTCACTCTTCTGACCTACAACTCCCAAGTCCCGACATTCCTTTATTGAACCTGTGTCCATGGACGTACCGAAAAGGGGATAGGGAAAGGCATTTGCTTGCTCTTAAACTTGGATGTTGGCATAAAATTATAAACGTTTTATTGCCCACCCGCTTTGCTGCGAGTAAATTAATTAAATTTATTTTTTTTTAAATTTGTTTTGTTAAGAGGCCTCTTATATGGGGAACAATGAATTTTTCTAGGATGAAAATTACCTTTTGTGTTTTTCCTATAAATTTATTACCAGTTATCATCAAAATAAACGGAAAAAAATGTGTTGTAGATTTAACAACATTCCTTGTTAATTTTACTACATTAACTAGTATTATATAGAATGACACCACGTGTGGTAACGTTTACCAGTCAAGTGTAATTAAAAAAACTGTAGTATTATTTACAACACGAACTAGTAAAAATGTAGTTGAATTTTTGACACTTGCATTTATTTGTCAAAATTATTGGTTATGTTGTACACGCCGCATGCGCAAACGACAAAATTTGTTAATTGTACAACACTCAGCAGTTGTAACAGTTACATATGTTTACTACACTATGATAGTAAAAAATACTATAGGTTAGAGCTGAATACAACACAGTGTGTTATCTAATGTTACATTTGTGGTTATAGTGAACACAAAGTGCAGTAAAAATATTACTAATTTAATGTTGTAAATTTTACACCACTATTTTTTTCCGTGTATGTTTAGTCATGTAAACTTAAGTAAATACTTGAGGGAGCCCCAGCCTTCATGGTTAGAAGTTGAGCATTTACTCAACTTATGTGATGAATTTTTTATATAAAATCTATCAAAATATTTGAAGTGTAAGTAAAACGTGTATGAAATGAACATGTAAATTTACACCACACTTGAGTGTTTCCCCTAATTTAAGTGAAGACTACTTATGCACTTATAAGGATAAATAGACGCATTTTCTTTTTAAATCCTAGGAAATCATTTTTAATAATTCACATTTTTTTTTTTTGTACTAAATTAGCTTTTAATATATCTGGGGTGTACCATAAGTTTCTTCCCTTTTTTATATTTGTTGTTTGGGGTTGATTATTTGTGTTAAATATGAACCGTTCTGTTCGTTAACCTCCTTCCATCTCTCAGGAAGTCTGCTCTTTTCAAAATTGTTGAGGCTTACTTGCAAAATATTCATCTAGGTGCGTTTTTATATCGCTTATGGATTTGAAAGATTTACCACGGAGAGAATGTTTTAAGGAAATGAACAAGTAGTAATCGAATGGAGCAAGATCTGAGGAGTACGGAGCTAATTTAGTACAAAGAAAAGTCTAAATTGCTAAAATGAAATCCTAGATTTAAAAAAAAAATTGTCTATATATCCTAATAAGTCCATAAGTAGTCTTCACTTAAATTTGAGGAAACACTCAAGTCTGGTGATAAGTTTACATATTCATTTTATAAACGTTTTACTTAAACCTCAAATATTTTGATAGATTTTATATAAAAAATTCATCACGAGTTGAGTAAATGCTCAACTTATAACCATGAAGGCTGTAGCTCCTTCAAGTATTTACTTAAGTTAATATGACTAAACAGATTTTGATTTTTAACAGGTAATTAATTTTTAGGAAAAACACAAAAGGTGACTTTATAAGTGCATAAGTAGTCTTCACTTCAATTTGAGGAAACACTCAAGTGTGGTGATAAGTTTACATGTTCATTTTATAAACGTTTCACTTAAACCTCAAATATTTTGATAGATTTTATATAAAAAATGCATCACATGAGTTGAGTAAATGCTCAACTTATAACCATGAAGGCTGGAGCTCCCTCAAGTATTTACTTAAGTTAACATGGCTAAACAGATTTTGATGAAAACAAGTAATTAATTTGTAGGAAAAACACAAAAGGTGATTTTTATCCTAAAAAAAATGAATGGTTCCATATAGGAGGCCTATAGGACTCCTCTTCGGTTCGCCAGTTTTGGTAGTTTCTCTGCTATGGCGGCTTTTAATCGATCGAGTTGATTTCAATAGTTGTCAGTATTGATCGTTTCATCTTGAGGAAGGAGCTCGTAGTACACTACACCTTTCAAGTCCCACCAAATGCTTAAAAGAACCTACTTTGGATGAAGTCCAGGCTTCGCAACAGTTAAAGATCTATTTTCCTTAGACCAAGTGCCTTTTAGGTGCACATTTTGATACAAAATCCAAGTCTGGTATTCCAGGGACAGGACTCTTTAAGAAAGGATTACTTTTATGTCGCTGGAGAAGTAAATTGCACGTAGAGACGCGGTTCATAAGGCCAGCCTCCCTCAATAGGTGTGGAACCCCATACTTCATGTCGATTCGCATATCCTGTCTTGATTAAATGTTTATGTACCGTTGTCTTGGGAATATTAGTAGCATCCAGTATTTACTTTAGCCAATCAGATTCATTCATAGCGTGGCGCGAATACTGGCTAGAAACTTCCGGCCAGAAGCTCAGCCTAAGAACGATGGGAAGAATTTGCCCCCCTGTAGACTGAGAAAGCATATGTAGAATATTAGGGTGCCTCAACAAAACCTTAACTGCAGATTGTGTGCGGATGGGGAGGAAAACGTGACCTTTGTCATTTCTGAATGCAAAGCTCTCACAAAATGGCGACACCTGTATGGGATTACACAAATCGCACAAAAAGCTTAATACAGGGACTGATTTTGTTAGGCAAAATGCTGAACCTGGGTTAAGCAAGAATTCTTGAACAACAGGGATTCAAGAGCGGAACAGGAGTGCAATAAGCCTAAGGCTGCAGTGCGTGAGGAACGAGCTCTAACCTGGCTTTCTGCTAAGGGAAAAAAAAAGTATTAATATACCCACTTCCCCTCGTAGAAGAAAATCTGGATACGCCTATGCCGTTTTCCATGCACACATTCGACGAATCACCTCAGAACTTGCTCAAACCTAGTTTTCGTACATTCAGTAAGCGCATAATTATAGAGAAATTTCCTAGTAAGACATTCGCTTATTAAAGCCACTCTATAACTGTATATAATTATCGTTAATTGTACGTTATCCACTAACCAACGTGTAATTTTCTTTTGTCAACATAAAGCCATTAGTTAGCATTGATTGTGTCGTCATGTATTTGGCGTTATTTATTTACTTGGCAAAAAGGAAAGACGTGAAGTTGTAAACTCGAAGCCATCCTAGGGCTTTTATGATGTCAATTTTCATTGAATCAACGTCACAAATACCCATAGCTATAAGGAGCTTTGTCAAATTCCACAGTGTGAGAGACAATGTAATTCATATAACATAATATTTCATCAAACTTTTCTTGTGCTAGCAAAGTTAATGCTTTCATAAACTCTTGAATATTTACTTGTATTATGAAAAGTTTAAACACCAAAAATTTCAAGTAACTTTTGACATTTTTTCAAGTACCAATTAAAAATAACTAACCATATTAAGTTTTTTAATGTTTTTAATGGAAGCTTTTTGTAAATATGCAGAAAGATTTGGTCGTTGTTCAGTGTTGCAAGTGGTTGAGAAAAAAGTTGACAAAACCACAGTTTTCTGAAAATATTTTGAAGAGAAATGGGGGGGGGTTGTACCAGAAAAAATTGTGGGGCATGCCACAAAGTTTCAGTTATTTTATTGTACAGTTCTACTAATCTTCTACTAAAGATATTTAGTGCAGTTAACTGCGTAGTAAGCCTACAGGCTCATTAACATTTTGATTAGTACGAGTGTGCTGTGCAAGTTTGGTCCACTGTACTGTTTAGCTAAACGTTTCACTTCAAAATATTTTGAAGTGAAACATCTTTTGGTTAGGGTTGATAATAAAATTTAACAATTTTACAAATTACGGGCTACGTAATAAGTTGCTTAATCGTAAAACTTAAGTCTAATCTTTCCTACTTATCTAATTTTAGTTTCCCAATATTTTCTTTCCAAATTTTGAAAAATGGTATTTGAAAGATAATAAAGCCTACACTCACACACTCTTAAGGTCCAATTATACTTTGATTAGTGCGAGTGATTAACGAGTGAATCAAAAGTTAAATGAGCCTTTAGTTTTACTTTGCATTTAACTGTGCCAAATAACTTTAGTAGAAGTTTAGTAGTTTGTGGCACGTCCCGTATTTTTTTTCCGGTACCCCCCTCCCCCATTTCTCCCTTTTTGTCAGTTTCATCATGTTGGGAAGACTCCTACAGTATTTGACCACTAAAAGAAAACCATGCAGTAAAACTGACAGTATGTGGAGGCCTTTCGTCGTCACTATGCTACAATACTAGTTGTTCTCTTATAGAAACATTTTGATAGGTCTATGTTTCCCATAAGGTATTGCCATGGTAACGATCAGTCAGTTATATAAGCTAAGTTAACGTGAATACGTCTTATAAATTGATGAACTACGACAGCCAGTCTGAAGAAGTGAGACGATTCATTTGAGCCTGTGAGTGCAAGCGAGAACGCGATACAAGCGATAGAGAGGCAATTTTTGAATCCTAGACAACGTGTTTTGTGTTTTTTCGACAATTTACTTAATAAGATTTCATTTTGAAAAAAGTGTTTATTTTCAATTAACTCCTTCTTTGTATTATACAAAATAATGACAATTCAGTGATAATAATTCAATTCATAAAAGTATGCAATTTTTCATCAATGTTTCTTTATGATGTTATCACGTAAAACTATCGTCCGTAAACCGAATTTACTGACAACCAATTTTTTTAACAAAGTTTCTATATTGGGCTTGGAGTAATTGTGCGGAGACCATAACGTAACGAAGAAGTGGCCAGGCTACCGTTTCTCTTTCTATTTAATTTTTTCACTCTTTGTTTTTCTATCGCTTTATACTCACTACTTGTTAGCAGGGGTTTATTTTAATGAAGTTAACTGATTGAAGAAGGGGAAATAGAAAGAAAAGAAAAGCTAATTCTTCTGACTATTAAATAGTACATCTGTTGACTTGACTTAATTATAAAAGTTTTAAAAATCTATTACTTAAATCTATTAACTGTACAATTTTTACTTTCTTTTACTACTATATAGTAAAAGAAGTATTGTAATCTGATCGAATTTTCACATTCGAGCTTTCACCCGAATTACATGTTTTGAAGCCCCCTGAGTCCAAAAAAGTGGTTGTTAGAAACATGTCTGTGTGTGTGTGTGACAGCCATATCGTATCGACAGCTTTATTCGAATTACACCAAACTTAAAATTTTTCCTTCATATTATATCTAGCTGTGCCGCGAAGCTTTTGGTTAAAATCGGTTAATTGGAAGCTCCACTTTATTCTAGGAGTTTTTGATTTTTTTCATTTTTTTTTTCATAAGGGGGTCCAACGATTTTCTTTAAACTTTCTATAGTTCTTAGACTCATTGATGCCAACAACTTTTATTTGAAACTTTTACCTGAGAAAATTCTAATAAGGATGGTTCTGGGATGAAGGTTGGGAATTCGTAGTTCTGTTTATATGTATAGTTATAAAGTGCTTATATTTATTTTAACCAACATTGAGTTTCATAAATGGAATTAAAAGAAAATACTGTGACGCCTCGCAGCAGGTATTTTTTAATATAATTCTGATTTTGAAAGTTGACAGCATTGAGCAGAAATAATAACGTTAAGAACTTTGTTCTTGACGGGGGTTCCCTGACCGCATTAGTTTTTATTTTGAATAGTGGACTTGTGTAATTAATCATAGAATAGCAATTTTATACCCTCTTTGTTATTAAAAATAAAGTTCTGTAGATTAACCAGAACATTGATTTTTCTTAAAGCAGATATTAGGCTCGTTTGCGATACTGATGGTACTGATCCGGAACTGGTAAAGAATCATTAGATAGGATAATCGCCAAACGCATACACGCTTATGAACTAATTAAGGGTTATTTTCCTGTGAACGAGTTTGAAAATGTACGGAAGTAAGACGAGGATTAACGAGAATCCACGAAAAGTGTTATATGAATTGAAGTTGATGCCTCGTTCACACGAGTCCACTTTAGTTAACCGATTTTAGTTAAACGATCAAAAGTGGAATGAAAAACCTAGTGTGATGACTTGTTCAAATTTTTTTTGATCCATCTAAAAAGTTGATTACGGTTCTCACACGAGGTTTTTCATTCAAATTTTTTTGATCAACTAAAAACGGGCTACTAAAATTGACTCGTGTGAACGCAGCATGACAGCAAAACTGTATTATGAATTAGTCACAATTTAGCAAACTGCGCATGCGTAAGAGAATCGAATTTTTCATCCTAACAAAAATCTGAGGATCGCTAGAACCAATTATGAATCGGTAACGAACGCATTTCGTGTGAACCGCGAATATCGGACCGTAACTCGGCTCATAAACTTGCATGCGCTTGGCGATGATCCTAAATCGTTCTTGAACTGATTCGTTATCGGTTCAGTATGGTATCCGCGAACGAACCTATTAGGAAGATACACAAAATATTCATTTTTGCAATGAAAAGAGCCAAAATTACATTTTGGTTGCACAACTAAACCTTACACATGCGCAACTTACAACCTACAACTATAGGTTTTACCAACTAGACAACAATAAAATTTTTCGTTGGAAACGAAGTTGTACAACCAAGTTGTCAATCTATATAACATTTTGCATTTAACTCATGCATGTTGGTTAGATTTGCATAGCCTCTGTTGATTTTTTATAAACCATTTGTGTTAATGTTAATGTAATTATACTCGTTTCTATGGTAACGAAACATGGTGACCATTTTATTTAAAAATGGCAGTCAGTTTATTTTAACTTGTCCATTGTTAACTTTAGCACATGTAATCTAGAAATTAACGTTTTGATTGATAATTTAAATTTGTCTAGTCAATTTCATAGATATTATGATATTTGAAATAGTGCATTTGCGTATACTAACTGCAATGTTTTTTTTGGTTAAATAAGTTAATGGCTTAAGGATAGTGCTTTTATACGTATCATAGGCAACTTTGATTATGTTCTCCATATGACGTTTGTAAAGAAGTTGGTGGTTCATATAAACAATGTTGAAGTACTTACACCAATTTGCTCAAAAAGAGATTGTAGTATGAGTTCCCATTTTTCACAGTTTCACCAACGAGTTTTATTCAATTTTAACAGGTCATTTAAATTTTCTTAATATAATTACTTTCAAATGAAATTATCAAATATTTCACGGTTTATTCTCTCCGCGTCTATCCATAATAGATTTTTCGTGAAATTTCCAACTTGAAAAGGACAAATTTATAAATGTGACATCAAAGTGACGTGTCACAAACCAAGCCAAAAGCCCATTGATTTTCATCTAATTAAATATTGAAAAAGCCAACGTTATGTAAAATTACACAAAATTAAATTTTATAGTACGTATAGATATAGATCTATACATATATAGGTATAGGTTGATACATGAACACGATGCATACTATAAAATAAAATTGAAATGTGAACACCGCAGATGTTCAATGTTTGTGACAGAAAATTTATTTAATCAAATGCGTGATAACGCCTCGAAATGAATTTTCATAGCTTTACATAGAGGGAAATGACATTTTTTAAATAGTTAAGCTATTTTAGAAGATGACGAGGGGTAGGTGTAGAAAATGCTTTTTTTTCGTGTAGACAAGTTAAAAAAAATTTAATCATTTTTTACATTCCATTGTGCATAGTGCATTTTATACCGATACTAGCTGATACCCACGACGTCGTCTGCGTAGGTTATTATGTTAAGAACATATTTAATTTACAGAGGAAAAACATTTAAAAATTGAAAGCTAAAATATATTAAGAACTAGCTGGTCCCCGCCCGCTTCGCTGAGCGTATCTAAATTATACTGATTGAATAATGGAAACTTTCATCCCATCAACAAGAAAAGACAAAATAGATAATTCTAGATCTTTGATTCATAGAAAGTTCAAGAAAATCAGATAAACTACTTTTCCAGGATGATATTCTATATAGCTATTTAGAAGAGCTATCTTATTGGTTCTATACGTTTTTATGAATATTATAAAATACTTATACTTATGTTCTTTTAATAGCAATACAATTCGAAAATGTTGAATGTATTATATATTAAACTGAGTTTTTCACCAAGTTCAAATTTTTCAATAGTAATTTAACACGTTTATTTTTAAACATTATAGACATTCAAAAATTAACAACGAAAGAAGTTTCAATGTTTCAAAAATTTTCATTATTAATTTACCGATGTTATCGGATGTTAAATTAAAAATCATATTTTGCTGTAGAAATTGTAATTTTTATTTAAACTTTTTTGGAATAATTGTGTTAAAACGCTACTTCACGAACTTTAGGGAAAGCTTTTTTAAAAAGACGATTCCTGCAGGATAAGTACAATTGTTATGCTATCTTTTGAGAATCGTGCATTATTCTAACATACGAATTAATAATCTATATTTTTTTCTAACCTTTCAATTACCCTAATACAAAAAATCATGTCAATCTTTTGCTCTATGACAAACAAAAACATATCTATCCCACGAGAGTAGTACATTTTTTCTGGATAAAAAAGAGATTAGGCCTTCTTGAGGATAATGCGCTAGAACTCTATTTCACGTACTTTAACGAAACTTCTATTAAATACACGGTTCTTATAAGATACAATTGTCTTGTTATCCCACGGGAAGAGTACAATTATGTCGATTTTTTGCTCTGTGAAAAATAAAAACGTATCTAGCCCACGGGCCTATACATTTTTCCTGGATAAAAGGTAGACCAATCTTTCTTGATGAAAATTTCTTAAAATGCTTATCCATGAACTTTTACGAAACTCCTTTTAAATACTCAGTTCCTGAAGGATACAATTCTTATCCTATCCTACGGGAACCGTGCTATATTCTGACATAAAAGGTAGCCTATATTTATTCTCTGATTCTCAACTAGCCACCTCATTGTAAGAAATTATGGTAATCTTTTGCTCTGTGAAAAATAAAAACATATCTATCCTACGGGATCCGCACATTTTTCCTGCATAAAATTAAGACTGTATGATAAGAAAATTATTTTTTGCCTTGAGGACATTATGAGTTATAACTATTAATATACTCTATTATAATCAGCTAAAAACGTTTAGTTTCAGCATGATTTTTCTTTAAACCAGTTTTTCTATTTTCCCGTTGAAATGAGAATTTTTTCCGAAATAAAACGTATTGTAGATAATGATTTGCATAATTAGCTATCATCATACCTCAATATCACCAATATTCATTTTCAACTAAAAATGTGTAGTTTATGCATAATTTTTGCTCTAACCCGTTTTTCAATTTCCCGGGAAAATGAGACTTTTTCCCGTAATAAAAAGTATTATATTTAATGACTCAGATTGTCATTTACCATCATACCAAATTTCATTAAAAACCGTATTTATTTGGGTAATAATTAATAATATGTTTCTAAAAACAATTTCGCTAATAATGAATTATTTTTGAAACAACTTTAATAACCATTAAAAAGGTCATAGCGGGCCAACCTTAAAAGATAGACATATGTCGTCGCGGACTTTTTTTTAGAACTTTTTAAGAGAAACAATTTTGCTACACATGATTTTTGCGTAACTTTAACCATTTACGCAGGGCAGGCAACAAACGCTCTCAAAAGGAAAAAATTTTCCTGGTTTTTGCAACATTTTCCATTGATGCTCTGCTGCTATTGGTCGTAGCGTGATGTCGTATAGCTTAAAGCCTTTGTCGATAATTAAGCTATCCAACACAAAAAGAATTTTTCAATTCAAACCAATAGTTCATGAGATTAGCGCGTTTAACCAAACAATCAAACAAACAAACAAGTATATAGTATATATTAGTATAGATAACCGGAAAGAACTAAGCGTAGAACGCTATTACTCCTAGTGTATAGTTCTTAGTTAATTAATAATTAATTTTTCAAAAATTTGTAAACTCAAAAATTATAATTGTTATATATAATCCAAAATAATCACTGTTTTTAATTTTTTTAAAAATTGTCTTAAATACTCTTTCCGGATCCGCAATTGCTGCAGGTGTTTAGTTAAAAAGTAATTCAATTTTTCAACTTTTAGTGTTTACAAGATCCAACGGCAGTTGATGACGTCATAGTACAACAATACATTTATAAATAGTTTCAAATAATTAATTATTAAAAATATTGCATAAATTTGATCAATTATTTGCGTACTGAAAAGAGCAGATAAAGAACTTAAAAAAATTTCAATTAAAAATTATTTTAGATTTTATAGCGATTTTAATTCTTGAGTTTGAAATTTTTTTAAAAATTTAATTATAAATTAACTAATAACTATACACCTGGAGCAATTGCGGATCCGGAAAGAGCATTAATGGAGCAATTTTTAAAAAAAAAATTTAAAAAAGTGACTTGTATTTTACAGCAATTTTAATTTTTAGTTTGCATTTTAAAAAAATTATTTATTAAATAATTAATAACTTTACACTTAGAGAAATTGCGGATTCTGAGGGAGCAATTTTTTGGCATATAGTTTAATTAAAAAAAAAATGTTTCTCGCTAACTTAACTTAACTTAACTTAAGTGTTGAAATGTAATTTGATTATTGTAACGGTTGTAACTTAAAAATGTATTTTGAATCTGTATTTACAGTAAAATATAAAAAGTGCCAAAAGAGAAATTTAAAAAAAGCTACAAAAAATATTTTAAAAACTGCTAAACAAATAAAAAATAGAATTAAAAAAAATTTTATGACCTGTATTAAGTCTACGCTCAAATATTATGAAATAATCAGTAGGCAGCGGAAGGAGAAACATATTCTCTCCAGCCCCTGCGCATTTGTTTGTAAAAATCGTATTTTTTAAAACTTTTATTACTTTGTTTTTAATTTTGCTTTTGTTAGATAAAGACCAAGTATATGAGAAGTAAAACAAAAAAAAAAAAAGTGATCAAAATCTATCCAGTTGTTTTTGAGTTAAAAGCGAAAATTGAAAAACAGCTATCATTTTATTTATATAGATTGTCAAATATTATGAGACAAAATATGGGGAGAGAGGATGGTACATATTTTGTCTTGTTTTATAGATTCTCCTAGGTAAAACTTTGGTGAAATCGAAAAGTCTTTTATAGTAAAAATCATAGGACTCTCAGGAATAGCACATACATTTTGTTTAGTCTCCAGCTTGTCTATATAAGTTAGTCCCAGTTCTGTTTTATATACAGAAAGGTACACTGATTATGCATAATGCATTTTTTGTTTGTCTTGTTGGTGGAAAATGCACACACCCACAAACACCTCCACGTCAAGAGGGAAAATGCGGCGACGCATCGCGTTACATGCATCAACGCGAATCGATCAAGTGGCCCTTAACGACAACGCCATCTTCATGACATTCCACCATCCCACCATCCATTTTATTCGATTCTCATTTAGTAGTCCTCGACATATTCACCATACCTCAATCCTCAAATTCATTCATCGAATAACCAGTGGGTTTCAAACTGTGGCCTGCGAACTTCTGAGGATACACTAAGGGATGGCTCGGCAACCAATTTGACTTTGCGAGTACAGGTTCTCTATATAGGCCTACAGGTGTCAATTGGCTTGGAGTTCTCTGTATTGCGGGATTCCGGAGTTAAAATGGGGATATGAAATTTATTTTTGGGGTAGTTTTAACAGTGAATCTGGTGGTAATTTTCATTGGTAGTTCGTATAAGTGGATTTTTTAATGTTCACAATGCATGGCCCACAAGAGGATCTTAGGGGGCACAACGGAGGGGGGGGGTATTTCCAGTCAGCATTTGACTACACTAGACGTAAAATATTTAGCTCTTTTACACACACAAAGTTTCCGGACCACTGCTAAGGTCTCGCCTAGACTAAGGTCTCCCGATTGGCAAGACCAGTAATCAGAGAATTTGACAGTTAAATAAAAATTAAGACACCCTTAGACAATTTTAGAAGAAATAAAAAATTACAATAGAAAAGTTTATAATTGTCTTCTTTAAAGGGTCTAGCCGAATAAGTCTATCTTAGCGGGTCCAGGCTGTTTTAACCGACTTTAAAAAAAGGAGGAGGTTCTCAATTCGACTGTATTTTTTTTTTGTGTTTGTTACCTTAGCCTTTCCGACTGGGTGAAGCGATTTTGATGATTCTTTTTTTATCTGAAAGCTGGTGCTTCCCGAATGGTCCCATTTTAGTTAGAAGGAAATCGTTTACTTCTAAGGGGTTGAAAACTAAGGGATGAAATACTAACTTCTTATTGGATTACTCGATTTTGAAAATTATTTTTTTATTTGAAAGCCAGTGCTTTTCGTGTGGCTCAATTTTAATTTGAAGGAAATTGTTCACTTCTAAAAGGTTGAAAACTTAGGGATGAAATATTAACTTCTTATTGGATAGCTCGATTTTGATAATTCTTTTTTTATTTGAAAGCTGGTGCTTTTCGTGGGGTCCAGTTTTAATTTGAGGGAAATCTTCAACTTCTAAAGGGTTGAAAACTAAGGGATGAAATATTAACTTCTTACTGGATAGCTCGATTTTGATAATTTTTTTTTATTTGTAGAACACAACCTTAAATTAATCTCCTATCCATTTAAAAAAAAACTGCACTCATATGGGGTTAAAAATTAGAGATGAAATAATATTATAATTTTTTTCTGGCTAACCCGATTTTGATAATTTTATTTCTATTACGTACAACGTACCTTTAAGTTGTTCACATTTCAATTTGAAGAAAAAAATCCACCCCTTAAGGATGAAAATAGGGGATGAAATAGTGACATTTAACCGAATTTTGATAATTTTTTTTCTGTTGGAAAGAATAATCCACTTAGTTTTGTTATTAGATTTAAAAACAAAAAATTTCAACCCTTAAGGGCAAAAAGGGATGATGTAGTAACTTTTAATATTAAACGGCGCTGCCTCATATGAGCAGCGCGTTTGGAGGGTTAACCATTTTCAAGAAAATAAAACCAGTTATCAAACTTCAGATCACTAACACGCGAGAAATAAATAAATATTATAAATAATGAAAAACCGACTTCAAAATATATAAAAATTCTTAAACAAAAAATGCACTAAAAAGTAGCAAAATAATGGCGTATCTTTGCAGTATCTACAACTTACAAATTATTAGGCTGATACAATGTACAACTATTGTTATTTTTGGAGTTGGTGTCAGTCAATAAAATAAATATTAATAGTAATTTGTAAAAATTTTAATAAGGTTTAGTTGTTATTGGTATTTTGTAGTTTAAAGGTTGCTAGATATTGTTACAGTTCGAGTATATTGTTTAAAAGTTCATTTGAAAAATAATTTTCATAAGGTATTCTCGTTTTTTGCTAAGTACCAATATAGTCGTATTTCTTTGGCTGACACCAACTCCAAAAATAACAATAGTTGTACATTGCAGCATCCGAATAATTTGTAAGTTGTAGATACTGCAAAGATACGCCATTATTTTGTTACTTTTTAGTGCATTTTTTGTTTAAGAATTTTTATATATTTTGAAGTCGGTTTTTCATTTTTTTATAATATTTATTTATTTAGCCTGACGTTTATTTTGTTCTTCTCCGCATATACCTCTAGGTAGGAGTAGTAAGTATACTCGATATTAGACCGCTACCCCTTCTATTTTCGGAGCTAGAGGGGTTACAACCCTTAACTTAATTTTTTTTTCTTCGAAGCGGTCTAATATCGAGTATACTTACTACTCCTACCTAGAGGTATATATGGAGGAGAACAAAATAAACGTCAGGCTAAAAAACAGCCTGGGTCCGCTAAGATAGGCTTGTTCGGCTAGACCCTTTGTCTGAATGGAAGAGGAGCAATTGTTCGATTTCTTCTATAATTTCAAAATTTTTCAAATAAGTCAGACTAACTGAACTTGAATTCGGCCAGGAAAATTTAAAGAAACTTTTTTAAAATAATGGACACCATAGAAGGCCTGATTAATGTAATACACATTTGTCTTAACATATCCCTTTCTTTCTCTACTTTCCATATGTATCCAATTTTCTTTTTGTATAATAATTGTACCGTTATGGGGGTTCTTGAAGGTCCATCATGGTAAACAGGTTGGAAACCACTGATCTAAACTCATCCCCCCATCCCGTTATGGAAATTCCCTCATTCCTCAACTCTCAATACGATAAAATCATTTCCACAAAATTTCATCAATTGAAACTTTCATCGAGTGTCAAATGCATTTTCCAAATTGATCCCATCGACTGCAACGAACTGCAACTTCCTTTCTGCACTCCCCACCCACCCCTTTGTACTTAGATCTGACAATCGACGTGGACGTATATCGAATATTAATAATCAACATGATATCACTATAGCAGATATTGGTATGATAAATGATGCACTGCCAGAGAAATTCGACAGGAATGAGAAATGAGTGTTCCGTAGACACAGATGCTTGAGGGGATGGGAACGGGTATGAATTGGATGTTTGTGGGAGCTTAGTGAAATTCCCAAAAACATTCTATTGGAATGAACGTAGCAGCGTACGTTCTATTAGTCAATATTGGTATAATTTAACTAAACTGATAACTTCTTCAAGTTGTTTAAAATTTATTAGAGCATAAAGAACTAATAATTGTGTTATCAGCTATTTGAGTATTGAATGGATGAATTTTGTCTATTTAGATAGCTACGTAGTGACTTTATGCAAATGAAATTGTTGATCTTCAAATTTCAGAAGATAAAACTGATAAAAGTTTTTAGTTTGGCAAAATATAGAGAAATCTCACTTAGCTCTCACGAACATCGAACATTGAACTTGGAAAACTTTGGAGTAGTATAGGAAAGAACGCTATTGATGGTGGCAGAAAAAATTCGAACATGCAGTGTTTGTCACTCGCAGCTGAGTTGGTAGAAATACATGATAAAACCTAAACATTTTGATTTGTTCGGGTCCAGCGCTGGCCTAGGTAATTGTAAATATATGTAAATAAACGTGGGTATCCACCCCCCCACCCCTCGTTACAAGTCATTCATTGCCCCTGATGATGGATTGGACACTTATCAGTACTATAAACTTGAACTTTAAAGGCCTTTATTCAAAATTGGCTGACCAATGCATTTTCTTATTTTATGGGAAGAATTTCTTATATTCCAAGTGTCATCCCGAAGTGCATTTCCCATGTAGTGCCCTACTTATAAAACTTGTCTAAAAACTTTCCCAAAAAAAATCTTACAGAAGCAACGTTTTCGTACAAATCTGATCCATATTAAGTTTTTGTAACTTTAACAAAGTTAACAGGTGGTCATATTATGGTCACCCAGGAAAAAGTTTTTTTGCCGCTCACTCATTTAGGCAACCTCTTTCTTATGGGAAACGTAGTTCAACAATATCTTCCTTTCTCTTTCTTCGTTATATAAATTAGAACTTAGATGGTAGGGGTAGTTTATAAATGCCAAATTATTTTGAAAGAGATACACGTCCATGATATACTTATTATATTAAAAATATTTTTTTTTTAAAACCTTTTGTACATTTAATAATTAATTGGTGACGTAGTACTTTCAAAAAAGGCGTTACTTAAAATTGTTATGACGTCATTGTTCGTTTCTATGGTAATGAAATATTGTATGTTCTCTCAGTCTATTTACAGACCAGGGTAAATAATTTTTGAACAGATAAAAAAAATTATAGTAGGATGAAACCCATTGGAAAAGGAAGAGAATATAACAAAAATGAAAAGAAAAATAAATTACGGTCGATCTGAGGTGGGGAAGGGGAAAAACGGAGGTGTTTTTGAGGGTAGAAACGGTTTATACCGATTTCCGACCAAACTACAAGTCCCATGGAAAAAAGTTAACTAGCAAAGTTGTAGATAATAAGTAAATCTACAACTTTTGTACTAACACTTTTTTTATATAGCCTCAAAATTTATGTGAAAAATTCCAAAAACCAAGTTTTATTTTTTTTCATTATTTAAAATATTAATTTTTAAAAATTCCCACGTCAAAATATTTGATTTGTTAAAAAAGTCGGTGAGTTTTTTGTTCGTTGAAACCTCTACTTTTTGATGGTGCAAAAAATATATACATTACAATGTTAATGTTCCCAAAAAATGCAGTAATTAAAGTGTAAATTTTAATAAATTATTCAAAAATGTGTTATGTACAATTGTGAGCAATTGTAAATTGTGTGTAAATTGTTTATTAAAATTTACACTTTAATTATTGCATTTTCTGAGAACATTTTACATTTAGCATTGTCATGTATATATTTAATAGCACCATCAGAAAGTAGAGGTTTCAAGGAACAAAAAGCTCACCGATTTTTTTAAAAAAATCAGATGTTTTGACGTGAGAAGTTTCGATTGAAAATTAGGGTGCTTAAGATGAAAAAAAAATTAATATTTTAAATAAAAAAAAAATACGGTGTTTGGGGGCATTAAAATGCACGTTTTCACCAAATTTCGTGTAAATTTTCCTTTTTTTTTTTTTTTTTTGTAAAAGATAAAAATTAAAAACCAAAAACTTGGTAATTTGAATTATTCACATAAATGTTGAGGTTATGTGAAAAAAGTGTTAGCACAAAAGTTGTAGATCTACTTATTATCTACAACTTTGCCATTTAACTTTTTTTCCATGGGACTTGTAGTTTTGTCGGAAATCGAGATAAACCCTTTTTACTCTTAAAAATACCCCCCTTTTTCACTTCCCCTTTTCACCTCAGATAGACCGCAATTTATTTTTTCTTTCATTTTTGTTATATTCTCTTTCTTTTTCTAATGGGTTTTATCCTACTATAATTTTATTCTCCTTTCATGGGTATCTTCCATTTTTCTCCCACTTTTTGCTTTACCAGTCTCTGTTCGTAGTAACTGTTTGTAAGGTCCATCTCATTAGATAGTGCTAGTTTAGCATTTTCATCTGCTCTTCCAGGTTTACCTTGATGGAATGGTAATAGTAATGTCTGTGGAGTTGGACATTCCGATTAGTTCCTCCTGACAGTCTCTGATTAGCTCGTCTGTGTTGTGGGAATTCAGTTATGAGGATGATTGATTTAGAGTCTATGCAAATGAGAGCTTTTGTCAAACTTTTATTTGAAACTTTTTCCTGGGAAATTTTCAATACTATTATTATTTCACTATAGATTCGTTCGCGGATCCGATACTGAACCGATAACGAATCACTCCAAGTGGATTTAGGATAATCGCCAAGCCCATACACGCTTATGAACTGATTAAGTGTTATTTTTCCGTGAACGAGTTTGAAAATGTTCGGAAGTAAGACGAGGATTAACGAGAACCCACGAAAATTGTTAATTAAATTTAACATTGACAGAAAAGGAAAGCGGAACGGACCTCTAGTTCTAGCAATTTTCGGGTTTTTTAGAACGAAAAATTCGATTCTCTTATTCAGACGCAGTTTGATAAAATGTAGCTAGATTTTCTATCCTTCGTGCTCAACATTAAACTCAATTAACAATTTTTGTGGGTTTTCGTTAATCCTCGTCTTACTTCCAAACATTTTCAAACTCGTTCACGGAAAAATAACTCTTAATCAGTTCATAAGCGTGTATGGGCTTGGCGATTATCCTAAATCCACTTGGAGTGATTCGTTATTGGTTCAGTATCGGATCCGCGAACAAACCTCATATAAGTAGTGTTTAATAACTAATTAAATGCTGACTTTAAACATTTTTTTTTGAGTCACAGTACAACCAGAAAAATAGAGACTAAAGTTCCACATATGAAAAGTTTGAAAGCACTGTTTAAAACAGCTTTTTACAACTGTTATCAAAGTATAAATATTTACTTTCATTTTTCAATGATTTACACAGAAATCATTCAAACAAATCCTCTAAAATGCGATTTAATGTTTTCAATAGCACTTAAAAGATTTAAATTATATAATGTTAATAGCACTGAAATAGCATTCAAAAAGCTACTTAAATAATTATCTATTAAGCTTTCTTACCTGTAATGTATTAGCACCACCACGTTCGAGTCGAGTGAAAAGTCTGAAACGAAAAAAAATTTAATGCTTTTAAAAGAACAGCAATTTTTTATTTTCATTAAAGCTTTTATGGAACACGAAGCTTTTGAATGCATCATAGAAATTAATATTGTATAAAAAGCTCAATGTTGCAATCATAAATGCATGTGCATTTTTTTCCATATTTTTCTATATAATGCAATCACGTATAGTACATATAGCTAATGTATGAATGAAATGAGCGCATCCATTATTTATTGATGGTAGTCAGGTTAATTTTATGCTCCAAGTAATTGATATGGAGATACCAACAGCAATATGATAGTCTAAGAGCTAGCAACGTTTTCGAGAGAGAATTTTAGGTCGGCCAGTTTTTATATATGTTATCTGTCGCACTATCCCGGACATCATATGGGGGGCTGTCTGGCAGTCGGGAGGGGTTGCGTTTATTAGTGCGCATCGCACCTGTACAGGTAAAATATTGAAATTTTCAGAAAATAAAAAAAAGTTTCAGATGAAATTTGTAGAAAATAACATTTTACATAAAAAATTTCCAGTGACTAATTTTCGTAAGGTGGCTAGTTTGCCCGCTACAAGCTTGGAAAGGCTGGCTCGACGTGACGTCATTTGAGTGGGCGACCGTTCAGAGATACAGCCGTTGTGCCGACATGTATACAATGAGTTTTACAAGCTTGTAGCGGGCAAACTAGCCAATTCCACGAAAATTAGTCACTGGACATTTTTTTTATTTAAAATGTTATTTTCTACAAATTTCATCTGAAACTTTTTCTTTTTTCTGAAAATTTCAATATTTTACCTGTCATAGGTGCGATGCGCACTAATAAACGCAACCCCTCCCGACAGCCAGACAGTTCAGCATGATGTCCGGGATAGTGTGAGAGATAACATATATAAAAACTGGCCGACCTTAAATTATTTTTTTTTCGACGTCGCTAGCTCTCGTACTATGAGGAATTGTTGTGAAGGTTCAAGTGTCGATTTTTTTTTTCAATATTGCACAGAAAATGTGCATTGCAATAGATTTCAATGTAACACAAAAAAAAAATAATAAAAAAAAGGAATGAAATAAAAGTCTGGAAATAGGAATATTGTGTTAATTATAAATTGCATGTGTTTCATTTGCATTTGTCAGTGACTGTGACGAGGCCAAATCAAATTAAAAGCGACTTGTCAGGACTTGTTGGATGACACATTTCACGACTCTAAATAAATGAGAAGGTTTTTCAAGTGCTAATTTCAATTTGAATCTTTAATGAAATGTGAAACGTAGAGATAGAGATTGTGGGTGGGTTGTAGGTGGGCCTACTAAATTATTTTTCTGAGTCAAATTTTGGTGAATTGTTTTCATCCGAGAAAACCCGAAATCAATTTGTCATTATTTATTGAAATATGTTCGAACCCTTCGTACGTAAGAGTTCGCCTATTACGGGGGGAGTGGACCAAAATATGTTTTTTCTTCTTCTTTTATTACCTGGATGTGAACTTTTATAGTTTTATGATTATTTGTACTAAGTAATCTTTGAAAATACTTAACGAATTGAAAAAATTTTTTCACTAAATGAAACTTATACTATCACTTAGTGACATAGGGTAGGTATATTATATCATAAAAAAATTGCATTGTTCAGGAGATGTCCTTTTAAAAAATCTGTAAAAATTTTTGATTTAAGTTGTTATTAAAATAACTTAGATTTTAAAAAATATGTTATAAATAAGGGGGGGGGGTACAAAAAAAAGCTTTTTTTTTCATGTGATGTCCAAATTTTTTAGTTTATAGAAAAGAAAAATGTTGAACACCAAAACGAGCTCTTGATAATAATATTAAGATTTGCCTCAATCTATTTTTCATTTTTTTGGTTGGTTGGTATAATGACCGTCGAGTTGGGATTTCTTCATTGACTTCAATCTTTGTTTGAAGCCAGAGACTTCCGAATCCAGCATAAGCAAAAAAACTGAAAAAGCTCAAAAACTCCTAGAATATAGTAGAGTTTTTGGTTAACTGATTTCGGCCAAAAGCTTCGCGGCACAGCTAGGTATAATATGGAGGCTGAATGCCAAGTTTGGTGAAATTCGGATAAAGCTTCCGATACGATATGGCTGTCACACATGTCTGTGTGTGACTGTGACAGTCATATTTTATCGAAAGCTTTATCCAAATTTTGTCAAACTTGAAATTTGACTTCCATATTATAACTAGTTGTGCCGCGAAGCTTTTGGTTGAAATCGGTGAACCGAAAGCTCCACTTTATTCTAGGAGTTTATGAGATTTTTCAATTTTTTTCGAAAACGGCTACAACGATTTTTTTAAAACTTACTATAGTTCTTAGACTCTTTAGTGGCTACAACTTTTATTTCAAACTTTTTCCTGGGAAAATTCGAATATAGGTTGTATGCATATATACAAAAAAAATGTTTTGTATTATTTTCAGACTAGGTGAATCTCTCCTGATAATCGTCAGATTATGAGACAGCATGTCTAAGGCATAACAATGAACCATATATATCTTAATCTGACACGCTTGAGTATTTCAAAATGGCGATTTTTTGCACATTCTAATAATAGCAGCGCGCTTGCGTCACATTCAAATCGTCAGAGATTTGTCTTAGGTTCACTTAACATACCCTTAGAAAATCTGACGCGCTCGATTAAATTTTTTTTTCTTCATTTTCTCAACCCTTACGTACGACCACCCCTATCATGGAAACAATCAGATTAACATATGTACATTTTTAAAAATACATAGGACATGGATGCTATCAATATCTGACGCGCTCGAGTATGTCCATCTAACAGTTTTTTTTTTACATTTTTGAAAGTCTATAGCCCCCCCCCCCCCACCGCTGAAAAGTAAAATATTATATGACATTTTTTTCTTGTTATCATCTAAGCTTCGCAACCCAATAGGTCTCGATAACGCTCGAGTAAATCCCGATTTAGCATCGTGGGCTCCCCTACTATTAGGCCTCATGCTGACGTCAAAATATATCGCTTTCGCTTAAAATTTCGATTGTCGATTTTTGGATATTCGACACGAAATTTAGCTTCTATTAGCCTTACTTTATGCTTATATACAAAAGCATAAAGTAAGGAAATTTCAAATACTCGAAGCGCCTAACTAACCATACTCGAGCCCCTAAATCAAATAATTTTCCGAAAATTTTCAGTTACTTAAGTGCCTAAAATCCGAGAAAAAAGTTTCACTTACATCGTGGTTTCTTAAAACCACACAATAATTTTTTTTTTTTTTTATTTACAAAGTAAACATTGGCACAAATGGGGAGATTGAAAAGTTTCTTCGCCTTAAAATATTTCATTGAAAAACAAAGACTTTATTTATCCTTGGCAAAATTTGGATTTTTTGTGGGTTCTGTTTTGAATCGATTGGTTTTAAATAGATACAAAAAAAATCGACTCGATTTCTTTTGTAAAAGTTTAGTTTATAGGCCGAAAAGTGCTTTAAAATGCTACTTGACAATCAAAAAAAAAAATGTGTGGTTCCTACAGTATAGTTGTAATACTTACTTAAATTAAATTTTAAGAGAGACCTTTATTAGTAAAAAAATATTGATTAAATTTTTCTTTCGTACAGATGCTGATTTTATCTCAAATCGGAAAGCAGTCAACAGCTGAGAAATTTAATCTTATCAAGGTAGGATTTGTTTCCTTAATACTAATTTTTTTTTTTCAATTTTTCATCAATCGATTCGTAATATATACACTCATTGATTAGTTTTCTAAAAAAAACTGAAAATACGAAGGTTATCCCTTCATTCATTTTCATGTTAATACCTCGGTATTTTTCGTTCTTTTTTTTTTTTTTTTGTTCTTTCATCGACTTGAGTGCGGTATTATTTTATTTATGAAAATCCAGTGAGGTGTATTTCAATCCGATTTATATTTTCCTATTTTTTTCCTCTCTTTATTCCCTGTTTTTTTTTTTTTTATATTACGTTACCCATATCGCTATAAATAACTGAATGAAACGTGCAGTGGTAATAAGAAAATGTTAAGCTTATATGAAGAGGTTTACTTTCATCTTTCAATTTTTTTAATAGAATGTCGATTTGAAAAGAAATAATTTATGAATTATCTCAATGGAAAATTAGTTTTTTTTTTTTTTTTTTTGGTGAGTAAAAATTTTGATTAAAATATGTTTAACACGAATTTTTCTCTTTAGTCACGACACCGAAATATTTTATAATTAATTTTATGAGGTTTTTAATTTAAGATGGTAATAAATTTTAAGGGAAAAAAATTTTTGTTTGGTCGAGAAATCAATGATTTGACTAGAAAGTGGTTACCTAGGTATATACCTAAGTCTTTGTTGGTGACGGTTTTAATTGTATAACATCCAGTAACACGACATTTACGCGTCTAATCGTATAAATTATCCCATTAGTGGAGCAATTAGATTGAAAATCGATCGTCCTATAGAAACGTCTTCGACCAGTCGTCCATTCACCCGATCAACCATTAATTTTCCGATCAGAACTTGAGACAAAATGCGACAGCGTTAAACTGGAACCGGGTACTGTTAATTAAAACAGATATTGGCTCGTATAATGTGCATTATTTGGCACAGTGAACTCTGCAACCACCAAGACAAAAAAGGACTTTTCTCGACGGGTGATAAGCTAATATTTTCGTGGAGTCAAGAGAAATTTAATTAGAGTCAATTTTAAAACGAGATTTTCATTGATGCAATTACTTTCAAAGCGTGTCTCGAAAAGTTTTTATTATCCTTTGATTGTTATTTTATGCCTTCAAAATGTTACTCTTTGATAATGTAACGTTTTTACGTGTTCTATGGTTTTTCTTTAATGACTACAAATTTTCTTTTTAACAATTGCACTGTTTCACTTTATTTCACAATGTTCACAATTTATTTAACACGCTTCACTTTCACTATTTATTTTAACACTGGTCGAAGATTTATTTCAACACTGACTCGCCTATGTTTGTCCGGGGCTTATATAAAATTTCGGAATCCTTCTCAAATATTCGGTTCTATTATTCCTTGGTAGAAATTTCCATTCTTTTGTTTAATCCTTCGTGTCCGGTGGTCTAAAAGACGAAGAGAGTTTTAGAGAGAGAATATTCTGGAATTCCTGGAATTTCACAAGGTTCCTTCCCATCCTGTGATAACGGTGCTCCTCCTTTGGCTGGTGATTTGTTCGGGTCACTCACGGCTGATGGCAGGTGACAACCCCCAGAGTCATAAAATGGCGACACTCTCTTAGACACAGGGCGGCACATTCTTAGACTTGTGACAATATTTTTATAGTCTTAAGGAGCAATTCAATACGAAACTGGGAATGAGTTTCTTTTTTTCTTATATGGAATATGTGACAATTTCCACTGCTTTTGCGAAGTTTGTAGAAATTTTTAAGAGGTACTTGAAATCACTTAAATATCACTTAATATACTTAAACCTGTATAAAATCCCTTTACTTATAGCATTTTTGTAGTTATACTTCTTTAGGCGCGTTATGAAAAAATGATGAGAGTGAAATTTTAAGATGCGCGCGCATTTTAAGATAAAAATTAACAAAATGAGGTTAGTCGCAAAACCAGTGGGTCTCCTGGCGTGCGTAATTTGAATTTTTGTTGTATTTATTTTCTAATTTATTATTTTTTATATTTAAATTAAAAATAATTATATATACAAATGACACATATTATTAATAAATAAGTTATTACTTTTCTCGAATTTTGCAGTAGTTGTTATAAGTACTTTTTGAAGTTTAATGATGAAAATGACGTCTGCAAGGCCGCGCGGTTTCAGAAGCATTTGTAGCGTTCTATTTTATCATCACAAATTAACAAGATGAAGTAGCCCGCAAAACGGCTCGGTATTTTTAACTAGACGCGCGTAATTTGAATTTTTGTTGTATTTATTTTCTAATTTATTTATTTTTATATTTAAATTAAAAATAATTATATATACAAATGACACATATTATTATTAAATAAGTTATTACTTTTCTCAAATTTTGCAGTAGCTGTTATACTATTTGAAATTTAATGATAAAAATGACGTTTGCATTCCATGCATATTCCTAGTTATCACGAAATCTGGGATTTTGAAATGATTCAACCATCTTAGAATAATAATTTAGTAACACAAGATATGAATAAGATTAAGACATTTACTTTGACAAGTAGCTACTTACTTTATTTCGCAATTTCTATGAAGCTTCGTTTTCATGACATGCATGAATTGTTAACCAGAAAAATGATCCTGACAAATTTTATAAACTCCTTGCAGCTTTCTTTAGATATTATTTATTGATACAAATTAAAATATTATTCTCTTAATTTTATTTTTAATATTTATATTATTATTATTAAATATTAATTTACAGTTTTTTAAAATTGATTATTTGAATAAAATCAATAAAAACTAATTTTTAATGATACCAAAGTAGTATAACTTCTCACGCGCGTACATAAGTACAAGCAACCATTTTTTTTAATTTTGTTTATTGTACTTAGAGCCTTACTTTTTTCGTCCTTGTAGTGTAATCAAAACGGAAAAGTTTTATACCGTTGTAAGATTTTTCCATTATTTTACAAAAAAAAAGTTTAATTCTTTTTTTTTTTTTTTTTTTTTGATAAATAGATGACCTTGAACGTTTTAAGTATTCAAAATTTTGTTGTGAAATTTTCATTCATTTCAATAAAACGCATAACTAGCACAAAAGTGGAGTTAGTTCCAATTTTACACGTAACCTAAAATGCCCTAAGACGCGAAGGAAAGGCAATATTTACAAAAGCTCGCGTTTGAAAATGTTGCCATATATTCCAGCTTGAAATAAATAATTCAGCCCTTAAATTTTTTGCAAAACAAAAAAGTTTATCAATTAATTTTCCCCACTTTATAATTTAACATTCATTTTGTTTTAATCAATTATTTTACAAAATGGAAAGTTTTTGAATTTCAACCATTTTAACTTTTACATTTGTCTTACAATATACAAGAAAGAAAGAGAAAGTGAGATTACTACCCCGATTTTCTCACAGTGTATAGAGTGCGACAGCTATACTAATGAGCGATCCAAAGCCTTTTCCTTAACAACCAAGCCCCAGCCATCTTTTAGCTTAAACCACATTAACTGAACTTGCAATTTCGTTACCATAGAAATTAGAAACAAATAATGACGTCATTAATATTTGAGAAAAATATTTCTTTTTTATATTATCCAAGGCCCACTCTTGACATTTCTGCCATTCGCGCGGCGTCCATTTATAACGTCGTTTCGTCAGGGCTGTTGCGAGAGGTATCACTGCATGTTCGAATTCCATGTCGTCCCAAATTCTTAGTTTAAGAACCGATACTACGAAGTTAAGACCTTTTAAACACAAAATTTTTTGAAACTAATTTAAGGGTAAGTTAATTTAAGGTTAAATTTTAAGGGTAAGTTTTGTTGATTTTCAACTCCCAAAAATCTGATTTCTTAGTCATTCGTTACTTTTAAAACTAATATATTTACTTTTTTGCTTTTATTTCAAACATCTAACCTGTTATAAACATAATAACTATATAGGTTTTACTGTAATAATAAAGTACGAACAGAGAACAATATGGACGTTGATATTCACTCCGGGTCCTTCGAGTCTCTCAAGACATAACAAACTATTTACTTACACCATCTTACATAAAACCTCAATACTGATCCAATCTTCCATTTCTCTGTCTTTCTATTTCATCGTGAACCCCTATACTGTGCTCTTTCTCTCGACAGTTTTCCCTCAGATAAATTTCCTTCTCGTATAACACACATTCAACATGTTCCTAGAAGCTCTCCTAGCTCGACATAAATCTCATAGACGATTATTATTATAATTCATATTCAAGACTCATATTCTCGATGTCTTTGTGTATTTTACAATTTACAATGACTTGACTTGGCAAATATACAATGCAATGTTTTCAGGGATGGGAACGGGGATGAAATTAAAAGACGAAATTGTCCTTTGTTGCGATAATACGAAGTAATTGTGCATGAGTGTGAGTGTGTGAGTCTTTCGTTATACTTAACTGATAATTGTATGATTTAATTAAATTATTAAGTGAAATATAAGGTTGCTAGCTGATACCCGCTCGCTTTGCTGAGTGTATCTAAATTTAAGTGATTGATTAAAAGATTCCCTACGTTCTTAGTGAAATATAAAAATTAATCTATTTTGACAGAAAAAAATGATAGATACTTTCAAACTTTAGATCCAAAGAAAATTCATCAAAATTCGTAAAAACTACTTTTCAAGAAAGATATGTTAGCTTCTATACGATTTTTAGTAAAAAGTACCTGTATTCCTTCCTGTAGGACTTGAAAATCTTTCATACCAAATGTCATTTAAAACCATACAGCTATTTTAGGGGGCATCCATTAATTGTGCGAGGTATTTTTTACGATTTTTAAAATCACACCCCCTCCCCTCTGGTAAAATGTCATGAGATTTGGCATATATCATTCCCCCAACCCGCAACCTAATGTGCTATTTTTCAAAACAAAAAAATACGTTATATTTGGGAGACCTTCCCTTTCCCCATGGTAAGATTAGATGTTTCCTTAAAAGAATAAATTAGTAGCTATCCTACAGGATCTTTAGCAAAACTTCATTAAAATTCGTTCCGTTAAGTAATTGTTGAATTTTGAAATTTTTAGTGTATTATTTTAATACGTTTATTTCTAATTAATATCTTCGACAAGGAACAATGAAAAAATTCAAATATTTTAAACAACTTCATTATTCATTTTATCGGGTGTTAAATTGAAATTCATATTTATTTCCCAGTAAAAATTGTAAATTTTTTAATGTCGACTAAAAAATTCAATTTTGTAGGGATTTCTTTCGTTGTTGTGTAAAATTGGTCAGGCTTTCTTGAGGAAAATGCGTTAAAATTGTATTTCACAAACTTTTACAAACGAAAAAAAATCGCATCCCTTCCGACAGTTAATTCAACAGTTGCATTGTCGATTTCATTTATTTTAAATCGAGTTTTTTAGTTTTAATTGTCAGATGGCACAAGTTTTTGAAAAATGTTTATAACTAGCTGATACCCGCTCGCTTCGCTGAGTGTATCTTAATTTAACTGATGGATTAAAAGTTTCCCTACTTTCAAAGCGAAATATAAAAATTAATCTATTTTGACAGAAAAAATTATAGATACTTTCAGACTTTAGATCCAAAGAAAGTTTATCAAAATTCGTAAAACTACTTTTCAAGAAAGGGATGTTAGCTGTCCCACATCAGCTTCTATACGATTTTTAGTAAAAAATTAACTGTAATCCTTTCTTTAGGACTTGAAAATCTTTCATATCAAATGTCATTTAAAACCATACAGCTATTGTAGGGGGCATCCATTAATTAAGCGAGGCATTTTTTGCGATTATTGAAATCCTCTCCCCTCCCCACTAGTAAGATGTCATGAAATTTGGCATATATCATTCCCCCAGCCCGCAATCTAATGTGATATTTTTCAAAATAAAAAAATACCTGATATTTGGGAGACCTTCCCAGTTCTCTTTACTCAAAGTAAGATTAGATGAGATTCGGCTCGATCCCATCGGCCCCTGAACGCCTCACGTAATTAATGGATGTTCCCTTAAAAGAATAGATTAGTAGCTATCCTACAGGATCTTTAGCAAAACTTCATTAAAATTCGTTCCGTCAAGTAATTGTTGAATTTTGAAATTTTTAATTTATTAAATTAATACGTTTATTTCTAATTAATATGTTCAACAATGAGCAATGAAAAAATTCAAATATTTTAAAAAAGTTCATTATTAATTTTGTTGGGTGTTAAATTGAATTTCATATTCATTTCCAGTAAAAATTGTAAATTTTTTAATGTCGACTAAAAAATTCAATTTTGTAGAGATTTCTTTCGTTATTGTGTAAAATTGGTCAGGCCTTCTTGAGGAAAATGCGTTAAAATTCTATTTCACAAACTTTACCAAAATTTTTTAAATGTACGGTTCTTGTAGAATATAATTGTTTTGCCATCCTATGGGAACTATGCATTATTCGAGCCTTAAAAGTAAGCTATATCATTTTCCCCCAAACTACCACATTGCAAAAATCATATCAACCTTTAACTCTGTGATAAACAAAAAACATATCCACCCCACGGGAATAGTACATCTCTCATGAGTAAAAAGTAGATCAAGTCTTCTTAGGAAACTCTATTTCGTGAACTCTAAAGAAACTGCTTTTAAATACTCGGTTCCTATAGTATACATACTTGTTTTACTATCCCATGAGAGCCGTTCATTATTCCAGTATAAGAAGTAACCTATATCATTCCCTGACCCCTAAACTACCACATTACAAAAAAGGAAGTTAATATTTTGCTCTGTAAAAAAACAAAAAAAATATCTACCCCACGGGAACCGTACATTTTTTCTGGATATGAAGTATACTATATGTTAAACCGGATTATAATCTATATCTATACCAAATTTCATCCAAATCCATTCAGTACTTTTTGAGTGAAAGAGCAACAAACATACATACAAACTTTCACGTTTATAATATTAGTAAGATAGAACAGGAGTTTCAAATCTTTTTACATGACGAACCCTCAAAAATTCGTAGTAATAGTTTGATAAAGGCGCTAGGTGTTGCACTAAATTTGCGAACCTCCAGGAGTCGCACAGTGGATCTATAGATTGAATATAGACCACAATTGAATGACGTCACAAAAGTGACGTAATGAAGTAAACAAAGTGAACTTATAGAACATGGAACCATAGAAAACGTATAGTCCTTGGAGCACAGGTTCAACCCCACTGTTATCATAAGAAAAATGGGGGATTTTGATGTTGAGTGAATGTGAACCGAAATGGAATGGGGGAAACAAAGCGAGACAAATGGCGGGTCAAACAAAGCCTTTAAAATTCTCGAATGATTCATGAATCCATTCGTGAAAATTACGTTTATTGCGATATAAAATTAGATTTATCCGACAATATAATGGAGAACGCGTTGGATGGGAAAAAGAACAAAAAGGGTTTGGTGGCCGACGAACAAAAACGCAACGACTGGATTTGTTTAAATAAAAGTTTATTTAAGGGAGGGAGACGGAGACATGCGAAAAGCAATGATAATTTTCTTGGTTTTTTTATTTTTTTATTTTCTCGGGGTAAACTTTTCATATTGTAAAATTTCTTTTATTGTATTTGAAAGGTTGGCTCTGGTGAATGTGGATGTGGACCAAATGTACTGTGTATATGTGTGTGGGGGATATGGGGGTAGGTCGAGTCGAGTCAAGTCATTAGGGGATGAGCGAATAAAGCTCGCTTGCTATGTCTTTATTTATTCATTCCGTAATGAAATTAATGTTTTTTCAACTTTTTTTTTCCTTTCTCGTTATTGTTTCAGTCAATTTTGTGTTTTATTTTTTTTTCTCTCTGTATTATAATAATATTATCCTTATAACTTTATATTGCTTTTTGACGTAGACTTACGTCTGACCATAATATTCTTAGGGGAATAATCATTAAAATATTTGCTGTGTTAAAAATAAAAAATAAATAAATAAATAAAGCCCACGATTGAATACAAACATTTTTTTTTGTAAATATAGTTTGAAAATTGTTGATCAAGGTAACCTTTGTTAACTAAATCGTTTCCATAGATACCACTTGTTAAAATTTCAAACCATTGGAATATAATTTTTGTATCCATGGAAATAATATTGTTGAACATTTCTGATTGGTTCTCTACAGATTTAAACCTTTTTAATGTCTTTTACTCCGGTATAAAGACCAGAGCTGACGCCTTTGAAAATGGTGAAAAGTGAAAAAAAAAATAATTGAGGATGAAACGCATCGGAGTAGGAAGAGAATATAACAAAAATGGAAGGAAAAATAATTTACGGGCAATCCCTGGTGGGGGAGTCAAAGGGGGTAAGTTTTTAAGGGTAAAAACGGTTTATCTCGATTTCTGTCAAAACTACAACTCCTATGGAAAAAAGTTGAATAGCAAAGTTGTAGGTAATAAGAAGATCTACAACTTTTGTTTGTACACTTTTTTCACATAACCTTAAAATTTATTCAAAATAATTAAAGTGTATATAATTTTGAGCAGCCCCTTACTACTCCATGTTACAAAAATGGACCTATTTTGATCGCACTTGCAGACAGCGCCAGTAATATTAGTTGAAAACGAGTTGAACGAAGACCGAAGACTTTTATGGAGGTCGGAGATTAGGAATAATTTTTTTCAAACGTCAGGCAATTTATTTTTATTTAATGATAATAAATAAATGAATGAATATGATAATTATTGTTATATAATATGTATAATAACTTTGATAATTGATGATAAGTTTAAGTGACGGGGGGTAGGGGGCTGTTTGAGACGTATGACTCGTATAACAACACAAATAGTTAACAGATTTTTTCAACTAGCCTGTCCGCGCCACCCAAAGGTACTAAAATTTGCGGAACAATCGGTCACTTTTTTAATCCTTTCTCGTATTTAAGTGATAGGGGTACGATTTTGAGTATATAATTTTATATACTTTTGTAAAAACCAAAAACCTGGTTGTTTGAATTTTTCATATTAATTTTGAGGTTATGTGAAAAAAGTGTAAATAAAAAAGTTTTAGACCTCGCTTGCCTACAACTTTGCTTTTTAACTTTTTTCCATGGGACTTTTAGTTTTTCCGGAAATCGAGATAAACCATTTTTACTCTTAAAAACTCATCCCCTTCGACTTTCCGATCTCAGAGCGCCCATAAATTATTTTTCCTTGCATCTTCCTTCTACGATGGGTTTCATTCTACTATTATTTTTTTGGGTTTCAAAAATTATCGACCCTGGTCTAATAGTATCTAAAGGAAGTAATATGGTCGAATTTTTGAATTCGAGTTTTCACAGGAAAAATACGTTTTGAGGTCCCCTAAATCGAAAAAAAGGTTTTTAGAAAATTGTCCTTCGGCTGAAATTGGTTAACAAGAAACTCCATTTTATTCAATGGACTTTTGAGTTTTTTTAAATTATTTCGGAAACGGCTCTAACGATTTTTTTCAAACTTGCTTTAGTTTTTAGACTCGTTAATGTCTACAACTTTTATTTGAAACTTTTTTCTGGGAAAATTCAAATAAAGACAGTTTTGGGGTTTAGGGTGGAAGTTCGTATATTCATAGAGATTGTAGGCATCAAGTTTATAAAGATCTATAAATATAATTTAAATGATACTTTTTTTTTTATCCATTCTTTGCCTTATTTAGGTCTATGTGAAAGAAAGTATTGTGACGCGTCGCAGCAGATATCCTTACCAAAACACCATTTAACTATATTTTAATATCTACAAATGAATTTGTGTTTTGGCTGGGCTTGAATTATTTCATTGAAAAATATTTTCGTCTCGATTTTTTTGTTTCATTTTATATTTGGTAAAATTTCGGAAAATTTCGGAAAATTTCTATGTAAAATTGAGGTTAAATCGGGGTGGGATGATGAAGATTCTCGTCACGATCATTAAAATCTCTAGTAAATGAGGTTAAGAACTACACACCAGCCACTTGAACATGAGAGGAGATTCATTCGTCTATCTGAAGATATCCACCCTGTCCCCATACCTACTCATATGGGAGGGGTTCATGGATCTATCTATATGAAGTGGAGTTCGCGAGCCAATGTCATTTGCCAATCTCATTTTGGCTTCCACTCAGTCAATTTAATAACATTATATGTATATACTTATGTTATATAAAATTATAAACGTACGAGTAAAGTCTATTTGAGACGACTAGGTATTCGTATGTCTGTCTGTCTGTCTGTCTGTCACGTGTTGGTAAACGTTAGAAAATTTATTTAAGTGATACATCGTTACAGTTTCGAGTTTCTCGAGTTGATTTGTAATGATATGGAATTTGTCACAATTTGAAAGCTTTGACTAGAAGATATTTAATATGTGTCTTAATTCGGAAAATTTCTCTCATTACAAATTACTTTAGGTATCAAAAATTGGGAACTCAGATAGATAGGTAGATAAATCCATGCATTTTCTGCTCGAAAAAGTTTGGGGTAAAATTTCAGATTTTAACAGGAAATCGTAAAAATTGATAAAGAACATCTGTCTCAAAATAGTTGAGAAGTCTTCAAATTTCGAAAGACAGATGCAATTGGATAAAGTAACATCTGATGCACAAGACCTATAAGTAAAAAGATTCCCAAATATCCCTGAAAAGTCGGAAAATCATTCTCTATATCGATCTGGATGTACAAGATCCAGTTGTGAAAAGGCGACGGTAGCTTTAACAACAACAAAATTTAGCAGTCTAAAATTTTGGGCGATATTTATAGCCACTCAATTTTGAGAAAATACTCAAGTGAAATACTCATTTTTACATAGAACTCTTTCGTTACAAAATGAAGCATACACTTTTGTGAAGACTAAACTAAAATATTTTACTGCAGTAGCTCTTATAGACCAAATTCGTCGCATGATTTGAGTAAATACTCAACTTATAACCATTAAAACTTAAGTGGAAACTAAGGCTGCTTCGAGTAAATACTTATTGTATTTTATACCTACTACCGACATTCAATCAGCATTTCCTTACTTGAGGGAACTACAGCCTTTACTTAGTGTGATAAGTTGAGTATATACTCAATTCATGTGGACCATACTTTATAACGATCTGTATGTACAAGATACAGTTGTTGAAAGGCGACGGTAGCCTTAACAACAACAAAATTCAGAGGTCTAAGATTTAAGGTGCTATTTATAGTTGTCACTCAATTTGAAGAAAATACTCAAGTGTCAATTGAAATACTAATTTTTACATAAAACGTTTTCGTTACAAAATAAAGCATACACTTTTGTGAATACAAAGCTAAAAAATTTACTAGTTCTTGTAGACCAAATTTGTCACATGAGCTGTGTAAACACTCAACTTATAATCATTAAAACGTAAGTGAAAGCTAGAGCTGTTTCAAGTAAATGCTTATCGTATTATATACCTACTACCAACATTCAATCCGAATTTATTTACTTGGGGGAGCTTCAGCCTTCACTTATTGTTATAAGTTGAGTATATACTCAATTCATGTGGACCATACCTTATAACGATCTGGATGTACAAGATACAGTTGTGAAAAGGCAACGGTAGCTTTAACAACAACAAAATTCAGTGGTCTAAGATTTAATGTACTATTTATAGTCGTCACTCAATTTTAAGAAAATACTCAAGTGTTAAATGAAATACTAGTTTTTACATAGAATCTTTTCGTCACAAAATAAAGCATACACTTTTGTGAATACAAAGCTAAAATATTTTACTAGTTCTTATAGACCAAATTCGTCACATGAGATGAGTAAACACTCAACTTTTAATCATAAAAACGCAAGTGAAACCTGGAGCTGCTTCAAGTAAATACTTATTGTATTTTATACCTATTACCAACATGCAATCAGCATTTACTTACTTGAAGGAACTCCAGCTTTTACTTAAGGTTATAAGTTGAGTATATACTTAATTCATGTGGACCATACTTTATAACGATCTGGATTTACAAGATACAGTTGTGAAAAGGCGACGGTAGCTTTAACAATAACAAAATTTAATAGTCTAAAATTTAGTGTGATATTTATAGTCACTCAATTTCGAGAAAATACTCAAGTGTCAAATGAAATACTAATTTTTACATAGAATTGTTTCGTTACAAAATAAAGCATACACTTTTGTGAAGACTAAACTAAAATATTTTACTAGTTCTTATTGACCAAATTTGTTACATGAGCTGAGTAAACACTCGAGTTATAATCATTAAAACGTAAGTGAAAGCTGGAGCTGTTTTAAGTAAATACTTATTGTATTTTATACCTACTACGAACATTCAATCAGAATTTATTTACTTGAGGGAAGTCCAGCCTTTATTTAGTGTTATAAGTTGAGTATATACTTAAGTGAAGTGTTAACTTATTATTTTCATAGGTGGATGTGAAAAAAAAAATTTATTAAGGTAAATTTTGAAAAACTTCCTTTGTCTATCAGATTTCAATCATCATTGTCAATCTTTAATTATGAATTATTAAAATCTAATTTTTTTTAAATTTTCTGACTCCAAAATAAGTAGACTTTTACTATCGATTCGAAATACAGAACAAAAACCGGGATAAACAAAGTGCACATGAAAAGGAATAAAAAAGATAAGATGGGTTGAATATGGGGAAGGAGGGTATAATGTTAAGTCAAGTCTGGTCGGCCGTAGCGGCAATGCCCGTATTTCTCCCGGATAATAAGATATTTATTATTCACGAGTGAATAAGAACCAGAAAACTACCGTTGCCTGTGGCCATTTAAAAGTAAACTCTCTCCAGAAATAATTGAAATACAATGGGAATGGCGAAAAGAACAAAATCTCTCCACCACCGTCAAATCCACGTACTTATTTCTCTTTCTTTCTGGATGATTACGTATACTATAAGAGAGCCACAAAGAAATAAAAAAAAAAAATTAAAATCAAATTACCGAGTAAGGAAAAACGGGCAAGGATTGCAGCAAAAAGTCAGGAAAAAGAAACTGAGACGTGTGCCCCCCCACTGGGGGACGTAAGGGGGATGTCTTCGTCAAGTGGTCGTTCTTTGCAATTCTGTGTGTAAATGACGTAATTAAACTTCAAGGATCATTTAACAGTCCGTCGTCTTTTTTTTTATCCTACAAAATTCTATCTAGTGCATAAGTAGAGATTTTCTAACTTTTTTTTATTTCGTTTTGGAAGAGAAATACGATAAAAAAGTCTCCGCTTTCGTGCAAACGACGAAACCGAGATGGAATTATTGTCGTTGTCGTCGTCGATGACAGAAAATGAAGTGGAGATGCGAGAGAAGAAAAAAACAACAACTCGCAAATGGACCAAAGTGAACAAATAAAGATGAATTAAGAGAAAATAAAATATATACTCGAATGGAACAAAAGGAAAGCGAGCCGGGGAAATTGCGGGGGAAACTGGAGGCGTTTTTGTGTTTGGAAAGAAAAACTTAACTTTCAACAATTTACTTCAACTCGTCCAAGTCTCGACGACAATGTTGTCCTTTTTTTTATTTTACCAACAATTATTTTCAACTTAAGACAAATATGGGTCTCTTAATCTTTAAGGAACTTATAGTTCTTTGTCAGTTTAAGGGTGTCGTGTTAATTATGGTTGTATTCTTGGTTTTTTTACAGAATTTTGAGAAAATTTTCATCCTAACTGTAGAGTTTACATTTGAGACTAGTCTAAGTCATTAGTTCATCGATTGATCACTAGTACCAGGACATCATAAGCTTTGTTCGCGGATCTAATACTGAACCGATAACGAATCAGTCCGATTATCGATCGTTGGAATAATGATACTCCGTTCATCGATTAATGATACGGACTATTATATTTTGAGACCTTGTATATTAATTAATCAGGTTACCTTTAATCAGGAGGGGGACGTAAGTCTCTCCATATTAAATGTCTGTAAAGTCGACTCAGCATAATTATCGATTGATCGAGGGCGCCTGATGTTGCATATTTAATGAAACTAGTTCACGAATTGGCAGTTGCAATTTACATCGGCAGCAAATTTATGAATTATGAAATTTACCGCGATTCGTGAATTGGCTCGTCTCAATATTATCAAACTGCGCATGAGTAAGAGAATCGAATATTTCGTCCTAAAAAGAAAAACCTGAGAACCGCTAGATCCAAAGTCCCGTTTCTCTATCCTTTTCTTTCAACGTTAAATTCAATTAACAATTTTCGTGGGTTCTCGTTAATCCTCGTCTTACTTCCGAACATTTTCAAACTCGTTCACGGAAAAAGATTCCTTAGTCAGTTCATAAGCGTGTATGCGCTGGGCGATTGTCCTAAATCCACTTGGAGTGATTCGTAATCGGTTTAGGATGGGATCCGCGAACAAACCTATTGTCATCCCAAACAAAAGTTCCAAACTGTTTAGAATGAGAGTGGTGTAAGTCATCGGTCAAATTGTCTAGCCGAGTAAGCCTATCTTATCGGGCCCAAGGTTTTTTTTTTGATCTGGCGTTTATTTTCTTTTTCTCCAAATATCTAAGTGGGAGAAGTTCGTATAGTCGATATTAGACCGTTACCCCTTCTATTATCGGAGTTCGTGGGGTTACAACCCTTTTTATTTTCGTTCTTGGGTCTCTGAATATTCCTTCCCTTTATCACCGCGATCAATAAGGTCTATTATGATTTGGCTCTCTGTGTTTACTAGGGAAGCATCAGGCTTTTAAGGAAAGCCAGCACCTGCCTAAGAGCTGCCATCGCTATCTCGCTAGCCGTCATGTCCGTCTTTCCGCGTACTGCAGTCTCCTTTGAAAGCTGTTCCATATGAGCCCAGTATATGCTACGCCGTTTCTGCCGCTTTCCATCAGAGACGACATATGTTGGTGTCAGCTTTACCAATCTTGTAAAGATGGTAATTTTAGGTACAGTATAGAGGCTTGTTAAGAGCATTACGTTTCTTTTGCCAAGTGACAATATGTCATGAGTTCTCTTCTTGGAGTACTTTATGAATTTCTTAGCTTGTCTTTGCCCCGGAGTTTTCTTCCAGTGCGAGGCCTTTTGGTCTCCCAACTTAAGAAAGCGTTTTTGATTTTTTTTTTGTGATTCTACAAAAAGGTTCAGGTCCTATGAGATCTGACAAAGCGCCATTTTGGGTCAGTTGATCGGCCTTTTCATTGACCTCTAAACCTCCTGGAGCCCACCATAGGTAGGTAAACCTTGTTGCAGCCCTCACACAGTGGAAACACCTGTATGGGATAGACGACGCTCAAACAGGCTCAAATCACGCGAGCTTAGTACAGGGACTGCTTCTGCTAGGCAGAATGCTGAACCTGGAATCAGCAGATATTTTTGCACAGCAGGGATGAATGAGCAGATTCAGGAATACAATAAGCCTTAGGCTGCAGTGCGGGGGGAACGGGCCCCAACCTGGCTTTCTGCTAACGGGAAAAAAAAGACCTTGTTGCAGGTTTACAGCTCCCTGTGAGCCTTTTGACAGTGCCAAAAAACCTTAGACATATCCAAAAATAATAAAGGTAATGCAAAAAATGTGACAATGTAGACTAAAACTGACCTCAGCACCGTACAATGTACCGTACAACTTTTATTGAACATTTTTTGGAAGTGTTAATATTTTTTCAAAGTACCTAATAAAATTAAATTTAAAAACTGTAATTTATTAGATTATCTAATTGCATTGTTTTACTCTTCAGATTGATAGTGGTGTAAGTCAATCCTTAATACTGAAAGTCAGTTCATTTCATTTTATTAGGTTTGTTCCACGTGTCCATTTGATGATGTTGAAACACGTCCATTGAATGAAAAAGAGTAAGACACATTTACCAAGAGACAAGAGTGAGTGAAAATCATGAAGCAAGGGGCTTCACCCTAATTTAAAACTGGTTTTGCGGTGTTTAAACGCCTTCAAATCAGCGCACGGACGAGTTATAGTCATAAAAATGTACGTTCGCAGATAGGCTCTCGGCCTGTTGCGGCCAAACGGCCGAGGGCTGGGGCGTTTCTTCACTCACTCTTGTTTCTTGGTCAGTGTGCCTTGCTCTTTGTCTTACGTGGACGTGTTTTGTTCCAACGTCTGGAACAAACCTATTATGTAAAGAAACTGGCAGTTTTTTTAGTATGTAGAGATTTTTCTACAGTGAATCTAATAAATCCTTAAAAATCTCAAATTGAGGAAAAATTGACTTACACCATTCTGATTGTCACCAGCTCAATTATTAGTGGAAGCAGCAATTGCATGATTGTTTAGAATCAACCAATCAAACTTGTTCAATAATTCCGTTTCCATGGATACAAAAATTGTGATCTTATAATTGGAACTATAAAGGCATAGCTATTGGATTGCAAAATTCGTATCCATGGAAACGGAGTTATTGAACCAGTTTAATTGGCTGATCCTAAATAATCATAAAATAAAGGAATTTTTTTACTTTTAAAAATTGAATGATGATGATGCTTTGGAACTTAGTATCAACTCAAAAAAATTTGCGGATAAATATATTTTCATGATTGATGATTGAAGCCTAAAGATTGATAGATTGATAATTTTTTTCTTAAAAGTTCTTTAACAAATTGTTTGATGCATTTTTTCCTATTGTACTAGGAAAAACTTTTTTTTTTCTATAACAAAAGTTTGTCTTAAAAGATGTTTTACAGGCGATCAGGCTTCAACAAAGAACGGCCTCATTTAATAAAACATTTTCTTTCAAAAGAACGAATATATGAGCGAGAAAATTAATGAAAAATCTTGCCTCGAGTACAATATAAGGACATTTCAACTTTGTGCAAAAAATAATTCCCATCAACAAGCATTAAAATCCTGTTGTATATCCTGTTTGCAAATGTTCAAAGTACCACCATATGCAAAAAAATGTTCAGTATTGATTCAACTAAAACCACAAATGTTGCACATGCTGACAAATGAATTGCATTATTCCGGATTCCGGGATTCAGAATAACAACAAATCAACATTTAAATAAAACCCAACCTTCTAAAAAAAACTTTCATCCCCATTGTGAATTTAAATTTTAAAAAAAAATTTCTTTTAAACTTGATAAAATTTTCTCATTTTTTTAACGATTCTCTGCTTTAATCTCTCAACGGATTTACAATAAAGTGAGCAACTTGAAAACAGACGAATGGAACGAGAGAAAAAAAAATCGCTTTTCTAAGCTCTCTTGTTCCACCAAATAGATGTATGAAAAAAAGATCCATGCTTTTGTGTCTTTCACTGTTTGTCCCATCCACGAACAGCCAACCACCTCCACCCTCTTGCTTACATATGGATACCTACCCCTAAGTACATTTTTCTAATCTTGCCTTTTTCCCATATCCTCTTTGTATACATAAAAAAAAAGTTATCCCAATGGCCCATCGCCTGTTCTTTTGTAATAAATTCACTGAATACGAAAGACGAAAGAAAAAAAAAATGTGCCACCCTTAATGCTAATGTTACATACATGGTGTAGGCAGGTTTTTAAGATGAATCAAATCCAGGGGTTAACACGAAAGAAAAATGTTTTGAAGAAGAGTAAAAAAAAACTTCTTACTATAGAATTTTCAAAGACTGTTTTAAAATTAGGAAATAAATTATAATACAAACATTCAGGATACCTTGGTATATTTATTATCTTTGTGAAACTTAAAAATTGAAGCTGCCCCGGGCCTATATCAAGGAGAGCTCAGAATACCGTATTGAAATAAAATCATTTCCAGTTGTTTTCTTTGCTTATGTTTATATTCAAGTGTAATATTCATAGTGTTCACTCAAATTTGAGGAAATACTCAAGGATGGCGATATTTATAGAGTCCAGTATTTGACAAAATGTCGTTTAACCACTTTTATATTAAGCACTAGATAACTATGGAAACACACAAATAGATAGACAACGTCGCACTCAAATTTGAGGAAACACTCAACTTCTAACCATAAAAAAAACTATAAATGCTCAACTTGTAATCATAAAAACTTAAGTAAGTACCTAAAATTGGAGCTCTCGTTTGTACTTGCTCATTGGATATTAAACTGCAAATATCCAGTAAGCATCTACTTACTTTACTTACTCAGTAGCCCAAAATTGACATCTTTTTTAACAAAGTCGTAAATCAAAATATTTGAAAATAGATCAAGAATCCATCGACCTATATTTCGATTGATATCTTTAACTAAGAATGTATTTATATTTGGGTTCCAATTTCAAATTTTTTTTCCCCTAACTTTCTTCCCTTTTTGACGCTTGATATTGTCACAGAGTTGATAATTAGAGGGGTTGGACCTATGCATGTGCGAGCGTGAAGGATAAATGCGGATAAGGGCTTAGTCAACGGAACAATATAAGTCTGAACCTTCTTTCTGAAAAAAGATTAGTCTTTGAGACCACCTGCCGCGAAGGTTTGATTAATAAAAGATTACTCGTGGATTTCCACGTGTAATTCTTCATGGATGGGAAAAGGACAGATTGTAAGATAAAAAATAGGAAGTTCTAGTAACTTAAGTGGGGCAAGAATGTTCTGGAGAGATGGCCGAGTTCCTATATAAGCCCCATTTAAGCATAGGCAGGACAGTGAAACATAAATAGTCAACGTGAGTGATAAATAAATCGTCAACGTGAATCGTGAGTGTTAAATAAAGTGTGAACAGTGCAGTGTACCTATATAGTGAAATATAAACAGTGAGTGACAATTAGTGACTGTGACTATTATAACAGTGAACTTAATCTTAATTAAACGTCACTTATTCACTAATTATTATCACTTACTATTGCACTGTTTCACTTTATTTCACAATTTATTTAACACGGTTCACTTTCACTATTTATTTTAACACTGGTCGAAGATTTGTTTCACACTGATCACTTTCACGATTTATTTAGACTGTTCACGTTGACGATTTATTTTCAGACTGACTCGGCTATGTTTGTTCGGGGCTTATATAGGATTTTGGAATCCTTCTCGAATATTCTTCGGTTCTATTATTCCTTGGTAGAAATTAGTTTTGTTTAATCCTTTGTCCTAGGACCTTGGTGGTCTTAAAGACGAAGGTCTTTGAGAGAGAATATTCTGGAATTACTGGAATTTCATAAGATTCTTCCCCATCCTGTGATAACGGTGTATCTCCTTTACCTGGTGATTGGTTCGGCCCACCCTCGGCTAAGAGCAGGTGACACCACTCCCAGAGTCATAAAATGGCGACACTCCCTTAGACACATGGCGGCACATTTTTAGACTTGTGACAATATCTTAATTTTTTAAAAATTTTGTTTTTAACGTGAGCTATAAAATTCCAAAGTGCAAGGGAATGATTTTGCTATGTTTTTAAAAATAAAAACGGAAATGTTGGGAGCTGCACGTCTTAAAACTAATATTAAGAGCTCAAATTTTTACCGTATTCTTTTATCGCAATTTAAAACAAAATTTTCGGTAAAATTAAAAAAAAAATTTACCAAAATTTTCTTGTTAACTGCACTTATTAATTAACATGGAATGTTGAAAATTCTCTCGAAAAGATATTCATTTACCTACCTACCTACTTATGTATTCAATACAAAAAAAAAATTTCTAAAATTTTCATTTTCTCATTTTCTTAGCTTTTTAATACCTACATGCGAAAACTTCTCAAGCAATTTTCTTGTTTTGTTTTTGTTTTATAAAGTTAATCGTTTTATCCAGTGAAGCATCCACATGAAAAATTTGATTTTTGGTAACGTAAAAGGTTTTAACGGAAAAGACTTGCAATGCTTCGAGATTTTCTCAGAATAGAAAATCGTGTAAAAATCTATATACAAATATCTCTGATAAGATTTTCAAGAGGTTATCTCATGAAAAATTTATCAATATATATACGAATATTTATGTGACTATTTTGTCATGTTCTATGCTTCCAATTTAAATCTAGCACTAAATTTTTCCTTTGCAAAAAGGGGTAGGATGTTCCATTTGAGGTTTTCGATCACTGTGAAAATTGAAGGGATAAATTTCTAGTCTTATAGGAGATAGGATACTAGAATAGTTAGCTAAGAGGAAACTAAAGGATCGTTGAATATTGGACGTATTTATTTTTTTAAATCAACTCTTACACTTCTTGAAATGTAAAAATAAAAAAAAATTAGAAAGGGATTTTATACAGGTTTAAGTGATATATAAGTGATATTTAAGTGATTTATATGAAAGCAAGTTGTTGAAGAGTCCACTTAGTGGCGCAGTGATTAGAGTAGTTTGCTCTCTCCGCTATACTTAGGGTTTGCAAACCGGTTAAAACCGATTTTTAAAAACCGGTATTTTTAGTAAAAATCAAAAACCAAAAACCCGGGTTTTCAATCAAAATAATCGGGTATTTTTTAACTGCATGTAATACTATTTAACATGAATTTTACAAAAGAAAACAATATATAAATCATTTTAAATTTCTGTTTTTTTTTTTTATATGTTTGTTACCTCAGCATTTCCGACTGGGTGAAGCGATTTTGATGATTCTTTTTTTATTTGAAAGCTGGTGCTTCCCAAATGGTCCCATTTTAATTTAAAGGAAATCGTTTACTTCTAAGGGATAAAATACTAACTTCTTATTGGATGGCTCGATTTTGAAAATTATTTTTTTATTTGAAAGCCAGTGCGTTTCGTGTGGCTCAATTTTAATTTGAAGGAAATCGTTCACTTCGAAGGGGTTGAAAACTAAGGGATGAAATACTAACTTCTTATTGGATAGCTCGATTTCGATAATTCTTTTTTTATTTGAAAGCTAGTGCTTCTCGTGTGTTCCCATTTTAATTTGAGGAACATCTTTTACTTCTAAAGGGTTGAAAACTAAGGGATGAAATATTAACTTCTTATTGGATAGCTCGATTTTGATAATTTTTGTTTTTATTTTAAAGCTGGTGCTTTTCGTGGGGTCCAGTTTTGATTTGAGGGAAATCTTCCACTTCTAAGGGGTTGAAAACTAAGGGATGAAGTATTAACTTCTTACTGGATAGCTCAATTTTGATAATTCTTTTTTTTATTTGTAGAACACAACCTCAAATTAATCTCCTATCCATTAAAAAAAAAACTCCACTCATAAGGGGTTAAAAATTAGAGATGAAATAATATCATAATTTTTTTTTTTAAAAAAATCCACCTCTTAAGGATGAAAATAGGGGATGAAATAGTGACATTTAACCAAATTTTGTTAATTTTTTTTCTGTTGGAAAGAATAATCCACTTAGTTTTGTTACTACATTCAAAAGCAAAAAATTTCAACCCTTAAGGGCAAAACGGGATGATGTTGTAGTTTTTAATATTAAACGGCGCTGCCTCATATGAGCAGCGCGTTTGGAAGGTTAACCATTTTCAAGAAAATAAAATCAGTTAAATGTATAAAAATTCTTAAACAAAAAATGCACTAAAAAGTAACAAAATAATGGCGTATCTTTGCAGTATCTACAACTTACAAATTATTAGGATGATACAATGTACAACTATTGTTATTTTTGGAGTTGGTGTCAGTCAAGAAAATAAATATTAATAGTAAATTGTAAAAATTTTAAAAAAGTTTAGTTGGTATTGGTATTTTGTAGTTTAAAGGTCGCTAGATATTGTTACAGTTCGAGTATATTGTTTAAAAGTTTATTTGAAAAATAATTTTCATAAGGAATTCTCGTTTATTGCTTAGTACCAATATAGTCGTATTTCCTTGGCTGACACCAACTCCAAAAATAACAATAGTTGTACATTGTATCATCTTAATAATTTGTAAGTTGTAGATACTGCAAGGATACGCCATTATTTTGTTACTTTTTAGTGCATTTTTTTTAAGAATTTTTATATTTCAAAATCGACTCTTACACTTCTTGAAATGTAAAAATAATTTTTTTTTTTTGGTGTTTATAGTCGCTTTAACATCTATGGTCATATCACGGCTGTCTTACACACAGAAATATTCTGTAGGTCTTGAATCTTAATTTTTAATCTAATATCTAGGGATTGATTCGATGGGAATCGAACCCACAACCACTGGCGCATGTAGCAGAGAGAGCAGTTGCTCTAACCACGCGCCATCAAGTGGGTAATGAAAAAAAAAAAAATTTGAAAGGGATTTTATACAGGTTTAAGTGATATTTAAGTGATTTATATGAAAGCAAGTTGTTAAAGAGTCCACTTAGTGGCGCAGTGATTAGAGTAGTTTGCTCTCTCCGCTATACCTAGGGTTTGCAAACCGGTTAAAACCGGTTTCTGAAAACCGGCATTTTTAGTAAAAATCAAAAACCGAAAACCCGGGTTTTCAATCAAAATAATCGGGTTTTTTTTAACTGTATTTAATACTATTTAACAGGAAATTTTAATGTTATAAATGTTAAATTTCTGTTTTGTTATTTCTCTTTTGTATGCATATACTCGTAGTATTTTTTAACGTTCGTACTTCGTACCGTAAAAAATAATAAAATCGAAAATAATAAAATAATGTTTGTAGTTCACAATACATGTTGAAATAGTAGTGTAAGAAAAATTACTCTTTAAACAATTTTTATTAAATTTTAAAATTCGTAAATAAAGTTTTGTAACTGAAGTTGAATAAAAAAAAATGATTATTAATTAATGTTTTTTTTTTTATAAATAAAGACAATAAGGGTGGGAGATTTTATTATAGATTTAATTTTCTTAATAACCCGATTTTTTAATCGGTTAACCGGGTTTAAGATAGGAAAAAAACCGAAAAACCGGTTTTTAAAAAAATACGGTTTTTTGCAAACCGTAGTGGTATGGTCGAATCCTTAGATTTAAGACTTACAGACATTTTCTGTGTGTAAGACAGTCGTGATATGACCTTAGGTGTTAAAACGGCTTAAAACACCAATAAGAAAAACAGTTGTTGAAGAAACATTTTATTGAATGAAGAGTTGAAACAACGACCAAAAACGTTTGAAAAAATAATTTCTCGTTGTTCTGTTGAAAAAAAAATAATTTATGTGTTTGAAAGTGAAGGATATATAGGTAAATACAGAAAGAGAACAACGTAACATGCACGTAATTGATCATTTATCATCGTAATATTCCCGAAGGTATTTCTGGACGCGACTAAAGTCAACTCAACTCCCTCGACATCCAACCCTCGCATTTCATTTCATAAAGCTTTCAGTCAATTTATCTACATTAGATGCTTTTACGATACCTGACATCGCTATTTCAGAAATGTATATCTGTATATATATACAATACATGTAGGTAGCTCTACAATTCTACATTTATATACCTAGGTACCCATACCTACTCATACATAGATATATAGATGTACCTAAATGTGTCGTCCTCAATTCCCTCGTTCAATGTTATGTTATTACGACTATTACATAAACATAACTTTTTGCTTTCGTCCTCCCCACCGTCACTCTTTCGGGGTTGAACAAAGAGAAAACCTTTCGAGAGAACATTGTGAAAAAAAAAATAAAAAAATGATGTTTTAAAGCTAAGTGAAAATTTTTATGTAAAAGGAAAAAAAAATGAAAATTTGATCTTTGTCTGAGATTTTTGTCGCTATTTTACCAAATGTATGGCATTACGAATGGAATTAGGAAGTTGGTCTCGAACGTTTTTTGTTTTTTTTGTATTAAATTAATCCTGCAAAGCTTTTATAGACCTTAATCCTTTGAGATCCGGCTTTCACACGCATTGGACATCTGTTTTTTACTGTTGGTCTACCTATTTTATTTAGAATCCTTTTTCCTTGATTTTTTTACAATAAACATGATTTTTAAATAAATTCATTAAAAATAGGTTACACACGCTACAATATTTTAAAAAAATTTGGGTCTCAAAATGTTAAGGGGTTGCGTTTCATGGAATTTTTAAAAAATCGTTATTTTTTTTATTTAATAAAATTTTTGAAATCTCATATGTAAAGGAACAGAATGGTTGACTGAGAGGCACGCTGGAGGGTAACCATGGAAGATATCCATATAAATTTTTAACGTGTTATCCCTGAATGAACTCTGATATTCACTTAGAAAGGATTTTTCGAAATTCCATCCCTAAATAGTTCAAAAAAACAGGTTGAAAAGTTTCTTTTCATTTTTTACGTCTTCCTTCTAAAATATGGATTTTGAAAAAAAATTTTTGCAAATATCAATCTTCATGTATATGTAATAAAAGCTCTGCCTTTGGGTATTTTCAAATTCCTTTATTTAAGGGTATAAAACAATTTTTTGAAAATTTCAAAAAAATCGCCAATGAAATGGACTTACTGATTCACTTATTAATACTTCTACTACTAGAGCAGGGTAAATAATTTTTGAACAGAAAAAAATTATAGTAGAAAAGGAAGAGAATATAACAAAAATGAAAAGAAAAATAAATTACGGTCGATCTGAGGTGGGGAAGTGGAAAAGGAGGGGAGGTTAAGTGTAGTAACGGTTAATCTCGATTTCCGACAAAATTACAAGTCCTATGGAAAAAAATTAAATGGAAAAGTTGTAGGTAATAAAAAGATCTACAACTTTTATGCTGACAATTTTTTCACATAACCTAAAAATTAATTAGAAAAATTCCAATAACCAAGCTTTTGGTTTTTAATTTTTAACTCGTAGAAAAAAAAAATTTACACGAAATTTGGTGAAAACTTACCTTTTAATGTCCCAAACACTTTGAATTTTTTTTTTTTTTATTTGAAATATTAATTTTTTAACCGTATAATGACTTAATATCGAAAAAGCACCCTAATTTTCAATCGAAAATTCACACGTCAAACATATGATTTTTTCAAAAAGTCGGTGAGTTTTTTGTTCGTTGAAACCTCTACTTTCTGCTGGTGCAAAAAAATATAAATTACAATTTTAATGTTCTCAAAAAATGCAATAATTAAAGTGTAAATTTTAATAAATTGTTCAAAATTGTTCATAATACAATTGTACATAACACAATTTGAGCAATTTATTAAAATTTACACTTTTATTATTGCATTTTCTGAGAACATTCAACATTGTAATGTATATTTTTTTGCATCATCAAAAAGTAGAGGTTTCATGAACAAAAAGCTCACCGCCTTTTTAAAAATATCATATGTTTTGACGTGTGAATTTTCGATTGAAAATTAGGGTGCTTTTTCGCTATTAAGTCATTATAAGGTGAAAAAATTAATATTTAAAAAAAAAAAAAAAAAACATATTGTTTGGGACATTAAAAAGTAAGTTGTCACCAAATTTCGTGTAAAACAAATTTTTTTTGTAAAAGATAAAAATTAAAAACCAAAAACTTAGTAATTTGAATTTTTCACATAAATTTTTAGGTTATGCAAAAAAAGTGTCAACACAAAAAGTGTAGATTTATTTATTATCTACAACTTTGCAGTTTAACTTTTTTCCATAGGACTTGTAGTTTTGTCGGAAATCGAGATAAACCGTTTCTACCCTTAAAAACACCCCCCTTTTCCACTTCCCCACCTCAGATCGACCGTAATTTATTTTTCTTTTCATTTTTGTAATATTCTCTTTCTTTTCCATTGGGTTTCATCCTATTATAATTTTTTTTTACTTTTTACCATTTTCAAAGGCTAAAAGCACTGGTTTATACTAGGTATTTAGTAAAGGAAAATTAGATATCAATTTACCAGGTTTCTGTTTAAAAATAGTTCATCGATATAACCTTTGTTTACTTAGTCGTTTCCATAGATACCACTTGTTACAATCGAATACCATTGGATTATAGTTTTCGTATCCATGGAAATAGTATTATTGAACATTTCTGATTGGTTAACCACAGGTGAACCTTTTTACGTTCTTTTACTACTATAAGAGGAAGTATGGAAATCGGGTCGAATTTTCGAGTTAGAGTTGTCACCGGAAATACCATATTTTGAGGTCCTCTGAATCCAAAAAAGTGGGTCTTAGAAACACGTCTGTGTGTGACAGCGATATCGTATTTAAAGCTTTATCTAAATGTCACCAAACTAGTAATTTTGCTTTTTTATTACATCTACGAGGGTCGTTTAATAAGTCCTTAGAAAAGGATCTACCTAAGTATTTTGAGTAACTTTTCCAGGCGTTTTACCAAGGTTCTTAACCTATTTAAAATGTAAGATTTTGTAAGGTTCTCAAAATAGGTACCTATTTGTTTTGACCAGGTGAGGTGTCTGTTTAGGTACCTGACCTCCATAACCCAAGATGTTTTATAGCCATTTAGCGAGACAGGACAGGTTTCCTTCCTTGTGGTTAATGTCACATGAACGACTCAAGTATTGTGATCAGTGTTGGTCCTTTAAATTTTAATTTCATAAAACTCATCCTCGGTCTCCTAGTAGTTACCCTATCATATTTCGGAAATAAAAACTAAAATAAAACAGGTGTAAAAACCGGGAAGCGTTGCGATTCTTGAAAGGTATGACTAAGTTTCTTAAAAAATACTTAAACGGAACTACCCTCTTTGTATCCAATGTACAAACTTACCCATTTTAACAATCTGTTTTTATTTAATTTATTATCCTCACGTATGCCTCTCCATTAATCTTTCCGTCCATTCCCATCCCCATCTCATTTATTATCTCCGGCTAATCTCCGCCATTCTTTTCCACTTTCCTAAATCTAAACGTTCCGAGGCAAATTAATTTTTCTTGGTCTGATTATTACTTGTTGGTACCTACACCTATAGCTTCGTATTTTCTAATGGAAAACCTGTTCGGGTTTTTGGTCGAGCCATTAATTAACCATAAGTAATGCGCTATCCGGGAACGGCTCTTGCTCTCTCCACCAATAGCAATATCCTTCAGGATATTGTGTGTTCATATTTATTGATTCGCCTTTGTTCTAAACTCGATTTATCATCGTCCCTTGTGTCCCGTGTTCGTATATATATATATATATATATATATATATATATATATATATATATATAGTGGACTCGAGACGGGAAAGAAGATGAAAAAAAGGGTTTATAATTGGATGGGAGAAAGTAGATCAATGTTTTCACAATGTTAATTGAAAACGTCACAAATCAATTACGTTATCAACGACGGGGCGGGAGGAGAGGAGTGGATTGTAAAAGAGGTGATAATCCTATTAATCTTCTTTCGCACCTATAAATTTTCTGATAAAATTCAATTATATTCATCAAAATTTTTGATAGTTAATTGTATTAAGATTAAACAGAAATTTATTTTTGTAACTATGGTATAGGCAGACCGTATAAAAAATCTCTGCTGGATACAAATTCTAGATTGAATTTTACCAATTTAATTTCAACCCTTGAAAAAAAAGGTCTCACAAATTGTATTATTTACACAAAGTCGACCAAAATTCAAATCAACAAAATCCTTTTTGTTGTCATACCTAAACATTTTCAAATGTGACACGGCAGCAATCACAAACACTTTTTATTACCTGCCTCTATACCCTGACGAAAGTCTAATCGGGGAAAACGGGAAGGAAAAAAATGATTTGAAACGTACACATGAGTGCACTTTCATAAATAAAATAATACACACAGTCCCTTATAGAAAAATAACCGGATGGGAAAGGAAAAACCATTTTATATTTGTGTCGACTGTCTAAAAGAAAAACGTGAAAACGTGCATAGATATACGAGACGAAGAGACACAATGGAAAATATGAAAAATTTTCTCAATTGTACGGATGTGACAAAGACATGTGTAAAAGTAATTTGGAGATGAAAACAAAACTAAAAAAAAAACTCTGGAAAATTACTTGGAAAATAAATGGAAATGAAATTTATTTTGTCGAAAGGATACAATGTTGAATATGAAATTTCTAAAAAGTTTTTCTTTTTTTTTGCATTTGAAAAATGTTCCATGATGTGCAGACGTACCTGACGTGGGAGACAAGGGAACGATCGTTTTAAGCCGATTTTAACAATTGATGCCAATAATATTATTTAAAGAAAATCCTTAAGCTGTCTGTGTGCATTAGGTTTTTTAAAAAAAAATTTTTGATGTATAATAATCCTTACTAATATTATAAACGTGAAAGTTTGTAAGAAGGGATGTATGAATGAATGGATGTATGGATGTTTGGCGCTCTTTCACTCAAAAAGTACTGAATGCATCTGGATGAAAGTTGGCATGGATATAGATTATAATCCGGTATAACATATAGTATATTTTTTATTCAGAAAAAATGTACAGTTCCCGTGGTATAGATTTTTTTTTGTTTTTACAGAGCAAAAGATAAACTTCCTTTTTTACAATGTGGTTGTTTAGGGGTCAGAGAATGATATAGGTTACTTCTTATGCCGAAATATTGAACGGTTTCCATGGGATAGTAAAACAAGTATGTATTCTATAGGAACCAAGTATTTAAAAGCAGTTTCTTTAAAGGTCACGAAATAAAGTTTCCTTAAGAAGACTTTATCTACTTTTTACTCAGGAGAGATGTACCTACTATTCCTATGGGATAGATATGTTTTTTGTTTATCACAGAGTTCATCTGAGGTGGGGAAGTGGAAAATGGGAGGGTTTTTAAGAGTAGAAACGGTTTATCTTGATTTTCGACAAAACTACAGGTCCTATGGAAAAAAAGTGAAATGGCAAAGTTGTACGTAATAAGAAAATTTACAACTTTTGTAGCAACACTATTTTGACATAACTTCAAAATTTATGTGAAAAATTCCAATTACCAACTTTTTGGATTTTTATTTTTATCTTTTACAAAAAAAAAAAAAAAAAAAAATTTACACGAAATTTGGTGAATACTTGTTGAAATTTGGTTTTTTATTTATAATATTAATTTTTTCGCAATGACTTAATATCGAAAAATCACCCTAAATTTCAATCGAAAATTCTCACGTCAAAACACCTGAGTTTTTTGTTTGTTGAAACCTCTACTTTCTGATGGTGCAAATATATATATATATATATACATTACAATGTTAAATGTTCCCAGAAAATTCAATAATTAACGTTAAAATTTTAATAAATTGTTCAAAATTGTCTTACGTGCAATTGTATTATGTAAAATGTTGAGCAATTTATTAAAATTTACCCTTTAATTATTGCATTTTCTGAGAACATTTTTAAATTGTGTAAGATAAAAATTAAAAACCAAAAACTTGGTAATTTAAATTTTTCACATAAATTTTGAGGTTATGCAAAAAAAGTGTCAACACAAAAAGTGTAGATCTATTTATCATCTACAACTTTGCAATTTAACTTTTTTTCATAGGACTTGTAGTTTTGTCGTAAATCGAGATTAACCGTTACTACACTTAACCTCCCCTCCCCTTTCCACTTCCCCACCTCAGATCGACCGTAATTTATTTTTATTTTCATTTTTGTTATATTCTCTTCCTTTTCCATTGAGTTTCATCCTATTATAATTTTTTTTCACTTTTTACCATTTTCAAAGGCTAAAAGCACTGATCTATACTAGGTATATAGTACAGGAAAATTGGATATCAATTTACTAGGTTTCTGTTTGAAAATAGTTGATCGATGTAACCTTTGTTTACTTAGTCGTTTCCATAGATACCACTTGTTACAATTGCAGACCATTGGGTTATAGTTTTCGTATCCATGGAAACAGTATTATTGAACATTTCTGATTGGTTGATCACAGGTTACTCTGTTTACGTTCTTTTACTACTATAAGAGGAAGTATGGAAGTCGGGTCGAATTTTCGAGTTAGAGTTGTCACCGGAAATACCATATTTTGAGGTCCTCTGAATGAAGGCTAATTTAAAACAAACTACTTATAACACCATGCTTATCAAATAAAAAAATAAATTAAAAAAATGTGGTTCTTATACCCCCACCCCCACTTCTAACCGCATGCCCTGTTTCAATAGTCACCGCACGCCACTGAAGTGTATGTGTTATAGTTAAAAGTCGATGTGCAGTCTCTTCCCGGAATGACTGGTTTATCCAAAGGTTTGACCACAAAGCTTCCGGACAAACTCGAAGTCTTTGGCTCCAGAGAAGTTAGTCTTTGACTAATAATAAGACTTCAAGATAGACCTGAGGATTGACTAGTCAAACCTAGGAACGCCGGAGCTTCCAGATTTGACTATAATATATACACATTAAAAAATAAGGGTGGGGGCGTGAGATGTTTAGTTGCGTTTTAAGAAGGTTGTGATATCAAAAAGTTCAAGAAGCACTGTCCTAGACAACATATTTATGGGAGGCAATTTTTTACCTAGCAGTATGATAATGGTAGTTCCAGTATATCCTAAAATTTGTCAAAGACCTTTTTTTTAAGTGATCACCCACTTACACCATTGAGTGAAATGTAATATTTATAAAATATTGCAAGACTGTATTACTAATGCCCAGTTTCAAAGTGAACGTTTAAATTCCACTTTTAGTTTAAACTACAGTTCAAAAATAATTCGGTTTCACAGTTTTATTTGAACCTTGAGCTGAGTTCAAACCGCCGTTTAAATTAAACGACTATAGTTCTATAGATTATAGATGGACTAAAGTTCATTTGATGAAGTTATTTAGAAATCAGAATAAACTGAAGCTTAAACTGTGAAACTGAATGGTTAAAAACTTCAAATTTGAACTCCAGTTCAGGTTCAGCTGAACTTAAGTTTTCACATCTATATATCTAGACTTTAAGGCTTCTATTGAAGGTTTTTTTTTTATAGAAAATAACATCCAAAACTTATAGAGTATAGACAGATTGAAGAAAAGGTTTTCCCTCAATAAAGCGCGTACAGAATAACATACTTATAGGTTATACTTTATCCAGGACAATGCATTATTCTGCAACGAAACAAAACTTGTATTTGGTGTTTTGATAACGTAGATCACAAAAAACTGCGCAAGTTACTTTTTATCAAAAAAAAAAAAAAAAAAATATTATAGTAGTATGGTTCCTACAAGAAAGCTACCTTATATTAAAAAACAAAAGGTTATAGATATACCTAGATATGATTTTTTGTTTATATTAAGGTAAAACGCCATTAAACCTAGGCACGGTTTTTGAACAACCCTTAACCTAAGGGGATGAAAAATAGGGGTTCTGTAACTTCAATAGAACATTTTTTCATTGTATAACTTTTAATTGTTGTTTGTAAGGTAAAAAATAGGCATATCGAATATATAGGAATTGTTTGTGGAATAAGAACCATTTAGTGGACTAAAAAAAACTCTTATTAGATTAATATAAAGGAACAGATCTGCAATAAGGATGACGGGAATAGGAGTAATAGCAATAACAATAAGCTCCCATCGGATTATACACATACATACTCGTATATATTGTATATGTGTTCGTAAGGACGCGTGTTCTGGACATTCATTACCCGACATACAAAAGCCTGAGAGATACTCAATCTCATTACGCGCGCGTATCTTTAAGCCCCGGCGTATGGACATCCCGAATAAATTTTCGGGAATCGAGATACGACGTGTATAGCTCTACCGAACATTGTCCTGTCCTGTTCCCAGCCACTGAACGTTAGCTGACGCGTTTTCTTTTCACCAGCAACGGAGCTTTCGGTCTGTCGTTTCGTTCGAAGCGAAACCACAAGTAAGCACTTAACCTGATGCTACTGTGAAATCAATTACCGCCTTCATTACCCGTACCACCTCGGCAAATCAACCCTTAACACCATACAGATTCTGTCTCTCTCGCACCCGTCTTTTACCATGAATGTGTGTATGTGTGTCAAAAACCCCATCGAACCCCATTCCCGGTTGTCAGTTCCTTATCACGATGAGCTCTTGAGAACACTCCTGTATCGGCCAATATATATATATATATATATATACCTCAGTATATCATTCCCGGTTCTGTCTCACTCGTACATATATATATATACATTTTGTTCTTGAAATCCTTCCCCCAGAGAGATCTCGTTCGTATCATCCCCCATTATCAAAGTGCTCTGTGGAAAACGATGCTGGTGTCGTCGATGACGACGATCTCCACGAACTGTTTTGTACAGCCTTTGTTTTGTTTTCCAAATGTAATCAGCGAGTACTTGATCTAAATATTTATTCATTTTTAATGAAGTTAACGGAAACGGGAAAAACGTGGATAAAGGGATAGCAACGACGAAAATAGACGGCTCTAAAAATACGTCATCGTCTTACAGGATTTAGTTGTTGTTTCGGGGATTTAGAATGCATCTAAGGTATTGGCATGTTCAATTTTCCACTGTCTTATTTTCTGTTGGCGTTTCTTAGTGTGGAATTTATGCTCGTAACGTATATATATGTATATGGGGTTACGCCCTTTCGATTCGTGTTGGTTAGGTCAGGGGAATAATGGCAGGAACGTTGGTGGTTGTCTTTTTTATTTAGGTCAATGGTTCGATTGAATTGTAAGCGGCGTGGTGTACGCTATGGAAAAAAGAAACCGGTCAAAGTTTACATTGTATTGTCGGTTTTCTCGAGTAATCAGCGTTTGATTATGGCTTGTAAAATATTTTCTTCAGAGTTCTTCCCAGTATCTCATTCCCTTGGCAAATATTTAACAAGCAAATCAAAGACTTGTTATTTTTAAAACTTTACTTGTACGGTTCTTACTGTAGAAAATATGATATAATTTTACCAGATGTCCAATTAGTTACTGTGTTATGTGTATAAGTTTATCAAAAGTTTAATTTTCTTAATTTTTTTAAGCTATTTTTGCTTTCTGTTACTTTTATATATAATCATACATTTGAAGACTGGACATCAATAGCGGGCTAAGTGTCAGAAAATTTGAGTTAGACCCGAAAAACCAATAGTACGAAGGCTAGCGACGTCGAAAATAAAAAAAGAATTTTAGGTCGGCCAGTTTTTATATATGTCATCTCTCGCACTATCCCGGACATCATTCGGGCTGTCTGGCTGTCGGGAGGGGTTGCGTTTTTTAGTGCGCATCGCACCTATGACAGGTAAAGTATTGAAATTTTCAAAAAAAAAAGAAAAAGTTTTAGATAAAATTTGTAGGAAATAACATTTTACATCAAAAATTTCCAGTGACTAATTTTTGTTAAAGTGGCTAGTTTGCCCGCTACAAGCTTGGAAAGGCTGGCTCGACGTGACGTCATTTGAGTGGCCGACCGTTCAGAGATACAGCCGTTGTGCCGACATCTATACAATGAGTTTTACAAGCTTGTAGCGGGCAAACTAGCCAATTCCACGAAAATTAGTCACTGGACATTTTTTTTATTTAAAATGTTATTTTCTACAAATTTCATCTGAAACTTTTTCTTTTTTCTGAAAATTTCAATATTTTACCTGTCATAGGTGCGATGCGCACTAATAAACGCAACCCCTCCCGACAGCCAGAATGATGTCCGGGATAGTGCGAGAGATAACATATATAAAAACTGGCCGACCTAAAATTCTCTCACGAAAACGTTGCTAGCTCTTAGACTACAAGCTAATGTACCACTGCCACCAACGTTAAAAGCGGGCTAAATGCCATATTCATTCATAGTACCTAACTATTTTTGTATTAGGTTGATATAATGTAACAGATCGTTGACAATGGCACTTAGCTTGCTTTTTTGGGTCTAACTCAATTTTATTGGCACTTAGCCCGTTATTGAAATCCTGTCTTCCTTTATTTGTTTTTAACTCGTCTGATATGCGTTCCTCTATCTTATTCATTCCGAAATATAAAAATTAATCTATTTTGACAGAAAAAGATGATAGATACTTTCAGACTTTAGATCCTAAGAAAGTTTCTCAAAATCCTCAAACCTACTTTTCTAGGAAGAGATATTAGCTATTTTACAGGTTCTATAAGATTTTGTCAATTTTGTCAAGACTTCAGCTATTTTAGTAGAAAAGATTAGGTGGTATCCTACAGGAACCGTCCTTTTTTTTTTTTTAATAAATAATATTCAATAATATGTTAAGATCCGAGGTATCTTTAACATGACTTCATTAAAATTTGTTCCGTTCAGTAATTGTTAATTATTTAAAAATTTAGTATATTATTTTAATATACATTTAACAATTTCTAATTAATTTCTTCGACAATGAACAATGAAGAAACTCAATAAATTTTAAAAAAATTTCTATATTAATTTTATCGGGTTTTAAACTGAAATTCAGTTTAAAGTCAGGCCTTCTTGAGGAAAACGCGTTAAAATGTCATTTCGCGAAATTTAACGAAACATTTTCTTATATACACGGTCTCTTTAAGATACAATTATTATGCTATCCAACGGGATTCACGTGTTTTTCACTATATATTACTGACGCGAAATATCGATAAAAACCATTCTGGAGCCCGATTGTATATTGTTTCAAAATTTGAGCTCAATTGGTACAGAATAAGGACCGACATAACATTTTCATATAATATAGAAGAAGATACCAATAAAATAGGCAATACGTACGTCGTGCAATAGCCAGCCGCTATGCCAATATAATATTTTTGTCATTTGTAAAAGATAAAAATGGTTCCTGTGGGTTATCCTTAGGAGATAGACATATAATGTCACGGACTTTTTTATCAACCTTTTTAGGGTACATAATTTCGCCGTATATAAGTTTGATCTATCTCCTAAGGTTTGGCCAGCGTTTGTTATGTAAGTGCACAAAAATATTTTTGTTATGACATCGCATTACAAATCTTTGAATTTCCTGACTTTTTTCTAATAAATTATGTATAAATTATAGCCATTATGTTACCGAGGACTAATAGCTATATAACAAAAAAAAAGTTTCATCAAAATCCGTTCAGTAGTTTTAGCGTGAAAGAGGAACAATAAACAAACAGACAAAAATCTTCTACAATTTTATTATAGGCATATACAGATTGCGATAATTATTTATATCCCTGTGAAATTTTGAAAATTGTTGATCGATGTAACCTTTGTTTACTTAATCGTTTCCATAGATACCACTTGTTGCAATTACAGTCCATTGGGTTATAAAATTTCGTATCCATGGAAACAGTATTATTGAACATTTCTGATTGGTTGACTACAGGTTTAACCCTTTTGTACTTTCTTTTACTACTAGGTATAAAATCCCACTAGTTTCATATGCACATTCACCTTCTTAATTGGAAAAATAAAATCTTTTCTAATAAAGTTGTAACACAGTATGTTATAGGAACATGTTATGACAAATTCATATGCACAGACGAAGGTAAGTATAAATCCCGGCTACTCCCGAATTCGGGAAACTTTAAAGTGGCAACCCTTATAATGGTTTAATTTTTTTATTTTTGATGGACCCTATCAAATGGTGCACCATATCTGTTAAGAACATGGTTTTTCTAAAGACGGAAAAAGGGAGGTATCCCTAAAAATATCTCTATTTATATTATGATAGCATTAAAACGGAACGAATCTTAAATAATATGAAATTTTATCCCGTCGAGTTCCGGCCGTTGTTTGTACAGCTCCCATATTATGTACATATGCAGTCCTTCGTACTCGGGAATGATAAATAAAAAATTTTCATCCTATCACATTCCCATTCTTGTTGGTTTAGCTAATGTAAAAATATTATTGTCCCACATATCACCGAGACGAAATTCGACGGGATGTGATCTCATTAAAAAGGAACAGAATAATGGCTTTTGTCGTCCATTTCATATCTAATATATATGATAAATTGAAATTCACAAAAAAAGGAAGAGTTGTAGGTACACGATTTAGAAATTCCCGCAGGATATGCGGGATCATTTATAAAAATACGAAGAGTGGAAGAAAAACGAGGAAAATTACATCGAGTGCGAGGTAAACGATGTGGGTTACCAACAAAACATGTTGGTATATTTAAAAAAAAAAAAAACTATTGTCAGAACCCAATTTAAAATGTAGTGGAAAACTGAAATTGGGGAGATTCTAAACTAAGAATAATAGAAGACTAAGGGAAATTTTATATCTTACACGTTTCTCTTTATGTCAATTACTGTAATTGCTTGGTATCCAATTACCGTAAGGTAAATCTTTGAATCAAACCAATTTATTTTCAATTACTACGTTTACTACAAACTGTAGCTTTGACGAGATAAGAAAAATAACTGATTGGATACCTTGTAGATGGATACCTGGTAATAAAAATAGTAAGAATCTTTAAGAAAGCACTTCAGAAAAATAACAAAAGAAACTCTGAAGACTATAACTATTTAACTAGTAAATGAGAGAAAAGAAAAATTCTTAGCGAAAACGTTTTACTGATCGTAGTATGATTGGTTGATAATACATCGTGTACCTACTTTTATTGGATACCTTGTCGATGGATTTTTCATAATTGAAAATTTTCATAATCTATGGTTAAGCTCCTTTTTTTATACTATAAACCACTACCACATACTAATGGGATATATTTTAAAAAGATAACCTAAAAATCTTATTTCTTACAGAAGGTAAGCTTAGTTAAAATCTAACAAATATTTGCTACGACGCGTCACAGAACTTTCTTTTACATGAAACTCGTTGTTGATTGAAAGAACAAATAAAAAAACCACGATTGGTTGATAAAATATAGAAATAATAATATAAATATCTATAGTATATCTATAGTTTCCAGGATCTTCCTTATTTGAATTTTTCCAGAAAAAAGTTTCGAATAAAAGTTGTAGGTATTAATAAGTCTAAGGACTCTACCAAGTTAAAAGAAAATCATTAGAGCCGTCTTGGAAAAAAATTGAAAAAACTAAAAAAACCTATAGTATAAAGTTAAGCTACCTGCCAACCGATTTCAACCAATATCGCTGTCCCACATACGCACAGACATTTTTAAAACTTTTTCGGACTCAGGGGACCTTCAAACGTGTATTTTCGGTAAAAGCTCGAAATCGATTATACGATCAAGTTACAATATGCTTTCTTGACTATATACCTAGTAGTAAAAGAAAGTACAAAAGGTTTAAACCTGTAGTCAACCAATCAGAAATGTTCAATAATACTGTTTCCATGGATACGAAATTTTATAACCCAATGGATTGTAATTGCAACAAGTGGTATCTATGGAAACGATTAAATAAACAAAGGTTACATCGATCAATAATTTTCAAAATTTCACAGGGATATAAATGTTGATCGTAATCTATATATATATATATATATATATATATATATATATAATAAAACTATAGAAGATTTTTGTCTTTTTGTTTATTGTACCTCTTTCACGCAAAAACTACTAAACGGATTTTGATGAAACTTTTTTTCTTATATAGCTATTAGTCCTCGGTAACATAATGGCTATAATTTATAAATAATTTAATAGAGAAAAGTTGGAAAATTCAAAGATTTGTAATGTGATGTCATCACAATTATATTTTTGTGCACTTACATTACAAACGCTGGCTAATCCTTACGAGATAGATCAAATTTATATGCGGCAAAATTTTGTATCTTAAAAAGGTTGATAAAAAAGTCCGGTATATCTCCTAAGGATAACCCACGGGAACCATGTTTATCTTTTACAAATGACAAAAAAATTATGTTGGCATAGCGGCTGGCTATTTGACGACGTACGTACTGTCTGTTTTATTGGTATCTTCTTCTCTATAATATATAAAAATGTTAGTTGGTCTTTATTCTGTACCAATTGAGCTCAAATTTTGATACAATATACTGTAACGGTGGGGGTGGATACCCACGTTTATTTACATATATTTACAATTACATAGGCCAGCGCTGGCCGCGAACAAATCAAATTGTTTAGGTTTTTTTATCTATTTCCACCAACTCAGCTGCGAGTGACAAACACTACGTGTTCAAATTTTTTCTGCCGCCACAATACAATCGGGCTCCAGAATGGTTTTTATCTATTGTATATTTCGCGTCAGTAATATATATTGTAGCACGTGAATCCCATAGGATAGCATAACAATTGTATCCTATAGGAACCGTGTTTAAAGAATATCTTTTTCACTGACTTTTGTCTCTTGCTCAATGTTGTGTTGCTCTTTGTCTTTCTGGCAGTGTTCGAATATCATTCGAAGGACAATAGGAACAAACCTAATGTGGGGACTCGATTTGTACCTCACAAACTAGTCATATCGAATCATAATGGAAGTCTGGGATGTTTAACTTGGAATTCCAGATTCATCAGTCCTTAAGGACTCGAATAGTTTAAGTAACTTGAAACAATAAAAAAAAGCATGTGCTTCCTTTTTCAAAACAAGGTAATCCTGATAAGAGCTTCGAATTGCTATCCTAATCAAGAACCTATAAGATAATCCTTATAAGGGCTTCATGGGTCTTTTGCGTTACATTCTTGTCAGGTTCCTCATCTGGTAATCATCTTATCTAGGCTAACCTGAATATCCTAATTGGATTCTTACAATTCGGGAGAGTTGGCAACTCTATAAAATTTATATTGTCATAATCATTCATACTTGACAGTGTTCTTCGAGTTAATATTTAGCACAATCTGTGACTTCACTTTGTGACGTCACCACGACTTTATTCTTTAGTGAGACATGAAATATTATCCTGCGATATTGATCTATTGTCGAAGACGGTATTGATTGAATTTATTGATTTAAACTTCTTACTTAATCAATTTCCTATAAAATAAAGATTGTTCATCTAATATCTATTACAGTATAGCTTAAACAATTCGATGCTTGCATTTGTAAATGCAGTCATCTGATTGATCAGAATGACATGCGTTGTAGTTATTCACTTGTTGATCGGGAAAATTTACGTCGTGTGACATTAACTCGCAATTATTTCACCTGTAATTTGCAATTTATGCCTAATTAAAAGTAAAAAGTTAATCAAAATATTGCAATTAGTGCTATTTGATACATTAAATGCATTTCTTAAGATGAAGTGAGTAAAAATTTGTATAATAAAGATTGGTTGTTTTATATATGGAATGGCTAAGGTTGAAACTTGCATGACCATTCTCACGAAATATTCCTTGAAAAATTTTTGAGGAAATCTTATAAGCACCTCATGAAAAGTAAATCAAGCAAATTTGAGTCATAAAAATGCAGTTTTAATGACAACTTTGTCTTAGGTAGATGAAAATTTGGTCCATTGTCAAAGACAATTTAATATAATTTTTTAATTGTCCGATAGATGTCAGTAAGTCAAGTTGACTGCATTAATTATTTCATTTATTAAAAACTAGCTGGTACCCGCTCGCCTTGCTGAGAGTATCTTAATTTAATTGATTGATTAATCGATTGCCTACCTTCATAGCGAAATATAAAAATTAATCTATTTTGACAGAAAAAGATGATAGATACTTCCAGACCTTTGATCCTAAGTTAGTTCATCAAAAGCCTTAAAACTACTTTTCTAGGAAGAGATATTAGCTATATTACAGGTTCTATAGGATTTTAAGTATAAAAAGTTCCTTTAAGAAAATTTGACAAACCTTTCATACCAAATGTTATTTAAAACAATTCAGCTATTTTAGTAGAAAAGATTAGCAGGTATCCTACAGGAACCGTCCTTTTTTAGAATAAATAATACTCAATATATTAAGATCTGAGGTATCTTTAACAAAACTTCATTTAAAGTCGTTCCGTTCAGTAATTGTTAATTATTTTAAAATTTAGTATATTTTTTTAATACGTTTACCTATTTCTAATTAATTTCCTCGACAATAAACAATGAAGAAATTCAAAATATTTAAAAAAATGTTCATTATTAATTTTATTGGGTGTTAAATTGAAATTCATATTTATTTTTCAGTAAAATTTTGTCAATTGTTTATTTTAAAGTTTGTAGGGTATTTCTTTCGCTACTGTGTAAAATTGGTCAGGCCTTCTTGAGGAAAATGCGTTAAAATGCTATTTTGTGAACTTTAACGAAACCTTTTTTTAAATACACGGTTCCTGTAGGATACAATTGTTATGCTATCCTATGGGATTCACGTGTTTTTCACTATATATTACTGACGCAAAAAATAGATAAAAACCATTCTGCAACCCAATTGTATATTGTTTCAAAATTTGAGTTCAATTGGTACCGAATAAGGACCAACATAACATTTTTATATAATATAAAAATGTTATGTTGGTCCTTTAAGAAGATACCAATAAAACAGGCAATACGTACGTCGTCAAATAGCCAGCCGCTATGCCAACATAATTTTTTTGTCATTTGTAAAAGATAAAAATGGTTCCTGTGGGTTATCTTTAGGAGATAGCCATATAACGTCGTGGACTTTTTTATCAACCTTTTTAAGATACAAAATTTCGCCGCATATAAGTTTGATCTACCTCGAAAGGTTTAGCCAGCGTTTGTAATTTAAGTGCACAAAAATATGTTTGTTATGACATCACATTACAAATCTTTGAATTTCCCGACTTTTCTCTACTAAATTATGTATAAATTATAGCTATCATGTTACCGAGGACTAATAGCTATATAACAAAAAAAGTTTCATCAAAATCCGTTCAGTAGTTTTTGCGTGAAAGAGGTACAACAACAAAAAAAACAAATATATATATATATATATATATATATATATAGATAATAGATATTCCTAGATTAATTTTTTATTTAAATCAGGTAATTTAATTAGGATTTTTAATTGTTTCAGGTGTTTAGTGGTAGCTGTGGATTTACGGAGATGGATGAAACCTGAAGGTGTCAATGGAGGAGAATAGTCCGACCAACGAAGTGAGTTTTCATTTTTGTTTTTAATGCCTTAATTTTATTTTCCTATCGATTGACAACCTTTCCCGTTATCAAAGTCATCCCAAAATGGGATGGTTCTCAATTCGGTTGTATTTTTATTTTCTTTTGCTTCTATGTAAAGAAAGTATTGTAATCGGGTCGAATTTTCGAATTCGAGTTTTCATCGGAAATACACGTTTTAAAAATGTATTTAATTTTTGAAAAATCCGTCTAGAAAATTCGACTCTTTTGTCCCTGGGCTTTCTCTTTTCTCAGGATATTTCATTGCTGAAACTTTCTATGGTTCCAAGAAAAATAGATCGTTCTAGAAACTTCACCCCTTCTTAATTCACCGAGTAATCCTTTTTGTCGAATCCTCCGGATAGGTGGTCGCCCACCCACCCCATTTTATAACCATGCCGCTTCCTCATTGGCCGGCTGATGGGGTAGGTGACAGTCCCAAACTCTAAAAATGGCGACGCTCTTCAAGAAAAAAAAATCGAAAATAAATTTTTTTATGGTTGGCTTTGAATACTTAATATTCATTCATATGTTTATATCCTATATAGGACATTTAAAAAAATGGTTGATATTTTTTTAGTCGGCCTATTCATATTTTCTCTTCAATATGTTTTTTTTTTATTTATATTTCCCATGCTTCATCCCTTACATCTACATGTCGCCTAATCTCCGTTCCCATTTTCCATGTTTTTTTTCTGTCGTCTCTCTTGCGCTCTTTTTCTCCCATGTCTATCTCGCACTCTCTCTGTTCCACCTCCACCACCTATTTCCTGTCGTATATACTTAACGCTAATTACCAAACATTTATTTTCTCGTAAATATGGCAATTTAAAGTTTTAATGGCTTTTCATCGTAATTCTCTTGCCAGCGAGAATCAACAAGAAAAACCAACCCCATGGTGAAGAGGTGAGGGGGGGGGATGCGACGAGGAGTTTTGCGTTGATTTTCATTTTTCCCTACGACTTCGAGACAACATTATAATATTTATGAAATATATAGTTCAACTATTGTACGATTGTTGGTTTGTCGCTCTCATACGAGCTTTTATCACGAGTGAGCTTTTCCGTAATTTGAGAGAAAAACTTTGATTGGTTGATTGATCGGACCAATTAATGACTAGATAAAAATTCATAGCCTTCTTAAGCCATTGCGTTTTCAATACTTGGAACGTTTTATATATATTTATATATAGAACACGTTTCCAATCTCATTTCCCCCGTTTTCATCAATCCTCATCCTGCTCCCACCACTTCCGGAGCCATCACATATATAATTATCGTTCACAGTTCAATGAAGTTTGATAGAATGATAACACAAATCGCAAACAAAAGACTCTCGCATTTCATGCCTCTCCCCACCACCACCGACGTTCATCCTAGTGATCCCCTCCAACGTTTCCCACTTCCGTAATACCTGAATCAATGTGCTGTGTGTACGTACGGATTAGAGAGATAACTCGCAAACATAATACGTATGCGATAACAATCGGTTTACGTAATCAATTCATAGTTCAAAGGAAATCAATCGATTCCAATTGAACGGTGGCACATGGTATATACTATATATACCATTTTTTTTTAAATAGTACTTCTATTCATAGTTAAGAAAAGAAAGAAAGATTAAAAGTCATTCACCCTGTATATCAGTGGCGTGCGGTCCATACATGCTGTAGATACGCCGCATGCCCTGGGATTGAGAGAATTTAAAAAATTAAATATTTTTTATGATTTATTCATATTTTAATTTTCGTAATTGCATGTATTGTAAAATGATTCTAAAAATACCAAATACTAAATATGTTTATCATTTATACATTTTTGAAGTTATACTTCTTTAGGCGCGTTATGAAAAAATGATGAGAGTGAAATTTTAAAGATGCGCGCGCATCTTGAGACAAAAATTAACGAAATGAAGTTAGTCGCAAAACCACTGGGTTTCCTAGCGCGCGTTATTTGAATTTTTGTTGTATTTATTTTCTATTTTATTTATTTTTATATTTAAATTAAAAATAATTATATATACAAATGACACATATTATTAAAAAATAAGTTATTACTTTTCTCGAATTTTGCAGTAGTTGTTATAGGTACTTTTTGAAGTTTAATGATGAAAATGACGTCTGCATCGCGGCGCGGTTTCAGAAGCATTAGTAGCGTTCTATTTTATCATCACAAATTAACAAGATAAAGTTGCCCGCAAAACGGCTCGGTATTTTTAACTAGACGCGCGTATTTTGAATTTTTGTGTATTTATTTATTAATTTTTATATTTTAATTAAAAATAATTATATATACAAATGACACATATTATTGATAAATAAGTTATTACTTTTCTCGAATTTTGCAGTAGCTGTTATACTATTTGAAATTTAATGATGAAAATGACGTCTGCATTGCGGCGCGGTTTCAAAAGCATTAGTAGCGTTCTATTTTATCATCACACATTAACAAGATGAAGTTGCCCGCAAAACGGCTCGGTATTTTTAACTAGGCGCGCGTAATTTGAATTTTTGTTGTATTTATTTATTAATTTTTATATTTAAATTAAAAATAATGATATATACAAATGACACATATTATTATTAAATAAGTTATTACTTTTCTCGAATTTTGCAGTAGTTGTTATAGATACTTTTTGAAGTTTAATGATGAAAATGACGTCTGCATTTCATGCATAATATTCTTAGTTATCACGAAATCTGGGATTCTGAAATGATTCAACTATCTTAGAATAATAATTTAGTAACACGAGATATGAATAAGATTAAGACATTTACTTTGACAAGTAGCTACTTACTTTATTTCGCAATTTCTATGAAGCTTCGTTTTCATGACATGCATGAATTGTTAACCAGAAACATGATCCTGACAAATTTTATAAACGTCTTTTAGCTTTCTTTGGATATTATTTATTGATACAAATTAAAATATTAGTCTCTAAATTTTATTTTTAATAATTATATCTTTAAATAGATATATTATTATTATTAATAAATATTAATTTACAATTTTTAAAAATTGATTATTTGAATGCAAATAATAAAAAATAATATTAATGATGCCAAAGAAGTATAACTTCTCACGCGCGTACATAAGTACACGCAACCACTTTTTTAATTTACGAAATTATGAAACGTATCGTTTATAAAATTAGCATAGAAATTAACAAAAGCCGAATTAATGCGCAATGATCGTTGCATGCGAACGCTTTGCTAGAATTGGTCGCGCATGCGCACTAGTATGGTTGAGTACTATCTCTCTCGACGTTTCACATTGCCGGTTGACGCTTGTAGATGCGTTTGACGTTTTGAATTTACTAATTGCTACTCATTGTTACTGATAATTTTCGTGATTTATTTACCCAGAGGCCCTACAAATGTTCTATTCTTTACGATCAGAACTATTTTCTTGGTTTTTAAGTACATATGATGTGGTTATTGATGATTTTTATAATAAGGCTTATTTTTAAAAATAAATACATAATATAATACCATGTTTACCAATTAAAAAAATAAATTTAAAAATTTTGGTTTATATTACCCCCCCCCCCCTTTCTGACCGCATGCCCTGTTTTAAAAGTTACCGCACGACACTCCTGTATATATATATATATATATATATATATATATATATATATATATATATATATATATATATATATATAATGATGTCAAACCGACTTCTTCCAAGAAAAACTGTTGAGATTTTTCTGGGTTCAACATGAAACTTTCATGCATTCGTTGCAACCCTCATAATATGCAGTTATCAGAGAGAGAGAGAGAGAGAGAGAGAAATCTCACGTAATTAATGCATGTCTTGCGTGACTCCAAAGTCAACATGGAGGGAGGAAGTACCTTAACCATATCTTGATCGAATATAGATCCAATCATTCCAGAAAAAAAAAGTTCCACCCTATCTCTGAATGAGCCAAAGTTCAATCCCCTCATTTCAGCCGTGAAGCTCACCTCATATCATTTGTGAATCTAATGGTGCACCTGAGATTCTGTCAAGATTACTTTTTAGAAACGAAAAAAAATGTTCATATACCCTCTCGTATAGGTATATAACACAAATAACGTTCTCTTGAAAGTATCAGATCGAATTCCCATGTTACCGGGAATTTAATATTCCCCCTTAATTGAACTAGCGATGAAAGGATAACAAACAGAAAGCGATTGGAGGATGATAGCGAATTCGATTAGGATTTTCGAGACGACATTTTACCAAGTCAATGCGACATTGAAGCTATTTTCCTCACACCATCTCTGATCCGTTCCGTGTTATACAAAACACTAATTATATTTATGCGAAACTTTAAATAAACTTACAACCCCCCCCCCCCCGTAGAAGACAATCAAACAATCAAGGCTTTATTCTCTCTGAACATCCGTTATTTTGTCCTTGGTTGAAAATAATAGGATTTTATATAAATACGTTTCATATTAACTTGTTCTATCTAAAATTCGTAAATAAACTGTCGAAGACATGGAGTGACGTTCCATTGTGAGGTATCCAGGCGGATTGAATTGTTTGAGCGAAACCGTGGGGAACGGGGGAAATGCGAACGGATTGGCAACGAGAAGAATTCGGAAAACCTAATATGAAGAAGAGAGAATAAAGGACATAATGTGACTAGATACGAAACGAGAAAATGGGATACTACATGTTTGTTATGAAAAGTATTTTACTTGAAAAATATCTGGTGCGACGTGTGTAAGCACGTCCTTTTATATGAAACTTGCTAGTGGTTAAAAGGACATAAATAAACCCTAAAATTGTTTGAAAAAAATAGAATAATATTTAAATAACTAAATAAACACAACTATAAGTATACAGCCTCTATGTTTATATGAACTCACACCCTCTACTCCAGAACCCTCTTTATATGAATTTTCCGAAGAAAAAGTTTCAAATAAAAGTTGTAGGCGTTGATAAGTCTAAGAAGTATAGCAAATTTAAATAAAATCGGTAGAGCCGTTTTCGAAAAAAATTTAAAAAACCCAAACAATAAAGTGGGGCTTCCTGTAAACCAATTTCAATCAAAAGCTTCGCGACACAACTAGATGTTTATAGGTAAACTTTGAAGTTTGGTTAAATTCGGATAAAGCTTTCGATATAATTCGACCCGATTACAATACTTCCTTTACTATAGGTATAGTAGTAAAAAAACGTAAAAGAGCAACGGAGACGATAATCTATATAAATAAAATGATAGCTGTTTTCCAATGTTCTTATTCACATGTTATATACTTGGTCCTTATCTAAAAAAAAAAAATTATCACGATATCTTCATTAAAAACAAAGTAATTAAAGTTTTAAAAAATGCGATTTTTACAAGCAAAACGCGTTAAGCGTTGGATTTTTCGTCGCTTTGATAGAGTGGGGCAAACGAGGAGAGAATATGTTTCTCCTTCCACTGCCTACTGATTATTTCATATTTAAGTGTACAGCTCAGCGATATATTTATAGATTAATAAAGATTTTTTGAATTCTATTTTCTATTTGTTTAGCAGTTTTTAAAATATTTTTGTAGCTTTTTTTTGAAATTCTATTTAGCATTTTACTGTAAATATAGATTCAAAATACATTTTTAAGTTACAAGCGTTACAATAATCAAATTACATTTCAACACTCCCTTTTATTATTGCATATATTTTTTAACCAGAAAGAGTTAATTAAGCGAGAAACATTTTTTTTTTTTAATTAAACTATATGCCAAAAAATTGTTCCATCAGAATCGACAATTTCTTAAAGTGTACAGTTATTATAATTGATTAATAATTAATTTTTCAAAAATTTGCAAACTAAAAATTAAAATTGCTGTAAAATACAAAATACTCACTTTTTTAGTTTTTTTTTTTTTTTTTAAATTGATCCTTAAATGCTCTTTCCGGACCCGCAATCGCTCCAGGTGTATAGTTAAAAGTTAATTAATAGTTTAATTTTTTTTAAATTTTTAAACTCAAGAATTACAATCGCTATAAAACTCAAAATAATTTTTAATTGAAGTATTTTTTATGCTCGCTATCTTTTCATTACGCAAATAATTGATCAAATTTTTGCAATATTTTTAATAACTAATTATTTTGAACTATTTTTACATGTATTGTTCATGAGTACTATGACGTACATGAGTACTTCATGTTGTACTATGACGTCATCAACTGCCGTTGGATCTTATAAGCATGAATAGTTTAAAAATTGAATTACTTATTAACTATACACCTGGAGCAATTGCGGTTTCTGAAGTGGCAATTTAGGAGCAATTTTTTGGCATAGTGTTAAAAATATTCTACGCTAAGTTTGCTCCGGTTATCTATACCAATAATAAAATTGATTTCTGCTTTTTGAATACCTATATAATGAAAACGTTACGTCTTACCTGCGCGTGGGAACATAAACGGAATAATTTTTCTCAGCTGAGATTTTTATCTAATCTAAAATATGTAAGGTGTTTGGTTGAATACTCTTTATTACCTGCATTTTCATATGTTTATACTAAAAAATAAATGCCATTTTTATTGCACTTTTACCAAAAAAAAAAAAAAAAAAAAAAAAAAAAAAAAAAAAAAAAAAAAAAAAAAAAAAAAAACATTGTTTGTCCAGGGTAAACTTTAAAACGGCTGAACCGATTTCAATGAAATTTTCACAAAAAGTTATTAAATATTCTAACTTACATTATAGACTACTTTAAATTTCGAATAGTTTTCCCTGTCTGTTTGTTTGTTCCTGGCAAACTTGAAACGGCTGGTCCGATTTGGACGAGATTTTTACTACAAGTAGTAAATATTACAAAAAGTGCTTTAAAATAATTTTTATTTCGAAAAAAAATAATACTTATACTTTAAATACTGCGCGAAAACATACATCGGCAGGCAGCTGTGATACAATGTACATAAACATACATTCATATCGCATAGACAACATGGTTTGAAATTATAATTTATTATTTTTATAAATTAATATTCCCAAATTTGAAGATTATAACGATAATAGTAGTACAACGATAAGTTGACTTAATCACGGGTGTAACTTTTAGGGAATTCAAAGTATGTCAAATATAAATTACGGGTAAAAATCCATTGAAAGATGACTGAACTGCAAATAATGAGATTTCTAGGTAGATAAAAGTACGAAGATATTCAATACTCTGGAAAATTTACGATTCCTGGGGAGCAATTTTTATCTTTTTATGCCAACATAACTAAAATAACTTTTTATATTGTGCTATGACCGTTTCTATTAATCAATCAGTTCAATTTAGCTATGTCCAGCGAAGCGGGCGGGGATCAGCTAGTTTTTAATATATTTTTGCTTTCAATTTTTTAAATGTTTTTCCTCTGTATATTAAATTTGTTCTTAACATAACGACCTACGCGGACGATGTCGCGGGTATCAGCTAGTAATAGAAATATGGATGAAAATTTGTAGTTAATTTGGTTAAAAAAATAGTTAGTCATGGAAACGTTAATTCTATATAGCAGGGATTCCCAACCTTTTTGTACCCTGGAGCGCATTCTAAAATATTGGTAGAGCGGCGGGCACTACCTATTTTATCGAAGGATATTTATAATTGAACATATTTATATCAACAGTCATAAATAATTAACAAACAAAATTATATTTTATATTATTATTCATAAAAAATTCTGTTGCGATTGAATAGGGGCGGGCGCACATAAATAGATCCGCGGGCGCCATGGCGCCCGCGGGCACGGGGTTGGGATCCCTGGCTCTATAGTATACATGTATACAAATATAGTTAATTACCATGGCAACGGATAGTAACAATGAACAATAGTTATGGTTTACAGTTATTACACTAACGGTTACCATGGTTACATGTAGTGACTAATTATAATACATATAAAAATGAAATTCGTTATTATCTTGTTTACAAAGATAGCGATTAATAAGAGTTGGTATCCATAACCAAAATATTGGTAATAATTACGGTCAACTGTATGATGTAAACAACTGTTACCATGGTTACTATTATTAGAATTATTTAAAAACAACTTTCTTTTGTTTCAACTGTTGGTATGGTAACAGCTGTTAACCGTGATAGTCTATAGATAGTAACTGTAACCATGGTAACATAATAATTATGTTTATCATGCTTCTAACCGGGTATAATACAAATGTGCATGAAAATTTTTGACCATTTTGTTAAAAAGAATTGCGAGTCGTGGAAACGATAAGAAACTCGATGATAAATGACTTTTGTTATGAAAAGGGTTGCAAAAAGTGTCCATCAGGTCCTTTCCACTATAGTGGTCTGTTCCTTCTTTCTAAATTAACCACGATACAATCGTTTCTCTGTCTGTCTCTCTCCTTATTCATTCCTTTCTTTTTCATTTCGTGCCCAAGTGGAGACTTTTTATTGTTTGTTTTTCAGTCCCTCGAGATTGTACGAAAGGATAATTTCTTAATTTATCAAAAAGATCAAATCTGCCACCGTGTTCGGTGGTGGTGTGTGGTCCCCGCGGTACACAAAAGCACTTAATGATGAAAATATTTAAATTAAATTTTTCACGAAAAAAAAAATCTATCACATTTATTTTCTTAGGAAAATGTTTTAGTTAGACATTTTTCGTTAAAACGAAAAAAAAAAATCGAAAGCTTTATTTCATCAATATTTTTTTCTGGAAATAGGACCATGTAGAAACCATAGTTATTAGTCTCAAATTTTGATTGGTTCAAGTCAGCCAATAAGAGACCATATAAAAACTATCCATAGCCGTCTATGAAATTTATTTTATTACAGCGTTTTTAATCTCATTACTCGCCTTTTGGGAAAGCTCGTTATTGTTCTATAATAATATGTGATACATTGTTCGTTTGTTCATCATATTAAGTATTCGGTACACCTCCTGGTACATACATAAAATTCACACACATACCTTTACACGGTACGTGGCAATTTATTTAGAAAATACAAATTTGTTGAGACGTAAATGGGTCAAACTAACAGTTTGAAAACAGCGGTGCACTCGGGATGAGTTTACTGGGAGAAACATTGAATTATAAAATGGGGGGAGATGTGATGTATTGTTGTTGGGGCACAGTGGGACGACTCCACAAAATGGTGGGTGCAGAGTAGATGTGATAATTAATAAAAGTAGTCGAAAACGAGATTTGGGGGTGGGGTGGGGTGGGGTGAATAAATAGATAGTGACAGTTTCTCACCTAAAATAATAAACGGGGAATTTGTAAGCAAGGAACAGGAAGAAGAAAAAAAAGCTCTGGAATGTTGTTGGTATTTTCTTGAAAATGACAAGGTGTTGTGTTATATTATGAAAAATATGGGGAAACTTTTTGGTGGAGTATATTATTGGTGTCGAGAGGATATTATAATCTGTCGCCTTGGTACTGGTTTGTAGATGTAATGTTAGTATGTACCTACCAGTGGCGTGCGGTCCATACATGCTGTAGATGCGCCGCATGCCCTGGGATTGAGATAATTTAAAAAATTAAATATTTTTTATGATTTATTCATATTTTAATTTACGTAATTGCCTTTATTATAAAATGATTCTAAAAATACCAAATATTTTTATCAATTATACATTTATTAATTGACGAAATTATGAAACGTATCGCTCATAAAATTAGCATAGAATACCATATCAAATGAACGGCAATGCCGAATTAATGCGCAACGACCGCCGCATGCAATTGCTTGGCTAAAATTGGTCGCGCATGCGCACTAGTGCGGACGAGTACTATTTCTCTCGGCGTTTCACATTGCCGGTTGACGCTTGTAGATGCGTTTGACGTTTTGAATTCACTAATTGCTACTCATTGTTACTGATAATTTTCGTGATTTATTTACCCAGAGGCCCTACAAATGTTCTATTCTTTAGGATAAGAACTATTTTCGTTGTTTTTAAATACATTATATGATGCGCTTATCGGTGATTTTTTTAATAACGCTTATTTTTAAAAATAAATACATAGTATAATACCATGTTTACCAATTAAAAAAAAGTGGTTGCGTGTACTTATGTACGCGCGTGAGAAATTATACTTCTTTGGTATCATTGGAAATTAGTTTTTAATAATTTTATTCAAATAATCAATTTTAAAAAAACTGTAATTTAATATTTAATAATAATATATATTTAAAGATATAATTATTAAAAATAAAATTAAGAGAATAATATTTTAATTTGTATCAATAAATAATATCCAAAGAAAGCTGCAAGACGTTTATAAAATTTGTCAGGATCATTTTTCTGGTTAACAATTAATGCATGTCATGAAAACGAAGCTTCATAGAAATTGCGAAATAAAGTAAGTAGCTACTTGTCAAAGTAAATGTCTTAATCTTATTCATATCTTGTGCTACTAAATTATTATTCTAAGATGGTTGAATCATTTCAAAATCCCAGATTTCGTGATAACTAAGAATATGCATGGAATGCAGACGTCATTTTCATCATAAAATTTCAAATAGTATAACAGCTACTGCAAAATTCGAGAAAAGTAATAACTTATTTTTTAATATGTGTCATTTGTATATATAATATTTTTAATTTAAATATAAAAATAAATAAACTAGAAAATAAATACAACAAAAATTCAAATTACGGGCGCTAGGAAACCCAGTGGTTTTGCGACTTACTTCATTTCGTTCATTTTTGTCACAAGATGCGCGCGCATCTTAAAATTTCACTCTCATCATTTTTTCATAACGCGCCTCTAGAAGTATAACTTCAAAAATAAATTTAAAAAAATTTCTTTTATATTACCCCCCCCCTACTGACCGCATGCCCTGTTTCAAAAGTTTCCGCACGCCACTGGCACCTACTTACATCTTGTATAATCTACCTGTATATATTTAATATGTTGCTTTGAGATTCATTTGGATAGCTCATGTTATTAGGATGCATGCGTCGGTGAGGACCCAATGGGATATGTTCTCGTAAATGTATTTTCAATTAAACGAAAATGAGATATAGTGGTAGTATAAGCACTGGGACTAATATAATAAGTAAATTGTATCATAAAGTTGAGATTTAATATCTAAAAGCATTATTTGCAGGTAGATACGTTTTAAAATGAAAGTTTTCAGTTATAATGACTGAACTTTGTAAAAGCTTTTACTTGGGACTGCGAAAATGTGCAGCTTTAGAAAAAAAAAGAAAGTTTATTCCAGGTTTAATACCCTTGTTAAGTGAAAATCGTTTCAAATTCTTCTGTTTTGATGGGTTAAAAAATCTACGCTTAGAACTTGATACTCTTATAAAAAGCCGCTGTTATGAATGACCCTACCAAAAAAAAAAAAAAGGGTTCCTAGAAAACGTCTTGAGAAAACGTCCCAAGTGCCTAAGTTTCCTGAAATACTAGGATATGCTTGTAGGTATATAAAGAGGTCTATACTCGCGGTCTCGTAGGACAAAACTTTTATTTCAACATTAATGTTGAAACCTTAAATTAACTCCAAGAAACCATTTCAATAATACCACTTACAATTAGTGGTAGTGGTATTGTTGGAAGGTGTGAGTAGTGGTAGATTTTCTCATTAGTACCTATATAAGGTAACTTATGAGTGAACTTTGTTTCATATGAAAAGAATATAGCCAATATAGGGGGTTAATTGCAATGGATTCTTATCTGGAATGGTTTTCTGAAGTGTTCCCAGTTAAACTTGGATTGATTTTATTTTCTTTTACTACTATATAGTAGGTAACGGAAGTATTGTAATCGGGTCAGACTATTCGAATTTGAGTAGTAGAAGTCGACGGAAGTACACGTTTTGAGGTCCCCTGAATCCATAAAAGTGGTTTTTAGAAACATATCTGTGTGTGTGACTGTGTGTGACAGCCATATCGTATCGAAAGCTTTATCCAAACTTCACCAAACTTGGAATTTTGCCTTTATAATACTAGACCAGTGTAGATAATTTTTGAACAGAAAAAAAATTATAGTAGGATGAAACCCGTTAGAAAAGGAAGAGAATATAACAAAAATGAAAGGAAAAATAAATTACAGTTGATCTGAGATGGGGAAGTGAAAAAGGGGAGGGTTTTTACGGTAGAAACGGTTTATCTTAATTTTCGACAAAACTACAAGTTCTATAGAAAAAAGTTAAATGGCAAAGTTGTAGATAATAAGTAGATCTACACTTTTTTTACATACCCTCAAATTTTATATGAAAAATTCCAAAAACCAAGTTTTTAATTTTTTGTTTTTCGTTCACAAAAAAAATTTTCTTTACGTGAAATTTTGTAAAAACTTACCTTTTAATGTCCCACACTGTTATATTTTTGATTTAAAATGTTTTTCACCTTATAATGACTTAATATTGAAAAAGCACCTTAATTTTCAATCGAAAATTTTCACGTCAAAACATCTGAATTTTTAAAAAGTCGGTGAGCTTTTTGAAAAAAATATAAATCTAAATTAATAATTTTACATCATATATACTTAATATACGATATATATATAATATTATATAAATAATATATATAAAAATCTTTGATCCTTGGTGAGCTATTTTCTTGAAAGCTCAACTGTAAACTATTGAAATTATATATATAATATATATATTATAATTATAATATATTATAATGTATATTATATATATAATTTCATTTTATTTAATAAAATGGCTCACCAAGGATCAAAGATTTTGTGGTCCAGTCGAGAATTTTACTTATATAATATATTTTCCTCAACAAACATTTTCACGAGAAAGATAAAGAAAGAGCATTCATCTAATAATATATATGATATAATAAATGTATGGTGGTAGCAGGACGTAGATATTCAAATATAGTGAATAACGAAATTGAATTAGGGAATTTCGTCACTATCAACCCCCAAAAACTTTGTCAAGGTTTTCCTCGACTCGACTCGATTTTCCATCAAGTGCTTGTTATGTCTTGTGTTTGTTATGTAAAGGGAGCACATTCCCGATTTGCGGTTAAAATACATAATACGGGAAATCAAAATTTATGCATGTATCGTAGTTCATTCTTTGTATGTATGTAGGTAAGTGTCGTCCATACATATTCATGTTGGTTGAAGGATTTTTAACCACCCCAACAACACCACCACCCGCCTCTTATACATTCTAATTTTTGATGAAATATCCGGGAAAAACTCGAATTTTGATGATACAACCTTTGTCAGGACTATCAACAAAAAAAGTGGTTGCGTGTACTTATGTACGCGCGTGAGAAGTTATACTTCTTTGGCATCATTAAAAATTAATTTTTATTAATTGCATTCAAATAATCAATTTTAAAAAATTGTAAATGAATATTTAATTATAATAATAATAATATATATATTTAAAGATATAATTATTAAAAATAAAATTCATATTAACATATTATCAATAAATAATATCCAAAGAAAGCTAAAAGACGTTTATAAAATTTGTCAGGATCATTTTTCTGGTTAACAATTAATGCATGTCATGAAAACGAAGCTTCATAGAAATTGCGAAATAAAGTAAGTAGCTACTTGTCAAAGTAAATGTCTTAATCTTATTCTTATCTTGTTTTACTAAATTATTATTCTAGGCTGGTTGAATCATTTCAGAATCCCAGATTTCGTGATAACTAAGAATATGCATGAAATGCAGACGTCATTTTCATCACTAAACTCCAAATAGTATAATAACAGCTACTGCAAAATTTAAGAAAAGTAATAACTTATTTTTTAATAATATGTGTCATGTGTATATATAATTATTTTTAATAAAATATAAAAATTAATAAATAAAACAAAAATTTAAATTACGTGCGCCAAGAAACCGAGTGGTTTTGCGGCCAACTTCATTTTGTTAAGTTTTGTCTCAAGATGGCCGCCCATCTAAAAATTTCATTTTTTCATAACCCGCCTAAAGAAGTATAACTTCAAAAAAAAATCCGTTTCGTAGAGACGATCGCAATAGTTGTTCAAGGATTTTAGTAGGTAAAATGTTTTATTCCTTATTAAATATGAAGAACCGTGAAGAAAACGTTATGAACTATGAGTTAAAAAGAAAGAAAACCTCTGATTGGTTGCAAGTAACCAATTAGAGATCAGATAAAAACTTTCATAAGGCTCTTGATATTTTTTTCATTACATATCTTACTAGTACATTGACAAATTTGCAAGTAAATTTTTTTTTCATAGTTTTTGTTTTTTTTTTCCCCAAGCAACAGGTGGTAATTTAAAAATTTATTCACTCCATTTTTTCTTGTGTTATAATGCGAGTGTTTTTTTTTTTTTGCAAATTCAATTAGCAAATTTTTAATGAGATTTTCTTCGGGAAGTGGTCCACCACATTGACGATGGATGACTGTGTGTGTGGTGGCGATGATGGAAGAAGGGTTGAAAGGTCGTCGGGGGAGAAATTGGTAGCGGTGTGGTTAGAGAATTTCGGAAATTAGAGAGATTGAAACGTAGGTGAAATTGGCTATGGAACGAGAGGACAGATGAAAAAAGGGGTTCGGAAGGAAAATGGGAAGTGGGGGGGGGAACTGTTATGTGGGGGAAACTAAGAGAGAACGATTTATATATTATGATATTTGGAGAGGTAGGGATGAAAAATAATAAAAAACCTGATTCTCGTTTGATTGTTTGTATTTAACGTTATCAGATCAACAATCAGAGAAAAGTTTTGCAATTTAGCGGTTACCGGGAAAATTTTTAAAAAAAAATTAAAATTATGACTTACCGGTTTTTAATTTTGGTTTTTTCTTCTAGTTTTGTTCACTTTTTTTTTAAAGAAATTTTGATGAAATTTTTTTTTTTTTTTTTTTTAGAAACTTGGTAATTTTTAAATGTTTATATTTTTTTTTTTCAGTTTGCTCGTGGCTTCGTTGTGAGTTGTTTTAATGTTCAAACGGTTTGCGGAGAAAATCTCGAACGATAATCGTCGACCGTATGTTGGCGAGACCGAAAAGCGACTGGCGGCGCAACGTAGACGTTGAGGAAAATGTGGGAAATGTGGAAAATGCTGTTGCTCGCGCGCATTCGACGAGTGAATTTCAAATGGCAATAAGTTTTCATCATCGGCATCGTCGTCGAACAACTCGCCTCTGTGTATTACTATACCTAGTAAAACGTAAAATAACGCTTCTGGCTTTTTATCGTTGTTATTTTTTTTTTTCTTCTTCTTCTTCTTCTTCTTATTATTATAAGTATTATTCCTTTCATCGTTTGTCAGCACATTGTAAGGTGCATTATTATCTTAATAAAAATAATGCAAGGATAATATCGTTACGTGAGATAGTTTGCGAGAAAAAGTTATTTAATCGTAATTAAAGATGCTAATCGTTTGCTTTAAAAATCCAAATTGGTTCATTTAAAATTTCTTTTAAAAAACAAGTAAATTATAACAACAATGGAATTAGTTATTCTTTTCTAGCTTATCTTAATTAAAAACAAACTAATTAAAGTTTTAAAAAATGCGATTTTTACAAGCAAAACGCGTTAAGCGGTGGATTTTTCGTCGCTTTGATAGAGTGGGACAAACGGTGTAATGCGCATGGGCTGGATAGAATATATTGCTCCGTCCACTGCCTACTGATTATTTCATATTTGAGCGTAGCTTTTTAGCTTTTTTTTAAATTCTCTTTTAGCATTTTTTTTATTTCATTATAAATACAAATTCAAAATACAATTTTAGGTTACAAGCATTACAATAATCAAATTAAATTTCAACGCCCCCTTTTATTATTGCATAAATTTTTTAACCAAAAAGAGTTAAGTTAGTGAGAAACATTTTTTTTTTTAAATTAAATTTTATGCCAAAAAATTGCTCCGTCAGAATCCACAATTTCTCAAAGTGTAAAGTTATTAATTGATTAATAATTCACTTTTCAAAAATTTGCAAACTAAAAATTAAAATTGCTGTAAAATACAAAAATGTCACATATTTTAGTTTTTTTTTTTTAATAGCTCCTTAAATGCTCTTCCAGATCCGCAATTGCTCCAGGTGTATAGTTAATTAATATTTAAATTTGTAAAAAAATGTTCAAATTCAACAATTAAAACCGCTATAAAATCCAAAATAATTTTTAAATGAATTTTTTTTAAGTTCTCTCTCTGCCCTTTTCATTACGCAAATAATTGGTCAAATATTTGCAATATTTTTAATAATTAATTATTCGTAACTATTTCCAACTGTCGTTGGGTCTTATAAACATGAATAGTTTTAAAATTGAATTACTTATTAACTAAACACCTGGAGCAATTGCGGATCCGGATAGAGCATTTAAGGAACAATTTTTTGAAAAAAAAAATTAAAACAGTCATTATTTTAGATTATGTACCAATTTTTATTTTTGAATTTACAAATTTTTGAAAAATTAATTATTGATTACCTATTAACTATACACTTGGAGCAATAGCGGATTTGAAAGTAGCAATTTAGGAGCAATTTTTTGGCATATAGTTAAAAATGTTCTACGCTTAGATCTTTCCGGTTATTTTTAATATATTTTTGCTTTCAATTTTTTAAATGTTTTTCCTCTGTAAATTAAATATGTTCTTCACATAATAACCTACGCAGACGACGTCGCGGGTATCAGCTATTTTAACTAATTTCTTATAATTATTTTATGTACCTATATGATATTAAAGTTTAATAAATAATTGATTTATTGTTATATTTCTTTTTATTTCTAAAACTATTTCAATTTTTATTTCAGATAGTCCTCTTTCCAGAGATATTCGTAATTTTCCATCTTAAGAATAATTCATGTATCGTTTAACATAGACAATTACATAATACATAACTGTAATATGGGTTGCCTGTGCAAAGCATGCAATGCTTAGTAATAATTTGTAAAATATCGAAAATCAGGATTATCTGGAGAAAGACGAAAAATTTTAAAAATTGGCAACAACAACTTTTTTAATTTTATTCGCGACTATCGACATTTTGAGTTTCATCGCGAAAATCATTCAGGAAGTCTCGACCGAAGTTTTTCTTGATCCAAGTTTGGACTTGTGTTAACACATTGGAAGATATATAAAGAAAAGAAATTCACTATATAGAAGTTTTAACGATGTTTTTATATGTTTCTCTTGTGGCTACGTGGGATTTCCAGCAGGTCGGCATGCAGAAGGTCTTGGGTTCGATTCCAGCTCGCGGCGGTGTTTTTTTCCTTTCTACTTCGCTAATGTTAATGGATTTCGCTGGGTTCGTTACGGTGGTTTAGGTTTCAGAAGTCGTCGATCGTTTATCCTTAACGTCTTTCGAGGCTTATAAGTTTCGAAGGAGGTTAGTGATAACCGATCAATCACAAGGGCAATTTTTTTTTCCCTTTATGCAAGAGGATTTTCATATAGAATTTTGGAAAAATTTAAATTGGAAAATTTGTGAGTGAATTTTCCAAATTTCCAAAATGGGAAAATCGGAACGTGAATTGTGTTTAAATTTCCAAGCGATTCCCACAATTTGATTTGGTATTTTTCTTTTTTTTGATGCTGAAATCCACCAAAAACTGAAAAACTGTTATATAAGTGGCCAAAATTGGCAATTTTCATGTTTTTTACAACTTTAACGTCGAATATCTCGTTAACTATCGATCGTACCTTAACGAAAGTACGTTCATTGGAATCGGCTTGGAAAACTCTATCGATCAGCACCAAGAAAGTCTCAGAAAAGCTAAAGGGAAAGATTTTCATTTTTCGATTTTAGGGATTTTTAAAATTCACTAGCAGATGGTGGTCGATTTTGATGCGGTCGCCGCAGAAATAAGTTGAAACATTTGTAGCTCCATTCGCGACGAAACTTGTAATATAGATAGAGGATAATAAAATCGGAAAATTTGTCGAAGCTGATTTTCCAAATATTTTTTCCAGCCTGAGATAATCGTAAGTTTGATTTACTTTTTTCTTATATCATTTGTCTAGGCAATCGATTTATACATAAGAGTAATGGTTGCCTACACAAATCATATCATTAAAAATTATAAAATCGAAAATTACGATTATCTCGGAAAGGACAAAAAATTTGGAAAATCGGCTTCGACAACTTTTCCGATTATATCTTCCTCCATCTATATTCCAAGTTTTGTCGCAAATGGAGCTAAAAATGTTTCAACTTTATTCTGCGGCGACCGCATCAAAATCGACGACCATCTAGTCGTTGATTTTAAAAATCCCTAAAATCGAAAAATGAAAATCTTTCCCTTTAGCTTTTCCGGGACTTTCTTGTTGCTGATCGATAGAGATTCCGAAGCTGATTTCAATGAACCCCCTTTCGTTAATGTACGATCGATAGTTAACGAGATATTCGACGCTAAAGTTGAAAAAAACACGAAAAATGCCAATTTTTGCCACTTATATAACAGTTTTCAGATTTTGGTGGATTTCAGCATCAAAAAAATAAAAAATTCCAAATTAAATTATGGGAATCGCTTGGAAACTTAAACACGATTCACGTCCCGCTTTCCCATTTTGAAAATTTGGAAAATTCACTCTCAAATTTTCCGATTTAAATTTTTCCTAAATTCTATATGAAAATCCTCTTGCATACAGGGAAAAAAGAAAGAAATAAATTGACGCTGTCATCGATCAGTTATCACTGCGTCCTTAGAAGCTTATCGATTAAGTCTCGAAGGACGAAGGATAAACGATCAATGAATGCTGAAACGTAAACCCTGTACCGAATAGAGAGAGAAACAGATTAAAAAACACCGCCGAGAGCTGGAATCGAACCCAAAACCTTCTGCATGCCGACCTGCTGGAAATACCACGTAGCCACAAGAGAACATATGAAGATATCGTTGAAACTTCTATATAAAGCAATGTTCTCTTTCTCCATATCATAACTTCAATGTGCTTTTAAATACAAGTCCCAACATGCGTCAAGAAAAAACTCCATTGAGACTTTCTGATTGATTTTCGCGATGAAACTCAGAATATTAATAGTCCAAAGTAAGATCGGAAAAGTTGTCGTTGCCGATTTTCCAAATTTTTTGTCTTCCTCCATATATTCGTGATTTTCAATTTTGAAAATTGTTATTTCTTAACTCACATAACAGTTATACTGTGTAATGCTATTAACTGTGCTGACCGATAAAAATTTTTTCTGAAGATCGAAAATTACGAGCATCTAGGAAAGGAGAAATATCTGAAAAACTAATAGGGATGGTTCTAGAAATAAAAAACAATATTGAACAATTCAAATATGTACTTATTAAAATTTAATATCGTATACATAAAATATATAGGATTATAAGTAATTATTTAATGTTAAGCAAATAATTATAAAATAGAACAATGATTAAAATATAATATTAAAAAAATACTAAATTAATAAAAATAATTATGCATTTAATGCAGAAGAGTTATTATTCAAAATGCAAAAATTGACAAGTCCTTATATGCCTGGAAAAGATTTCAACGATCAATTAGCATCCACAAAGAGGTCCTTAACGTGTGTGCAAAGTTTAAAGGAAATCCGTGAGATAAAAATTTTTCATCGTAAAAATCGATGGACTATAGTTCAGTGATTTTTGAAGGAAACCGATAAATTTTAAGGCTGCTATTTTCCGATTGCAATATCATTGGGGGGGCTTCCCAAAGCCAGTGCAGCGAAATTTTCGCATTTATACCCCTTGTGTAACCCATTTTATAGCCCTTAATATTCTCACATATTTTTAATGGACTTCATTCGGCAGACTGCAAGTTTTGCGGAAACACTGAAAACCCCAAGAAAATCAAAAGAAAACGTCGTGAACTTTACATAGTACAATGATAAATACTTACAGAATGTAATGCATTATAAATGTGGTTTATGCCATGATGGAATTTAATGCTATTTGATTATTACATTTGAGAGGTTATAGGTTTCCGGAAAGATAAAATATTAATAGTAAATCACATAGGATCCAATTGAATATCCTAATATACGTAGAAGAAGGCTTCAAGAGTCGAATCCAATACCATTTATGCTGTAAACAAGGATAATTTGCTAACAGGAAAGCAATTTTCATGTGGATTTCATAACCCCATTCGGCAAATAATTTAACATTGAATTTTCATGTTAACTTATTTCCGATGGCATTAAATCATCGGATATTAATTAATAATTTGTTTTTTAATAATATTATGCCACAAAAACCACTCAAAACCATGATTTTAAGATAAATAAAACACTTTGACCAGAACATTTTGAAAACTATTTGTCGCTATTTTTTCATAGTTTTGATATTAAAAGCCACATAAATCGATAGATTATTAATTAAAGAACCGTTTTTCAAAAAGAAAACTCAAGAAAACTCATTAAATAACGCCGAAAATGACGAAAAAAGATTTGCTATACGTCATATGGACGGCGATGCTGGTGCCCTAAACGGTAAATGTTTGTACTAGCTAACAAAGTTTCGAACACGGGAGGGACACTCCGTGTTAAACTGCGGTGCTTTTTTTTGCTATTAGTAAGGCGGTTCATTCATAGGGGCGCTAGTGTCGGCAATTTTTAACCACGCGCACGTAATTTGAATTTTTTTTATTTATTCATTTTTATTACCTATATTTAAATTTAAAATAATTAATTCTTTTATTACATGTTAAATATTTTATTTAAAAAAAATAAATACACCTAATACATAAGAAATAATAACAATTAAATTGCTACAACAAAGTTAATATTATAAACTGATTAATTTAGTTAGAGGGGCAATGGATCGGGATTTTACAATGAATGCATGAATGTAAATATTATAAAAAAAAATGATTACTACTTTTCTCCAGTTTTGCAGCAGTTGTTATTCGTTGTTATCGAGTATTGAGTTTGGTGATGAAAATGACTTCTGTATTCCATTCATAATCTTGGTTATCACGAAATCTGGGAATATGAAATTACTTAACCAACTTAGAAAAATAATTTAGTAAGATAAAATATTTTTTACTTAACTTATGATGAGTCGATCATCCTTTTTTTCGTGATTATGCTCCTTGAAATAAATTTAAACAAATACATAATTTGTTTCCGATGACTTTAATTCACACAATCAACATTTTTTTCTTAAAATGACATACCAACGCGTGCACTTTATGGAAGGACTTGACAGAAGTGTAAAATAAAAACGAATTTTTTTGATCATCGCCAATCCTCGGTATCAATCGGGAAGTTCGGAACAATTCCTTTGAAGAAATTTTATCTACCTAACCGACTGAATATTGTTTCGCCATCTGTGTTTGACCCGCCTTACTAAAATTCAGGGGCACCTCACGTCTCGTAAGAGTGTCCCTCCCATGGTTTCGAAAAATTATTTGAAAAATTGACGCCAATTTTTGACTTTTTTTGGAATGGTCTGCCATCTAGCGAAATGGCAATGAACTTGCAGTTCCGAACTATTGCGGATTTTTGAGATCGGTTCGGAACCGTTAAAAGAAACAGAACTATTTTTGTTCCAATCAACGGTTCTGAACCGTTCTTAAGTATCCGCAATAGTTCGGAACTGAAAGTTCATTGCCATTTCGCTAGATGGCAGACCATTCCAAAAAAAGTCAAAAATTGGCGTCAATTTTTCAAATAATTTTTCGAAACTTTGTTAGCTAGTACAAACATTTACCGTTTAGGGCACCAGCATCGCCGTCCATATGACGTATAGCAAATCTTTTTTCGTCATTTTCGGCGTTATTTAATGAGTTTTCTTTTTGAAAAACGGTTCTTTAATTAATAATCTATCGATTTATGTGGCTTTTAATATCAAAACTATGAAAAAATAGCGACAAATAGTTTTCAAAATGTTCTGGTCAAAGTGTTTTATTTATCTTAAAATCATGGTTTTGAGTGGTTTTTGTGGCATAATATTATTAAAAAACAAATTATTAATTAATATCCGATGATTTAATGCCATCGGAAATAAGTTAACATGAAAATTCAATGTTAAATTATTTGCCGAATGGGGTTATGAAATCCACATGAAAATTGCTTTCCTGTTAGCAAATTATCCTTGTTTACAGCATAAATGGTATTGGATTCGACTCTTGAAGCCTTCTTCTACGTATATAAGGATATTCAATTGGATCCTATGTGATTTACTATTAATATTTTATCTTTCCGGAAACCTATAACCTCTCAAATGTAATAATCAAATAGCATTAAATTCCATCATGGCATAAACCACATTTATATTGCATTACATTCTGTAAGTATTTATCATTGTACTATGTAAAGTTCACGACGTTTTCTTTTGATTTTCTTGGGGTTTTCAGTGTTTCCGCAAAACTTGCAGTCTGCCGAATGAAGTCCATTAAAAATATGTGAGAATATTAAGGGCTATAAAATGGGTTACACAAGGGGTATAAATGCGAAAATTTCGCTGCACTGGCTTTGGGAAGCCCCCCCAATGATATTGCAATCGGAAAATAGCAGCCTTAAAATTTATCGGTTTTCTTCAAAAATCACTGAACTATAGTCCATCGATTTTTACGATGAAAAATTTTTATCTCACGGATTTCCTTTAAACTTTGCACACACGTTAAGGACCTCTTTGTGGATGCTAATTGATCGTTGAAATCTTTTCCAGGCATATAAGGACTTGTCAATTTTTGCATTTTGAATAATAACTCTTCTGCATTAAATGCATAATTATTTTTATTAATTTAGTATTTTTTTAATATTATATTTTAATCATTGTTCTATTTTATAATTATTTGCTTAACATTAAATAATTACTTATAATCCTATATATTTTATGTATACGATATTAAAATTTAATAAGTACCTACATATTTGAATTGTTCAAATATTGTTTTTTATTTCTAGAACCATCCCTATTAGTTTTTCAGATATTTCTCCTTTCCTAGATGCTCGTAATTTTCGATCTTCAGAAAAAATTTTTATCGGTCAGCACAGTTAATAACATTATACAGTATAACTGTTATGTGGGTTAAGAAATAACAATTTTCAAAATTGAAAATCACGAATATATGGAGGAAGACAAAAAATTTGAAAAATCGGCAACGACAACTTTTCCGATCTTACTTTGGACTATTAATATTCTGAGTTTCATCGCGAAAATCAATCAGAAAGTCTTGGCGAAACATTTTCTTGGCTTATGTTTGAACTTGTATTTAAAATAGAAGTTTAAAGGAAGGATTTTCAGTTCTCTTGTAGCTACGTGGGATTTCAGCAGGTCGGCATTCAAAAGGTCTTGGGTTCGATTCCAGCTTGCCGCGGTGTTTTTTTCCTTTCTAAGTCGCTAATATTAATGGATATCTTTCTAATAGTTACGATGATTAGGTTACAGCAGTCGTGGATCGTTTATCCTTATCGTCCTTCGAGACTTAATAGATAAGTTTCGAAGGACGTTAATGATAACCGATCGATGAGAGGGGCAATTTTTTTTCTCTTTATGCAAGAGGATTTTCATATAGAATTTTGGAAAAATTTAAATCGGAAAATTTAGGAGTGATTTTTCCAAATTTCTAAAATGGGATAGCGGGACGTGAATCGTGTATAATTTCCAAGCGATTCCCAAAATTTGATTTGGCATTTTTTATTTTTTGAATGCGAAAATCCACCAAAATCTGAAAAACTGTTATACGAGGGTGGGTCAATAAGTCCTTAGAAAAAAGTATTAAAACAGCTTTTATTTTTGTATTTTTTTTTTATTTCTCAACATAATCTCCTTGGAGCTAAATACACTTGGTAAGACGTTTCTCAATTTTTTTTAAACCGTCAGAAAAATAAGTTTTCGGAAGGTCCTCAAAATAAGCATTTGTCCGATCGATGACTTCTTCATTTGAAAAAAAACGTTGTCCACTTAGCCATTTTTTTAAGTTTGGGAAAAGAAAAAAGTCACTGGGGGCTAAATCTGGCGAATACGGTGGGTGGTCGACCAATTCGAACTTCAATTCTTCAATTTTAGCCATTGATCGTAAACATGTGTGAACACGGGCATTGTCCTGATGAAAGAGGATTTTTTTCCTTTTTAAATGAGGCCGTTTTTCTTCAATTTTGATTTTTAGCTGGTCCAATAAAGATGCATAATAATCCCCTGTTATTGTTTTTCCTTTATCCAAGTAGTCAACGAAAATAATTCCACGTGCATCCCAAAATACAGTAGCCATAACCTTACCAGCTGATTTTACGGTTTTCGTCTTCTTTGGACATGGTTCGCCTTTCGCAATCCACTGCTTTGACTGTTCTTTCGTCTCAGGAGTATAGTGGTGTATCCATGTTTCATCTACAGTCACAAAGCGACGAAAAAATTCATCCGGATTGCGTTGCATGAGCGACAACAGGGCTTTAGAGGCCACCACCCTATTGCGTTTATTGTCGACTGTGAGCAAACGCGGCACCCATCTTGCAGAAATTTTTTTCATGCCCAATTTGTCATGTAAAATAGAAATGACGCTACCTTTTGAGATCCCTGTAACCTCAATTATCTCACTCAACTTTAATCTTCGGTCACTTAATACCATATCGTGGATTTTATTGATCATTTCTGGTGTAGTCACCTCTACAGGACGTCCTGAGCGTGGTTCATCCTTTGTTGATGTACGACCACGTTTAAATTCATTTAACCAGTTATAAATAGTTGCAAGTGAAGGAGCAGATGTGCCGTGAACTAAATCCAACTCATTTTTTATTTCCTTTGCTGTTAACCCTTTTATATTAAAATGTTTAATAACAGCTCTAAACTCAATTTTCTCCATTTTTGTAAACAAGCAAATTTTTTTTTTTTTAATGTACGAGAAACACACAACAACCCGACCAATCTGATTGAAACTTCGCAGCATACTGAATCGGTAGTGCCGCTGCATGAAAACAAACCGCTTACAGTACTAGTCGCGCCACCTGTCGGCTTTTCTAAGGACTTATTGACCCACCCTCGTATAAGTGGCCGAAATTGGCATTTTTCGTGTTTTTTGCAACTTTAACGTCGAATATCTCGTTAATTATCGATCGTACATTAACGAAAGAGGGTTCATTGGAATCGGCTTGGAAAACTCTATCGATCAGCACCAAGAAAGTCTCGGAAAAGCTAAAGGGAAAGATTTTCATTTTTCAATTTTAGGGATTTTTAAAATTCACTAGCAGATGGTGGTCGATTTTGATGCGGTCGCCGCAGAAATAAGTTGAAACATTTTTAGCTCAATTCGCGACGAAACTCGGAATATAGATAGAGGATGATAAAATTGGAAAAGTTGTCGACGCAGATTTTCCAAATTTTTTGTCCTTTCCGAGATAATCGTAAATTTTGATTTACTTTTTTCTTATTTCATTTGTCTAGGCAATCGATTTATACATAAGGGTAATGGTTGCCTACACAAATCAAATCATTTAAAATCATAAAATCGAAAATTACGATTATCTCGGAAAGGACAAAAAATTTGGAAAATCTGCGTCGACAACTTTTCCGATTTTATCTTCCTCTATCTATATTCCGAGTTTCGTCGCGAATTGAGCTAAAAATGTTTCAACTTATTTCTGCGGCGACCGCATCAAAATCGACAACCATTTAGTCATTGATTTTAAAAATCCCAAAAACCAACAAATGAAAATCTCCCCCTTACGCTTTTCTGGAACTTTCTTGATGCCGATCGATAGAGTTTCCGAAGCTGATTTCAATGAACGTACTTTCGTTAACGTACGATCGATAGTTAACGAGATATTCGACGCTAAAGTTGCAAAAAACACGAAAAATGCCAATTTTGGGCACTTATATAACAGTTTTTCAGATTTTGCTGGATTTTCGCATCAAAAAAATGAAAAATTCCAGATTCAATTTTGGGAATCGCTTGGAAACTTAAAGACGATTCACGTCCCGCTTTCCCACTTTGGAAATTTGGAAAATTCACTCTCAAATTTTCCGATTTAAATTTTTCCTAAATTCTATATGAAAATCCTCTTGCATAAAGGGAAAAAAGAAAGTAATAAATGGACGCTGTCATCGATCAGTTATCACTACGTCCTTAGAAACTTATCGATTAAGTCTCGAAGGACGAAGGATAAACGATCGATGAATGCTGAAACGTAAACCCTGTAACGAATAGAGAGAGAAACAGATTAGTATTAGCGAAGTAGAATGGAAAAAAAACACCGCCGCGAGCTGGAATCGAACCCAAGACCTTCTGCATGCCGACCTGCTGGAAATCCCACGTAGCTACAAGAGGACATACAAAATAGTCGTTTAAACTTCTATATCAAGCATTGTACTATTTCTCCATATCATAATTTCAATGTGCTTTTAAATACAAGTCCCAACATGCGTCAAGAAAAAACTCCGTCGAGATTTTCCGATTGATTTTCGCGATGAAACTCAGAATATAGATAGCCGGAACTAAAATCGGAAAAGTTGTCATTGCCGTTTTTTCAAATTTTTTGTCTATTCCAAGATATTCGTGATTTTTAATTTTACAAATTGTTAATTGTTAATAATCTAAAATTACGATTATCGCGGAAAAGGCAACAAATTTGGAAAATTGGATGAGATAATTTTTCCTATTTTACCATCCTCTATCTATATTCCGAGTTTCAGCGCAAACGGAGCCAAAAAATTCTTTCAAGTTTTTTCTGCGGCGACCGCATCAAAATCGACAGGTATCTGGCTGTCGTTTCAAAAAATCTTAAAACTAAAAAATTAAAAATCTTCTCTTACGCTTTTCCGAGACTTTCATGATGTCGATCGATAGAGTTTCCCTAGCTGATTTTAATGAATCTACTTTCCCGCTTTCCCATTTTGAGAAATTGGAAACTTCACTTCCAAATTTTCCGATTAAAATTTTTCAAAAATTCTTAATGAAAAACCTTTTGCATAAAGGGAAAAACGAAAAAAAAATTGCCCTGTCATCGATCGGTTATCACTAACCCCCTTCGAAACTTATCGATTAAGCCTCGAAGGACGTTAAGGATAAACGATCGACGACTGCTGAAACCTAAACACCGTAACGAACAGAGCGTAATCCATTAATATTAGCGAAGTAGAAAGGAAAAAAACACCGCCGCGAGCTGGAATCGAACCCAAGACCTTCTGCATGCCGACCTGCTGGAAATCCCACGTAGCTACCAAAGAACATATAAAATCGTCGTTGAAACGTCTATATAAAGTGAATTTCCTTTCTTTAAATATCTTCCAATGAGTTAACACAAGTCCAAACTTGGACCAAGAAAAAGTTCGGTCGATACTTCCTGAATGATTTTCGCGATTAAACTCAGAATGTCGATTGTCGAGAATAAAATCGGAAAAGTTGTCGTTGCCAATTTTTAAAATTTTTCGTCTTTCTCGAGATATTCGTGATTTTCGATATTTTACAAATTATTACTAAGCATTGCATGCTTTGCATAGACAACCCATGTTACAGTTATGTATTATGTCATTGTTTATCTTAAACGATACATGAATTATTCTGAAGATCGAAAATTACGAACATCTCGGGAAAGTAGAGTATCTGAAATTAAAATAGGGGTAGTTCTAGAAATAAAAAGAAATATTTCAATAAATCAATTATTTATTTAGCTTTAATAACATATTGATTAAATAATTATAAGTAATTATTTAATATTAAACGAATAATTATAAAATAATAAATATAATATGAACAAAATTTATAAAAATAATTATGGATTTAATGCAGTAGGTACAGTAATTATTTAAAATGCCAAGTCCTTAAATACTTTGAAAAAAATTTTGTCAGTCAATTAGCATTCACTAAGGGGCCCTTAACGTGTGCACAAATTTTGAATGAAATCTGTGAGATAAAATTTTTTCCTCGAAAAAATCGATGGACTCAAGATTTGGCTAATGATTTTTGTGAAAAATTGTCAAATTTTAACAATTTTGTTGTCCTGATGCCAGTGCATCGAAAATTTCGCATTCATACCACTTCTGTAACCCATTTTATAGCCATTAATATTCTCATGAAAGACTTTGGAATTGCAAAAATTCTCAGGTCCTTAAATAAATTTAAATAATTTTAACAGTCAATTATTGTCCATTAAGAAGCCCTTAACGTGTGTGCAAAGTTTGGACGAAATCCTTGAAATAAAAATTTTTCGCTGAAAAAACCGATGAACTATAGACAAAAAATTTTAACGGCACTATTTTTCGATTTTTATGTCATTGGAGTGGTTTCCCAATGCCAATGCATCGAAAATTTCGCGTTCATACGCCTTCTGTAACTTATTTTATAACCATTCAACAAAGAATTTTTGAAACTGAAAATTCGCCACATCCTTAAATGACTTTCAAATATTTTAACAATCAATAATCAACTATTAAGGGATTTGTAAAGTTTGCTCAAAATCCGTGAGATAAATTTTTTTCCTCGCAAAAATCGATGGACAGTTAAGTGATGTTGGTGAAAAATCGACAAAATTTAACGTTGTTAATTTTCGATTGCAAATTCAATGGGGAGGTTTCCCAAAGGAAATTTATTTGAAAAACTACAAAATATTAGTTAAATAAAAAATGAGTGTCCTGAAATATACTTTGACTACATTGGGAATTTTTTTTAATAAAAAATCAAGGGGTCACTTAGTGTGTGAATTGTTGATCAACTAAAGTTGAACCGTGTGAACGCGGCCTTAGTCACGTGGTGACTAAATAGAGTTGCCTTATACGCCAGTGGTCCTGGGTTCGAATCCCAACAAAAGCCTAAGATATTTTTTCTGGGTTTCCGGATTCGACGGTCGCTAATGGCCCTAGTAGTTTTTGCGACCTTAAATAAACGAAAAAAAAAATCAAGTGCATACGTACCATGTGCCAATGTATCCTTGTATCTATGAATATAAGGTTCGTTCGCGGTACTGATGGTACTGATCCGGAACTGATAAAGAACAGAGAGAATCAATCCAAGTGATTTGATTGGTTAATCGCCAAACGCATACAAGCTTATGACTGATTAAGGGTTATTTTCCCGTGAACGAGTTTGAAAATGTTCGGAAGTAAGACGAGGATTAACGAGAACCCACGAAAATTATTAATTGAATAGAATGTTGACGCCTCGTTCACACCGATTAAAAGTGGAATGAAAAACTTAGTTTCATGACTTGTTCAAACTTTTTTTGATCCATTAAAAAGTTGATTACGGTTCTCACACGAGGTTTTTCATTCAACTTTTTTTGATCAACTAAAAAAACCTACTAAAGTTGACTCGTGTGAACGCAGCATGACAGCCAAACTGTATTATGAATTAGTCACAATTTAGCAAACTGCGCATGAGTAAGAGAATCGAATTTTTTATCCTAACAAAAATCTGAGGATCGCTAAAACCAAGTATGAATCGGTAACGAACGCATTTCGTGTGAACCGCGAATATCGGCCCGTAACTCGGCTCATAAACTTGCATGCGCTTGGCGATGATGGTAAATCGGTCTTGAACTGATTCGTTACCGATTCATTATCACATCCGCGAACAAAATATAAAATAAAAAAATTCTTATGGTGTCCAAAAACTGTTAGTACCTATATAATATTTAAAAAAAAAAATAAAAAACCAAAATGAGCTCTTATATAAATATTAACACAGGATTTTTTTTTTAAATTTTCATAACTTTGGAAAAGTTTATGATAACGACAATCAGAAGGAAAGGATTTTTCGCGCTTTACAAAAAGGTCCTTAAAACAAAACACCTTAGATCAACCGTGTCCAAAACTAATACTAATTAAATTTTTTTAATATTTTCCCATTTTGTTCCAAGCACCTGTGTTATTTAAATGGAAAATGAAAAAAAAAAAATGAAAAGGTAAACTTGACTAAAATTTACTGTGCTCTGTACCACATTAATAATATTTAGTAACTATAAAAATAAAGTTATTTAATATTTTATTTGTAGTTATTATTACAAGAATAAAAGCATGTACCAAACGCTAATACTATCATATTGTTATTACATTATTTATATTTGCGAAAATAGAGACAATATGAAACGCTCCAAAGAGTATTTATTCATTTTTACATATTTTGTTAACAAGTAATTTGCCGAAGGTTAATCATGGTTTATCCATAAACGCACTTTCACCAAATGTTACATTCGATATTTAATATAATATAACATTATTAATATTTGTCTCTTATTGCTTTCTATCATTTTGTTGAAATTATTTTAAATATTGTTAATAATAATAATAAATAGAAAACAAACCGTGTCTAAGATGGAATCATCATATATCATATAATCTTCAACCACATTTTTTTTTTTTTTTTTTTTTGGTTTCACAATTCAAGTTACATGTAAATTTTAACAAAAAACCATATAACGAAATAATTGCTAAATAAAACTTTTTTTAATAATTATTTATAATATGTATATATATATAAAGTATTTACAGAATTTCTTTTAAGGCAAATATTTGTATTTCCCTATTTGTATATAATATAATATATCACGTTAAACCGATAAGCTTCCTTGAAATGGGCGCTAAGTGATTATTATATTAAGAACAAAAAAAAATTTTTTAAATATATTTTCTTAAATAACTACGCCTGAATAAAAGTTTTTTTTTTAAATAGCCTATTTAAAATTGGTTGATATTTAATACATGTTTCAGTCCTAGTCTTCCGATTTTTTTCTTTCTAATACATTTTTTTTTTTGCTGCCACTTTTTTTATTTAACGTGCGTCTTTAGGTGTTGTAAAAATTCGTGGTAGGATAGCGCTGTTTCGATTCGGTCCTCAATGAGTTTTTCGGTAAATAGTTTGATCAGTGGACTATTGTCGCTGCAACAAAAGAAAAGTCCATATAAAATTGGTGATTTTGTATTTATGGGTCGGATTTTACAAATCGCCCAACATTCGACATTTGACATTTTAGAATTGTCTGAAAATTTTTTTCACAAATTCTTTACATAAATTAAATTGACCCCTATTTTTGGATTTTGTTCGAAAAAATTTTCGATCGAAACTTTCGATGATTTGCGGAATTTTCTCCAACCTTTTAATAATTTAATGTCTCCAATTCTACTATTCGGATTAATGTCGGGTTTTCATTATTCCACACTTTGTTACTTAAGCTTTCAAAGTGTATTAAAAAAAAAAAAAAAAAAAATTCGCCCTTTTCACTCGAAAATATTTAATATCATCCAAATTAACAAAGATCCAAACTTTTTGTACAATGCATTTTGTAGATGATAAAATAAGGAACCAAATGTGTTTTTTTTTAATTAGATTCAAATTGGGGTACGGGGGTTTTATAAGCGTATAAAAAATTAAATTACAATTGTTTAAAATTTTATGCAAAAAAAAATTTTTAAAAATATACTTTGAAACCTTAAAGGTTATTCTAATCTAGAAATTTGAAAAAATCGATTTTTTTTTCTTTCATATTCTCAAAGTTTAAACCTTGAAGAATATGCCCTTAAGAGAATTTTTCAAAATTTTAATTATTTTTGGACTAAGAATCGCTGATTAAAAAATGTAAATATTAACTACCATTGTATGGCCCCTGGATGTAACTTTACCCGAAACTTTAAACGCGTTTTTCTCGAAACTACTTTTTTCGATGCGGTAGCCATAATATCTCAAGTTCTAATCAGCCGATTTACTTGAAATTTGACATGAATATTCTTTAAATATCTCTCTATCGCATAAACCAACTAAAAATGAAAATTTTAAATTTGTAACATTTTTTAAAAAATTTGACAAAGTTAAGTGAAATTAGTGAAAAAGTCGACCTTTATTTTTGAGAAGCCGCCGTTTTATGAAAAAAAAAATTTTTTAGTTTTGCTGGTTCATGAGATAGCGACATTCGTACTAATCAAGAATCCGTCATTGTTTTATTTTTCAGATAACCACAAGGGTAGAAATCAAGGCGACAAGGACACGGCCTTTGTTTCCCCTCTACTTCAAGGACGCATAACTCAATGAAATTTATTTTAAATTCCTTTTGTGTATCCTCTGAGTATAAATAAACAAATGATAAAAAAAATTGTAAGTAATGGACCTCTAGACTAGAATACCCCCCTAAGTTTGATGTAGATTGGGTTGCCTACAAAGGTACATTAATAAATGTCAAAAGCTGGGGTTTTATTGTAAGCTTTTGTAAGAATTAACTTTTTCCTTACAATTAACTTCAATTTAGATTAAATTAATTTTGATTAAAATATTTAAATATTAAAGTCACATTTGGAAAAAAACTTCATAGTAATATTTTTTTTCAAGGGACGGTATTCTAGTCTAGAAATTTGAAAAAATCGATTTTTCTTTTCTTTCATTTCTCAAAGTTTAAACCTTTAAGAATATGCCCTTAAAAGGATTCTTCAGAATTTTAATTCTTTTTGGACCAGGAATCGCTGATTAAAAAATGTTAGTATTAACTACTATTGTATGGCCCCTGGATGTAACTTTACCAGAAACTTAAAACGCGTTTTTCTCGAAACGACTTTTTTCGATGCGGAGCCACAATATCTCAAGTTCTAATCAGCCGATTTACTTGAAATTTGGCATGAATATTCTTTAAATATCTCTCTATCGCATGAACCAACAAAAAATGAAAATTTAAAATTTGTTACATTTTTAAAAAATTGGACAAAGTTAAAAAATTAGTGAAAAAATCGACCTTTATTTTGTAGCCGCCATTTTTTTGAAAAAAAATGTATTTCAGTTTTGCAGGTTTATGAGATAACGACATTCGTACTGATCAAGAATCACTGTCGAAATGTTGCAGAACAGATCTAACATTGCATGCTGTCTCCTAAACTCTCCCATTCCGATCAGGAGACGTTAGACCTGCGATTTTTGGTCTCATTACTTCATTACTTGACTTGATTTTTATGGTACTTGACCTAAATTTGACTTAAAACCTAGCCACAAACTCGATTAATATTTTAACGTCCAATTACTTCAAACATAGACTACCCAAGTTTCATTTACAAGTCAAAACTTCAAGCACAAATCATTTCAAAAAATAGCTCACTACTTGACTTGAATGGATAATCTTAAATTCAAAACTTGAATTATTAAAAAAAAATGTAACAATAGCAACTACCTTTATTTTGTAACATACAACTATCAGCGCCATGACGATTATTTTTGGAACTATTTGTCTAGTCTACGTCTTGATCTACAACTCATACCATATACAAGTGATGAAAAGTTTGTCTATTTCAAGTTGAAGTCTTAAACAATTTAATTCAAGACCTTTTCAACGTTGAAATATTTGATATAGCAAAATGTCTGATCAGATTATATATGAAATAAATATAATCTGAAATTCGGTTTTGCATTGTTTCCCTGATTAATGTCTCGTGAAATTGCGATTGACCTTAAACTAAATGGATTGACCCAATTTTTTTTTTATTGGCCGTCAAAACTAAATCACTTAAAATCTTCTACATTTTTGACGAATTTTTTAACTATTTAAATATTAGCAACATTTAACCAAATAAAATATTAAGTTCTATAGTAATATCTCAAGTTCTAATCAGCCGATTTACTTGAAATTTGGCATGAATATTCTTTAAATATCTCTCTATCGCATGAACCAACAAAAAATGAAAATTTGAAATTTGTAACATTTTTAAAAAATTCGACAAGGTTAAAAAATTAGTGAAAAAGTCGACTTTGAATCAATCAGTTTTTTTTTTCAAATGACCACAAGGGTAGAAATCATGGCGACGAGGCCACGGCCTTTTTTTTCCCCACTACTTCAAAGACTCAATGAAAAAAAAATTTTTTTTAAAATTAATTTAAAAAAACAAATGATAAAAAATGGATACTAAAAATATCAAATGCTTTTTTTTTATCAATTGCCAAAAAACGCTCGAAATTGGGGTTTCTAGACTAGAATACCCCCTGAAGCTTTCAAAGTGTATTTAAAAATAAAAATCGCCCATTTCGCTCAAAAATATTTAATATCATCCAAATTAACAAAGATCCAAACTTTTTGTAAAATGCAATTTGTAGATGATATAATAAGGAACAGAATAACTTAACAAATAATTTTTTAATTCGATTCAAATTGGGGTACGGGGGTGCTATAAGCGTGTAAACAAATAAATTACAGTTGTTTATAAAATTTATTTAAAAAATATTTTTTAAAAAATACACTTTGAAACCTAAAGTAACAAAGTGTGAAATAAAAGAAACCCGACATTAATCCGAATAGTAGAACTGGAGATATTAAATTTCAAATAGGCAAAGGTTAGAAAAAATTCAGCAAATTTTAAATTTCAAAGAACATTTTTTTGAGTAAAATCCAAAAAAAGGAGTCAATTACAATTACGTAAAGAAGCTGTAATAAAAAATTCAGACAATTCTAAAATGTTAAGTTCAAATTTGTCCAGATTTTGTACGGTTTGTAAAAGATCGAACCCCAATACAAATTTCCTGACTCAAAAAAAAAAAAAAAAAAAATTTCTTGATTATATCGAAAATGTTGAAAATGACGAAAAAAAATACAGTAAAAATTTGAGCTCTTAATATTAATTTTGCACTTGGCTTCTTGCACTTTGGAATTTTATAACTCACGTCGGGAACAATATTTTGGAATGATCAAGATATTTTCTTATAAAAAATTTAACGCTCTACAAAAAAGGCCTTCAACAATTTTTTAATATATTTATTCCTTCAAATGTTATTCAAGGTTAAACTAGGATTGCTGATCAAGTTTTTGATATACAAGTCGTAAGAAATTCGCATTAATTAAAATAAAAAATTTAAGCATTTTGATTTAAAAATTTAATAACTGAATTGAGATCATTTCAACCAATAAAATTACGAGAATTTAAAATGAAATTTTATTTTAGTTTATAGTTGGCTTACGACCTGTACGAATTATCAAAAACTTTAATGGAGATCACTTATAGACGATAAAAAGCTCTACCAAAAAAGTCCCATGAAATTTTCCCATAAAGTTGATGGTGGTGTTAAAAAATTGGAAAAAATGTTAACATTTATTCTTTTTGCGCTATTTCCAAAATTTTCGATATAGTTAATAAAAATAAAATTAATAAATTTTTTTAATGGTCTAATACAGCGGTTTTTAACGTGGATTCGATCGAACCCCAAGGGTTCGACGGAGGTCATGACACAAAAAAATTATTTTTTTTTTTAATTTTATTTGAAAAAAATTTATTTTTCCAATTAAAAAGGGTTCGGTGAATGTACATATGAAACTGGTGGGACTTACTATCTCCAACAAGATTAAGAACCACTGGTCTAATATGACCGTAAAATGGTGTTAAGTATATTCGAACTTTTCATTCCATTGATATAAAATTGAAATTCTTACCGAATTATCTGTATGGTGGCTGCATATGGCTTTTGTTCATTCAAATGATTCACAAATAGTTGTAGTCTATCATTTTCCGGTGTTCCCGTTTTGGGCAACTCAAAACATTCATCGGGAATAGCCGCGAAATAGGGGAAACCAAGTAACGCGTTTAACAATTCACCGTTGATGTTATGGCCCACGTAGATAATCATTTCGTGTCCGCTATCCAACAGGAAGGCTCCCAATGAAGTGAGTCTATAAATTAAAAAAAAAAAAAATTTAAAAATCCGTAATTTGATCAAAATTTAAACGTTTTTTTTTTTACTTTTCCGCGCTTAGTTGTAATCGTGGCGGTTGTGGCACAATTCGTCCATCTTCCGTCGGTAATCCACCCTCGTCGGACAAACTGTGTATGGGATAAAAATCGGGATAAATGGCTTGTATCAACTGCACCAATGGCAACGTTTTCATTTCGTTCATCGCAAAAACTCGATCGTCCAATCGTGTATTTTGACCCGTACGGAATGCCGTCTGTTAAAAAAAAAATTAAGAAAAATTTTTAATTAAAATATCTGCTGCGAGGCGTCACAGTACTTTCTTTTACTTTTATTTATGAAACTCGCTGTTGGTATAAAATACATGAAATATAAGCACTTTATAACTATACATATAAACAGAACTATTGTATATGCATACCAAGGTTATTAGATACATAAGGTATGCTCACTTGACTAGGCGGCGTTTCTTTGATCTCTGAAAATGACGTCACCGGATTAATGTTTCTGATAGAAGCCAGTAGAGGCGTTAAAGGCCATTAGCTATCGTTGATTTGTGGGGGATTTTACCTGGTGACTGCATTTGGTTGGCACTACTATATTTAATAAAATATGCTTTTTATTTAGGTTATATTAAATCCTTTGAACAACAAATTTAAATTTCAATATGTCAATAATTAATTTTTATGAACATATTAAATGTTAATTTGATTTTTCTCTAATATTTTATTTTAATTGAATAATGAAGACATATTAATTCTTCTAGAATCTATATTTTACTGAGCTATAAATTTTGAATTCCCGCGTCAGTCAACAAACCAGTGTTTTGATATGATATATCATCATTATCCAATTTAAATAAAGTAATAAAGAAAAATCAAATTAATATTTATTATGTTCATAAAATTAACTATTAACATAGTGAAACTTATTTTTTTTTTTTGTGAAAAGAAGCCCACCTTTTTTAACTAGATAAACCTAGAAAGATTACAAATAAAAAGGAATATAAACAATATTGCTAAAAAAGTTTAAAATAAAATAAAGTGTATAAAAAAAGTTTTATTTTGAACTTTAACTGAGCAAAATGAAACGAAATGAAATTTCAAACTATAGAGCGTAATAAGAACCTTGCGCAATAAGAACAATAGTAGTGATAAGAACCAATTATAGCAGATATCTAATGGTTCTGTCAGAAATCTTAATCCAATGACGTCAGAGAAAAGTAATAACCTTGAAAGTGAGCACCCCTTGTATGCATACAGCCTATATATGGGGAGGACACTTTTATCAGGAGTGCGGTTCTTTTGAATTTTGGTCCGACGCTTCAAACACAGATGGCGGCGGAATCTTCAACTTGGTTCAAATTGAATTGATGCATTACGCGCTTGCGTTGTGATTTTGCTGGCGCCTCTATGAACGAAGCGTCGTACTAATAGTCGAAGACTGACTAAAACTTGACTGGCTTGACATTTAGCACGTTTTCTCCGTTTGTATAGTAAATTTATTTGTTTGGACTATTTAATGTCTGAAAAACTGTCTTTAAAATGAAAATAAAATCCTAAGAAAGTTGGTCGTTTAAAAATTGCCTGGATCATTTTCTGATAAAAAATTCATGAATGATATGAAAACGAAGCTCAATAGAGATTGCCAAATAAAGTAAGTAGCTACTTTTTAAAGTAAATTTCCTATGCATTTTACATTCTGATAATTAATTATATAAATTTTAAACAAGCCTATGACAAATAAAAAAATTGTTGTAAGAGTTGGAGAGGAAGTTGAGATGATATTCGACCGCGACATGGTTATGAAAATGGTTCAGTTTAATGAAATCGTCGATGTGTGGATGGTTAAATAATATCAGAATCCCTGATAACAAAGAATATCCATGGAATGCAAACGTCATTTTCATCACTAAACTCCAAATAGTTTGATAACAACCACTGCAAAATTTGAGAAAATTCCTAATTTTACTATATGTTTTTGAGTATTTTTTTATGTAATATGCATATATTTTTTTTAAATAAAATATTGAAAATGTAATAAACGAATAAATTATTTGAAATTAAAAAATAAATAAATAAACCAGAAATTCAAATTACGCGCGCCTAGTTAAAAGTGCCGACGCTAGCGCCCCTATGAACGAAGTGTCGTACTAATACCCTATCCAGGTACCTGTGTTTACCACTGAGTGTCCTCCCCCTGCTTATATACATATGGATATACGAATTCCCAACTTTCACCCCGAAACCCCCCTTATTCGAATTTTCCCCGGAAAAAGTTTCAAATAAAAATTGTAGACATCAATGAATCTAAAAACTGTAGTAAGTTTAAAAAAAATCGTTGGTGCCGTTTTCGACAAAAAATTTAAAAAGCTCCACAACTTTCTAGAATAAAGTGGAGCTTTCGGCTAACCAATTTCAACCCAAAAGCTTCGCGGCACAACTAGTTATAATATGGAAGTCAAATTCCAAGTTTGGTGAAAATTGGATAGAGCTTTCGATACGATATGGCTGTCACACACAGACATGTTTCTTTTTTTAATTTTTTTTTTATTTGTTTATTAGAAATTGAGCACAAAATGCTCCTTGCCTAAATTATTGCGCCTCTTAAAAAATTAAAATATAGTAAAAATACAAAAATACAAAAATGAAACTTTAGAAAAATAAAAAAAGAGATTATATATATAAAAAATAAATAAAAAATAAGAATGAAGGATAACATAAAATAAGATTAGATAAATATAAAAAAAACATAAATAAGTAAAAGCAAAATATAACATAAAAAAGCCCCCATTGACCATAGTCAAGACGGAAAGGCTTGGGAATAGACATGTTTCTAAAAACCACTTTTTTGGACTCAGGGGACCTCAAAATATGTATTTCCGGTGAAAGCTCGATTTCGAAAATTCGACCCGATTACAATACTACATTTACTATATAGTAGTAAAAGAAAGTAAAATTTAAATTGATCCAAAAAGTGACAAAAAATTCACAAAAAAAAATGCACATTACTTACATATTTCAATAAGGCTACAATATACAGCGGTAACAATTTCAAGCTGGTCGGAGCCAAAAGACTAGAACTACTCGACCCCTGGTTTAACGAAACCTTATACGCAGATAGCACATCGATCACAACGTTAATGAAAGCATCTCGAGCGTCTGATAAACTCGATTGGAACGAACGATCAACCGCTAAAAAAAAAAGATGTTCATTAACAATTACGTTTAACCCTTTTATTAATTTTTCACATACCCATTTTAGCGACAAGACCAACAATACATTGTTGATCAGCCGAATTAAGGACATCAGTCAGTGTTGATGCGATTGGCAAGCATAAAGTATGAACTCGAATTCGACGTTCAGCTAAAAAAAATTTATTAGATATAATTTTTTTAAAATTGACCAACAGAAATTTTCGACGACTTAAAACACCCAAAAAAAAAATCGATTGCAAAATTTTAAAGGAAACCAACCTTTACTCGATGTATATAACAGGGCTGCTTGGAAACAAACTGACTGTATATCAGAAAGACTTTCTTCAATTGAAACTTGCATCCCATAAGCAGAGTCTGGATTACAATTAGGCAACGACAATAAATCAGTGGATCGCACAAAGAAATTGCCATGGAATGTATGAATAGCAAGGCCCCTAAAATTTAAGGAATTTATAATTATAAAATTTAATGTATCCTTTTTTGTTCGCATATACATACCTAGTACATCGAATTCGCATAACAGCTTCATATCCGATTTTCCTAACCAAATATCTTCGTAGACAATTTTCGAATTGTGCCGCTTTATCGACTCGACTGGCTTTAAACAATGGCCAATGATGAACACAGCCTGCACTAAATTTACTAATACCCGCTAAAAAAAAAAAAAAAAAAAAATGGTTATTAACTAAATTTTTACAACTACATTATTGTAATAGAACTAGCATTTCGTGTCTAATAAAATTAAGTGAATTAAAAGAAGTCATTGATTTTCGTCTTTCCCGGACCAAAAATGGAAACCTTTTGGTTTAAGAATAGTTCAATCACTAAACAGTACAGTACAGGGAATGCATTTTATCCTGGATCAATGGCCGGGGTACTTTTTTGGGCGTTACCCCAAAATATTTTTGCATAAGTCAATATAACCCCTATCATTTTGAAAAGGAGACAATCAATACAAAAATAAATTGTAATTAACAAAAGAAATTATTGACGCTTCATGCGTCAAGTGGGTCTGGGTTCGATCCCCGTTGAATCCTAGACTTAAGGGGGTATTTTAGTCTAGAAATTTGAAAAATTCGAAAAAAACATTTTTTTCATAATCCGATAGTTTATATATTGAAAAATATCTCCCTAAAAAGATTTTTCAAAATTCATTTATTTCCGAAGTTATAGTCGGTTTAGTGTCGTGGCAACTAGACCTAGGTTGAGACTTAACGTAAAACTTTAAAAGCGTTTTTCTGGAAACTACTTTTTTTGATGCGGTCGCCATAATATTTCAAGTTCTAATCAGCCGATTTGCTTAAAATTTGGCATGAATATTTTTTAAATATCTCTCTATAGCATGAACCAACAATAAATAAAAATTTTAAATTTGTAATATTTTTTAAAAATTCGACAAAGTTAAAAAATGCGTGAAAAAATCAACCTTCATTTTTGAGTAGCCGCCATTTTATTAAAAAAAAATTCAGTTTTGGAGGTTCATGCAATAGCGACATTCGTACTTATCAAGAATCCATCATTGTTTTATTTTTTAAATGACCACAAGGGTAGAAATCATGGCGACGAGGACACGGCTTTCCCCCCTCCTCTAATTCAAAGACGCATAACTCAATGAAAAAAAATTTTTTTAATTAATTTTGTGTACTCTCTGAATATAAATAAACAAATGTTAAAAAAATGGATGGTAAAAATATCAAATGCTTCTTTTTTATTATTTTCCAAAAAACGCTCAAAATTGGGGCCTCTACTCTAAACTAGAATACCCCCTTAACACCCTAAACCTAAGATATAATTGACCAACAGAAATTCTCTGTGTTTAGACAGTAGTAATATGACCTTAGATGTTAAAGCGACTTAAAACACCAAAAAAAAAAAAAAATAGCCATTGTTTGTTGACCCGATTTTCATTCATTGACTGAATGCCCACTTCTTGACACCGCGAATTTTTGCACAAAACTAAATGTTTTAACATCAAAAATTATCCTGCAATAACGATTCGTAGTTATTCTAATAAGACTTGGCTAGTAGGAAATTTTATCATAGAGATATTTTGTCTGAGGATATTTTGTCGTGGGGATATTTTGTCATGGAGATATTTTGACCGGCGATATTTTGTCCAGGGATCAAAACGCATGGAACAAAAACTTTCCAAAAATTTGGGTAAATGACCTTGCTTCATGTTTGATACAATAATTTCAAAATGGGGGCTTTTTGATGTAAGAACAAACGTAAGACATACGTTGATAAAATAGCTATGCCAATAAATTTCCTTACTACCCCCAAAAATTTCATTTTTACCCCATTTGGGGTAATTTACCCCAGTTCCCCGACCACTGTCCTAGATAAAAGAATCATTCCTATCAAAGAACTAACATAAAGAATACTACAAACGTAACATTAGGTTGACCATACTTAAATTACGAAACAAACTTAAGGGAGGGAGGGGTCTTTTAATTGTACGTAATCAATCTAATGATATATAAATTGGTCTGATGATTAATAAAAAAATTTTAATCAAATTTTGCGCGTCAGATTTGGCTGAAGTCAACTTTTTAAAACATCTATACTAGCGCTATGCGCTTGTTTTCTAAGCGTTCTAGGCATTAGATCACTTCACAATCATATAATTAAGTAATAAAGCAATTAAAAAAAGTTTAATTTTAATTTGATAGCAGGTGAAGACAATTTTACTGATTAAAATAAAAATACGTTCAATATAGGACGGGGGAAGGGGTGTGGAGTTTCGTTATGATATGTTACATAAGGGTGGGGGGTTAGAAAGTATTTCTAGTTCCGTTACATAAATTTAGTTACGGACCCAAAAAAATTTCGGTTTACACCAGTAGTTAGCGTTATGTTTGTTGCGTTATTCTTTTGTCAATAATAGAATTTTTTTTTCATTTAAGATTTGATAGTCGATATTTTAGGTCGCTATAGAAACCAACTTTATGTAATTTTGTTTACAACGTTCACTTTATAGTCAGTTTTAACATGGAGTGCAAAATAAACATTTTCGACATTTTTTATTTTCATAAAGGCAAGAAAGCGGCTGATCTTTTTCGATTCACATTACTGTAAACAATTCATGTTTTTATTGCCAGTGATAATTCGTTTCAAAAAAGGGTCGGTTACATTACGTTTGAAATGCGTATCAGAAACATTGATTCATTTTGTTAGATGAATTTTTTTTCAATTCGTGCAGAACCCAAATATCGATCTTCTTAACAAGTCTAAAACGTCATATATGACTTTCAATTGTTGTGTGTGATACATTTAACTGTTTTACAATCACTCACACAGTTATGTGACGATTCGATTCAATTATCACTTTCACTTAGTCATCAACAACTTCAGAAGGTCTGTTAAACCATCAATATCATCAACTCTTTCTCTCAGCCGCTTTCTTGCCTTTATGAAAATAAAAATACGCCGAAAATGTTTATTTTGCACTTCTTGTTAAAACTGGCCGTATACTGACAGTTGTGAACTAAATTACACAAAATTTATTTCTATAGCGACCTAAAAGTATCGACTATGAAATCTTAAAAGAAAAAAATTCTAACATTGACAAAAGAATAACGAAACAAACATAACGCTTACTACTGTTGCAAACCGAAATTACTTTCTTACCAACCTAATATAACAAACAATATTCCATAAAATTTTTAGAAATGGTTATAATTCCTGAAGGAACTTTGTTACTTTATCATTTTGAAATTCTATAACAAATCCTTATGGGAAATTGAATGTAAATATCTTATGAGTCAAGAGTAAAAATATTAGAATTTTTACTCGTAAGGACATATTAAAAAAAATGGTCAGTCCCTTTAGTTTCGTTATAACCGTTTCCCCTGTACACTACATTTAATTACACAGTTGACAATTTCTTAAAATTTGAATTAATGAAGACTTACATATAGTGCTTATATCCACATATTGACTATTTAAAATAAACAAATCGACCGCAATCTGATGAGCGCTACAATCAAGAGCTAAACGCTTATAAAAATCAGTCGCCGGATTTAGGTGCGCCACTTCAATATTCGATCGTTGCGATGGAACCTCTCGAGACGTTAAACTTCCCGGTCCGACCGTTGGTAAAGTGCATTGAAAGACTGTGACACGACCACCAGTAGGACTCTACAAATTTTTTAAAAAAATAATTATAAAAAGCTCGATAAAAAATTAAATAAATTTTTACCATTAGCTTAAATGCAGCTTGTAAAGCAGCTCCCAGGGCGGATCCATTATCATGCGAATTTAAAAATCGTGTCGATAACTGAGCTAACAGATCACGAATCAAGTCTTTGCGTTCCTCCATGTTCACGATCAAAGTTTCGGGACACGGAAGAAAAATGTCGTCAATGTCGACCACGGTCATTTCATGGGGTTGACTCACGCCCTCACTCAGTGAATAGAAATGCAATGACGAGTTGTAACAAAGGAAGCCAATCTGTGTCCGTGAATCACCCGGCATGTTACTCATCTCCTCGAGCAACACATCGGTGACAATTCTTAAATATCCGGATTCGATCGCTAAACTTGACACGTCTAACAAAAACAAGTAGACTGACGGTTGAGGTGGTCGAAGCTAGAAAAAAAAAAATCCTTTCCATACTTGACAAAATTAAAATATACAATATCTTACCATATATTCTTGAGGTGCAATATATTCAATTGTACTCGACTTAATTTCAGGCCTTCTGGACGGATCTCCATATGACTTACTAACTGGATCATACAAAAATTCCTCGGGTACTAAAAAAATAATTTCAAATTTAATATCGTTTATCAACCAATTAATGGTCCACTTATGGAGCGTATAGAAGGAGGACAATCTACGTGTTAAGAGTTTGCATAAATTTCTGTGACAGCACCAGATGGCACTGACGAACCTATATGTCCACTCTAGCGTTGTCATTGGTTAATTTCGTTGCAATACTTGAACAGTCCATATGGCGCAAATATTTGAAAATAATTGACGTGAATGCAGAGAACGAAAATCGATTTTTCTTTATTCAGTAATAATCGATTTGTCAAAAATCGATTTTAATAAAAAAAAATCGATTTATGCGGAAAAATCGATTATTTCTATTATTTAAAATTCTACTTGCTTTTCATATTCCAATAATGATGAAACCTAAGAGATTCATACTAACAATTTATCAGATTAAAAATAAAAAGATATGAATAAAAAAATAACCAATTCAAAACTAAAAATTAAAGCGAATCTTCCATTAAACTTTCAAGGTAAGGAATAAGGCAAATATGATTATTGATACACAATTTCAGTACCATTAAACGTTTTATTATAATAAAAATGAAATGATGATAATCCTAACAAAATTACAACCTTATTGCCTCAAAAACTATTTTCGATTTCAATCTTTTAATAATGAATTTTAAATTTAACAATCAAATATTTGAATGAATGTCTATTATATTTGAATGACAAAAACCGTTACAGCTAGTTTGCATTTAAGTTTGCGCTGTTTATGAAAATTGATTTAAACGCGTAATTAATACAATCGATTATCTAAAAATCGATTAATATTACTATGAAAATCGATTATAAAAAATCGATTATTAGAAAATAATAATTGATTTAAATAAAAATCGATTATTTTTTAACATCCCTAGTGGACACGGTTAATTATCTTTTAATTTTAAAAGTTTTAACCATTATTGGTTTATTGCACTTGCACTCAATAAATGACTCATAAGCAGCCCCCTATCATTTAAATACGAGAAAGGCTAAAAAAAAGTGACCAATTCTTACGCAAATCTTAGTACCTTTGGGTGGCGTTGGTAGCTAGTTGAAAAATAGCCGTTAACTATTTGTGTTATTATACGAGTCATACGTCTCAAACAGCCCCCTGCCATCATAATTATTCTCATATAATAATAATAATAATAATAATGAAAACAATTGAAAATAATTTGCCTGACGTTTAAAAAAAAATTATTTCTAGCCTCCGACCTTCATAAAAGTTTTCGGTCTTCGTCAGTCTTCGTTCAACTCGTTTTCAATTAATTTTACTGGCGATGTCTGCAAATGCAAGGTTATTAGATGCATAAGGTATACTCATTAGGCTAGGCGGGGTTTCTTTGATCTCTGAAAATGACGTCACACACGTCGAATTTAGAACATATAGCTAAGACGGATAATGGCCGCTAATGGCTTCTGTCAGAAAGATCATACCCGATAATCTCAGTGACGTCATAGTCAAAGGGAGCACCCTTTGGTCAAAATGGTCACATTTGTGTAACATGGAGTTGTAGGGGGCTGCTCATAAGTGCACAAATCACAGAACCCTGAAATTGAAGCCACAGTACAGGCAGTATTAAGCAGTACTATAGAAGTACGTAGCCAACTTCAAGGAATACATATAGTACAACCAGCGCCAACCAACTGTCACGGTTTTTCTTTGAAATTTGAATTTATCTTCCATTAAGGGGGGGTTATTCTAGTCTAAAAATTTGAAAAAATCGATTTTTTTTCTTTCGTATTCTCAAAGTTTAAACCTTTAAGAATATGCCCTTAAGAGGATTTTTTAAAATTTTAATTCTTTTTAGCCCAGGAATCGCTGATTAAAAAATGTAAGTATTAACTACCATTGTATGGCCCCTGGATGTAACTTTACCCGAAACTTTAAACGCGTTGTTCTCGAAACGACTTTTTTCGAAGCGGTTGCCACAATATCTCAAGTTCTAATCAGCCGATTTACTTGAAATTTGGCATGAATATTCTTAAAAAACATATCTCTATCACATGAACCAACAAAAAATTACAATTTTAAATTTGTTATATTTTTAAAATATTCGACAAAGTTAAAAAATTAGTGAAAAAGTCGAACTTTATTTTAGAGTAGCCGCCATTTTTTTGAAAAAAAAAATGTTTTTCAGTTTTGCAGGTTCATGAGATAGCGACATTCGTACTAATCAAAAAACACTGTCAAAATGTTGCAGAACAGATCTAACGTTGCATACTGTCTCCTAAAGTCTCGCAACAATTCATTACTTGACTTGATTTTTATGGTACTTGACCTAAATTTGACTTGAAACCTAGCCACAAACTCGATTAATATTTTAACGTCCAATTACGTCAAACATAGATTACCCAAGTTTCATTTACAAGTCAAAACTTCAAGCACAAATCATTTCAAAAAATGGCTCTCTACTTGACTTGAATGTATAATCTTAAATTTAAAACTTGAATTATTAAAAAAAAATCTAACAATAGTAACTACCATCATTTTGGGACATACAACTACCAGCGCCATGACGATTATTTTTGGAACTATTTGTCTAGTCTACGTCTTGATCTACAACTCATACCATATACAAGTGATGAAAAGTTTGTCTATTTCAAGTTGAAGCCTTAAACAATTAAATTCAAGACCTTTTCAACTTTGAAATATTTGATATAGCAAAATGTCTGATCAGATTATATAAGAAATAAATATAATCTGAAATTCGGTTTTGCATTGTTTCCCTGATTAATGTCTCGTGAAATTACGATTGACCTTGAACTATAAAAAATTGACCCAATTTTTTTTTTATTGGCCGACAAAACTAAATCACTTAAAACCTTCTACATTTTTTACGAATTTTTTAACTGTTAAAATATTAGAAACTTTTAACCAAATAAAATATTAAGTTCTATATTAATATTTCAAGTTTTAATCAGCCGATTTACTTGACATTTGGCATGAATATTCTTTAAATATATCTCTCTCGCATGAACCAACAAAAAATGAAAAATCAAAATTTGTGATATTTTTAAAAAATTCGACAAAGTTAAAAAATTAGTGAAAAAGTCGAACTTTATTTTTGAGTAGCCGCCATTTTTTGAAAAAAAATTTTTTTAGTCTTGCAGGTTCATGAGATAGCGACATTTGTACTAATCAAGAATCTATCAGTTTTATTTTTCAGATGACCCCAAGGGTAGAAATCATAGCGACGAGGACACGACGTTTTTTTCCCCCCTCTACTTCTAAGACGCATAACTCAATGAAAAAAAAAATTTGAAATTAATTTTGTGTACTCTTTGAATATAAATAAACAAATGATAAAAAATGGATGGTAAAAATATCAAATGCTTTTTTTTTATCCATTGTCAAAAAAACGCTCGTAATTCGGGCCTCTAGACTAGAATACCCCCTTAATGATTGCCCTCCTAATATACCTTCAATAGTTCCTCCTTAAAGTTTATAAATTATACAATGCACATTTTCAATCTAATTAAAAAGTTCAAACACTTATTTTAAAAGATTTTTCCAAAATTTATTTCGTGTTAAAAAAAATATGCCTTTCAACTCTACCTGCTTAAGAATGTACAACAGTGGCGTGCGGTCCATACATGCTATAGATGCGCCGCATGCCTTAGGATTATAAGACAATTTTAAAAATTTAATATTTTTTATAATGTATTCATTTCATATTTTAATTTACGTAATTGCATGCATTGTAAAATGATTCTAAAAATACTAAATATTTTTATCATTTATAAATTTTTTAATTTACGTAATTATAAAAGGTATGGCTCATAAAATTGGCATAGAACAGTAAATCAAATGAACGGCAACAGCCGAATGAATGCGCAGACGACCTGCGGCCGTTGGCATCGAATTGATCGCGCAGGCGCACTAGTATGGGCGAATACTATCACTCTTGGCGTTTCACATTGCCGATTGACGGTTTGCAGATGCGGTTGACATTTTGAGACCATACAAATGTTCTGTTCTTTTGGATAAGAACTATTTTCGTTGTTTTTAAATACATTATATGATGCGGTCATTGATGATTTTGGTAAGATGGAGCGTCGAATAAGGCTATTTTTTAAAAATAAATACTGTAATACAATGTTTAATAAATAAAAAAAATTCCCCCCCCCCTTCTGCTGACCGCATGCCCTGTTTCAAAAGTCACCGCACGCCATTGATGTACAACTATACAAATGTACAAAAGTATTTTGTGGTAACCCTAATATTATGTCGGCTTAACAGAATTTCGTATTAACCGTTTTGATTGTAATTTTTTTAAATTTCCCTATTAAACTAAAAATGTACATTGTATGATAACTACAGTACAAAATGATTCAAACACTTACATTCATTAACTCGATAGCAAAGATTACATTTCCATCGTTTCGAATCAACAAAATACACAAATGGATTGATATACGTTCGACAGGCGCGACATCTTACAATCGTCGTACATTGAATAACCGGAAGATACTAAAAAAATAAATTCAAATTTTTTCCCACAAAAATGCCTTAATATCATTTTTTTTTTTGTTAATTTCCCAAAAATTACTTACATTCAAATCTTTAAATGGATGAATCAAAACGCCAAGTGGAAGCCGGGACTTGTTCAACAACGCATTACTTTCCGGGATTTTTGTCATTGTACATCGAAAAATTCTAGTCAAATAAAAAAATAATTGTATATCAAATTTTAACGGGAATAATAATTTACTTACTCGGGATGACAATTAGCCGCATCTAGGGTTTCCTGAGCCAATTTAACCCGTGGTGGATCAATCGGTTGTGGCGGCAAAACATGACGATTTTGAATCAAGTCCACGCTCTCTCCGCCCCAAATTCGATTGAATCCCGTCTGCGTTACGTTCATATTGCCAAACTGTTGATTCAAGTTATTCATCGCATTGGCTGGTTGAGCTGATGGAGGCGCAAAAGTCGCTTGATTCGGTTGATACATGGATGGTGGTTGTTTTTGATTGACTCCAGGAGGACCCCATTGTGGAGGGGGAGCACCTTGTTGTTGCGGTTGCCGAAATTGAGGTTGTGGTATGGGTGCCGGGATATTTGGTTGAGGCTGTGCCATTGCGTTATACATCGGTGGATGTGATGTGGGTTGCGGTTGTGTTGGATATCGTCGGGATGTAAGTGACGATGAGGTGGTAGGTGGCGCAGATTGTTTCGGGAGTGCCATCGTTGGTGGATTTGAATAGGTTGGTATTGCAGGTTGTTCTGGAAATCCTGGTTGTGATTTAGCTGCAGGTGGTGGAAGTCCAACTTTTGGTGGTTGTCCTCCAAGTGGAGGAGGTTGTGATGGTATTCTCATTCCAGGTGGTCCGCTTGATCCCATTGGAGGTGGTCCACGTGACTGAGCCATTGCATTGAAAGTTGACGGTTGACTGATTGGAAATTGGGAGGGTTGAAAATTTGCTGGAGGATATTTATTAGGTTGACCACCAGGAAAACTCGCTACTTGACTATCGTGTTGTCTTGGTGGTTGAGTATTAGCAAAACTTGACACTGTATTTTGACTCGAAACTTGACTCATTTGGTTACCAAAATTTTTACTCCCAACTTGACCTGTAGAACTAGATGTTGAATGTCCTACATTTGGAATTTGATTCCCAAAAAATCCCGTGTTTCCAGTCGTCGATGAAATTTGATTTCCAAAATTGTGGCTGCCAGATTGATTTCCAAAGCTTGACGGTGGATGTCCCATGTTTGGATTTTGATTTGCCGAGCTTGAAACTTGACTTGCCGAAGTATATGTTGGATGTCCCATTTGTTTTCCAAAGCTCGATTGATTTCCAGAGCTGGACACTTGACCTGCCGAACTTGATGTGGGATGTCCAACATTTGGAATTTGATTCCCGAAAAATCCTGTATTTTGACTATTGACAGGTTTAAAAAGCTCGGCTGTTTGATTTGATGGTGGGGGTGGAAACATTGAATTAACTGGAGGTGGCTGCATTTGGTTTGCTTGAGGTTTTTCTTCATGAAGGCCTGTAGGTGTCGAAAATTTATGTAATTCAGCTGTTTGATTTCCTGGTGGACCTAGTTTAAAATTATTTCCTTGCATTGGTTTTTCCGCGGAGTTTAAGGCTTGCGGCAATTTATTAGACGGCGAGAGTTGCGGAAAATTAAATGCAGATAGCGACGGAGCCGAGTTAAATTGTGCGTTTAATTTATTGCGATTTTCCTGATTATCCTGAGGCATTTGAAACGAGGACATCGTCGCCGCCTCGGTTTCATTTGAATTCACTTTTGGTGGTTCGGGAAAAGGCGATGTTCTCGGCGAACTTCGGTTACTTAACGACAGGTTGGTGTTGAAATTTGGTCCCACAGGTTGAGGCTTGGGTATGTTCATTTGGTTGGCTGGTGGTTTTTGATCGAAAGTCGGTATCGATTCCTCCACGTTTGATTTGACTGGCTGAGGATTGCGAAATGCCGACGGAACTTCACCGGGATGCTCGTTATTGTTCTTAATAAAACCGCGATTTTCTCTCGTATTGTCATTAGGACTTAGTACCGACTTGATGCTCGACGAGGTATCCGTCGATAGAGTGAAATCACTTGAAGAAATCGCCGATAAGTTAAGGCTATTTTCTCGGGAATCAACTTCACCGAGAGTCCCAGTTTCTTTAACTCCCACAGCTTGAAGGGGTTGTGAAACGTAAGTATTTTGTAAGTTCCCTGAGTTTGTTGGATTTAAGACTCGATGAATTGATTTTGAATCACCGAAATTATACACAGTCCCCCCCTGACTAGGTTTATGGGTAATCGGCGATAGAATCTCAACGTTACCATAAGCCGCCGGTGTGTTATTATTAACATTATTTTTTGTAGGTCCCACTAAATGGACATTCGTTATGTTGTTCGCTGGTGAGCTGGTAACTAGCGTCGTCGTAACATGTGGTGAAAATAATGCGTTTTTCGCACCGCCGCCCTCTTGGGGTTGGGACAAGAGGATGTTGCTGGCGGGTGGTGGTCGAGGTCGATTCGCGGCACCTGGTGGGAGTTGCGAGGCCGGAATGCGCTGGAGGATGTCGGCGTATTGTTTGGGTGGTAGTGGGGATGATTCTCGAGTCGATCCGGCGGATTTGTCGCAACCGTTTGACGATAGTAACGGGTTGATTTTCGGTGGCAGCGACGTCAAGTCAGGCCCGGGGATTCCATTCAACAAGGAATTTCGGGGGTCGTTTGGGTCAGACATTTTTTAGACGTAATCTGAAAATAATAACACACAATCAAATACCATCGATAATGACAGATAAAGCTTTTGAAAAAGAATTATCGAATTAATTATTCTTCTCTGGCACTTTGGAATTTTATAGCCAACGTCATGAACAATATTTTAGAATGACCAAGAGATATTCTTATAAAAAAATATTATATATTTATTTCCTTGACTGACACCAACTCCAAAAATTACAATAGTTGTACACTATATCATCCTAATATCTAATAAGTTGTAGAAACTGCAAGGATAGGCAATTATTTTTTTTACTTTTTAGTGCATTTTTTGTTTAAGATTTTGTATTCATTTTGAAGTCGGTTTTTCATTTTGTTATAATTTTTATTTATTTCTCGATTTTAAGTGATCTAAAGTTAGATAACTGATTTTATTTCTTTGAATATGGTTAAACCTACTAAACGCGCTGCTCATATGAGGCAACGCTGTTAAATGTTAAAGGTTACTACATCATTCCTTTTTGCCCTTAAGGGTTGAAATTTTTCGCTTTTAAATAGAACTAGGTGAAATACTCTTTCCCATAGAAAAACAAATCATCGAAATTCAATTATTCAGTTAAATGTCACTATTTCATCCCCTATTTACATCCTTAAGGGATGGATTTTTTTCTTCAAATTGAAATGTGAACAATTTAAAGGTACGATGTACGTAATAGAAAAGAAAATTATCGAAATCGGGTTAGCCAGGAAAAATGTATGTTTTCATCCCTAATTTTTAACCCCTTATGAGTGGAGTTTTTTTTATAAAAAATGTTAGTTTTCAACCATTTAGAAGTGAAAGATTTCTTTCATATTAAAATTTGACCACACGGAAAGCACCAGCTTTCAAATAAAAAAAGAAATATCAAAATTGAGCTATCCAATAAAAAGTTAATATTTCATCCCCTAGTTTTCAACCCCTTAAAAGTAATTAATTTCTTTCAAATTAAAATGGGACTTCACGGAAAACACCAGCTTTCAAATGAAAAATATTTATCAAAATCGAGCTATCCAATAAGAAATTAATATTTCATCCCTTAGTTTTCAACCCTTTAAAAGTAAACGATTTCTTTCAAATTAAAATGCGACCACACAAAAAGCACCATCTTTCTAATAAAAAAAAGAATAATTAAAATCGGATCACCCAGTCAAAAGTTCTGAGGTAACAAACAAAAAAATATAGTCGAATTGAGAAACCTCCGTTTTTTTGAAGTCGGTTAAAAAATTTAACGCTCTACAAAATAGGTCTCTAAGAATTTTTTGATATATTCATTCCCTCAAAAGTTATTTGAGGTTCAACTTGGATTGATGGTCAAGTTTTACATTTTTTGAGACAACCATCAACTTTATGGGAAAATTTCATAGGTCATTTTTTTGTAGAGCATTTAATCTATAGCAATAATAAAATTGAAGATTTCTGCTTTTTGAATGGTTTATAATAAACACGTTACACGTTACCTGCGCGAGGGAATAAAAACAAAATTATTTTTCTTATCTGAGATTTTTATCTAATTTAAAAAATGTAAGGTGTTTTGTTAAATAACTTTTATTACCCACATTTTCATATATTTTAAACAAAAAAATCAATGCCATTTACATTGTAATTTTCCCCAAAAAAGACATTGTTTGTCCAGGGTAAACCTGAAAACGGCTGAACCGATTTCAATGAAATTTTCACATAAAGTTAAATATTCCAACTTACATTATAGGCTACTTTAAATTTCGAATAGTTTTCCCTGTCTGTTTGTTTGTTCTTCGCAAACTTGAAAACGGCTGGTCCGATTTGAACGAAGTTTTCACATACAGGTAGTAAACATTACAAAAAGTGCTATAAAATACTTTTTTATCCGCAAAAATTTTGATTTTCTGAGCAAAAAAATAAAAACTATAAAAAAACTGTGCAACGAAAAACATGCATCGCCAAACTTGCAAACGCTCAGCGAAGCGGGCGGGGATCAGCTAGTTTTCTATAAATCCAGAGTCTCCCTAAACATTTTGGAAGTCAGAGAGAGGATAGGTGTAGATACATTCGGGTCTATTCAATAAGACGTGTCACCAGCGCCCCCAAACTTCAGCCAGGGAGACCCCCTGTACCCCTTTGGCATGAATTAACACAGTTTTTGTGGATTTTACACGAACACATGGGGGTCAATTTGACACTATTTCAAGAAATAATTGGGGGTCAATTTAACAAGTTTTTAACAAACATTTTTAAATATAAAATCTTAGTTATAAAAAATTGCATGAAATATTTTATCGCAAAAATTTTTGTCATGGGAAAATTTTGTCCGGGAATCAAAACGCCTGATACCCTCTTATTCATTGAGAAACTTTTTTAAATTGAAAATACCACTGACCCAACTGCGAAAATGAGACTATGAAATTTACACCGTAGTGTGGACGCTAGACGAGACAAAGAACAGCGTCACTAGACGGTCTATAGACCATCTCTAGACGGTAAAATAAAATAAAATATTTTGCAAGTTTAGTCCTTGAGAATTGTTCTCCATTTATAGAAGACACAAATTAAATACATTTAATACTCAAATATTAGTTGAATTTGACCCGCAGTCAAAAAAGGTTGCCGACCCCTGGTCTAGAGACTAGCCATAGCCAGAGCTTCGTTGTTTGAGTATTTTATTTTGTCCTCTATGTTGGACTGCGAAAATAAGACTATGAAATTCACACCGTTGTGTGGACGCTAGACGAGACAAAGAACAGCGTCTCTAGACGGTCTAGAGACCATCTCTAGACGGTAAAATAAAAAAAATATTTTTCAAGTTTAGTCCTTGAGAATTGTTTTCCATTTATAGAAGACACAATAGTAGTGTAGTATAGATCAAGACGTAGACTAGACAAATAGTTCCAAAAATAATCGTCATGGCGCTGATAGTTGTATGTTACTAAATGAAGGTAGTTAGATAGTACTAAATTATAATTATACAGGTGTAAAATAAATAAATATTTTAATTATTTTGTTGATATAATTTATAATGTATCTTTTATTGGTTCCATTCGTTTTGATCCCCATGACAAAATATCGCCCCGACAAAAAGTCCTCAATTTTGATGTTAAAACATTTAGTTTTGTGTAAAACTTCGCGGTATCAAAAAGTGCACATTCAGTCAATGAATGATTATAATTGACAAATGACTATAATTTTTGTTAAAAAGTTTGTCTATATCAAGTTGAAGCCTTAAACAATTTAATTCAAGACCTTTTCAACGTTGAAATATTTGATATAGCAAAATGTCTGATCAGATTATATATGAAATAGATATAATCTGAAATTCGGTTTTGCATTGTTTCCCTGATTAATGTCTCGTGAAATTGCGATTGACCTTAAACTAAAAAAATTGACCCAATTTTTTTTTTATTGACCGACAAAACTAAATCACTTAAAATCTTCTACATTTTTAACGAATTTTTTAACTGTTAAATATTAGAAATGTTTAAGCAAGTAAAATATTCAGTTTTTCTAGGTAGATGGTAATTTATTTCAGGTTTCAGATTATATGAAAATTTTATGGATTTATTAAAATTAATTTTAGAGATTTTGGAAGGATTTTTTTTAATAGTTTCTAGATTATATTTCAAATGGAAATCTGGGGAATCTAAAATTAGCCACGTGGTTAATTTTTTAAAGTATGAATTTTTAGTATCCTGTACATGAACATAAATTTATTATTTCTGTTAGAAACTAAAGAACAATTTTTGTATCAAAAACTGCAATTAATTAATTAACAAGCAAAGGTTAAAGTTCAAATCATTTATCTGTACAGTAAAAATGGAGCTGAAAACATTAAAATATGACAAACTAAAACATTTTTTGGCATTAATTAATTTGCAGCTTTGCTCTATTAATTAATTACCCAAATGAAAAAAATAGCCAAAAACTGATACAAGTTCAAAGGTAAACCCAAAAAAGGCACAGATAATAGTGAATTTTCATCGGTAACACATAGAAAATGTTAAAATTGCCGATGAAATGTTTGAAAATGAAAATTCGATAGTCATAGTGCCCAGGAAGGGAGGAATCTTAACCCTAAAGTTTGATTGACTAAAATAAGAGAAAAATGCCACTTACAATTTATTAAATCAAATTGATGGTGTGAATGAATTGGACATCACGTAAACCGATTGTGGAAATATTGACACATTATTGTAACATTATCAATTAAATAAATGTATTTTTTATATTATATTTTCCGTTCGTGTGACACTTTGTGACTTACGTGGCTGCACAATATCACCAGCGCCTCTACCGGTTTTGCGGCGAACTCATATGAAAATGAAGCGGAATTTATGAAATTTAAATGAATATTTTTTTAAATAAAATTTATATCAATTATTATTAATTGCTTTAATTTTCTTGTAAATTTTCAAAATTTACTCATGGCTTAATAGCCACTGTTAATTCAGTTTGATAAGTTCACATATTAACTGCCTACTTCCAAGACAATAATGACGAAAAAACTTTTTCAAATTTCTTATCAATACCAAATGATTTTCTGAACTTTTTTTCTAAAAACTCAAAGATCTGTGAGAAAAAAACTGAATATAACCATTCCTAGAATATTATTGTTGCCATATAGTTGAAAAGATTTATCAAGACAAGTATAGAAATATTTTTTTTAAATTAATTAACATTTTGGCTTGGAAATGAAATAACTTACAAAATCAATACTTGAAATCGTGAGAAATCTTGTATCGGTTTTAAATTCAAGTTATCTCAAGCAACTTGAACATTAAATCAAGTAGTTAATTTCTCGATTGTTGCCATACGATCAACTTAAATCCCGCTAAAATCTATTGACTTTAATATTTTTTTTAATAAAATGTATATCAATTAATTATAATTAATTGCTTTAATTTTCTTGTAAATTTTTAAAATTAACCTATGGCTTAATAGCCACTGTTAATTAAGTCTGATAGGTTCACATATCAACTGCCTACTTCCAAGACGATAATGACTAAAAAACTTCTTCGAAATTCTTACTAATACTTAATAATCAATGCTAATACTTTAATCTATGCTAATACTTGCAATACTAAACGCTTTTAAAAACTCTTTTTTTTAAGTTATACTTCTTTAGGCGCATTATGAAAAAAATGATGAGAGTGAAATTTTTAGATGGGCGGCCATCTTGAGACAAAAAATAACAAAATGAAGTTAGCCACAAAACCACTGGGTTTCTTGGCGCGCGTAATTTGAATTTTTGTTGTATTTATTTACTTATTTATTTATTTTTATATTTAAATTAAAAATAATTATATATACAAATGACACATATTGTTAATAAATAAGTTATTACTTTTCTCGAATTTTGCAGTACCTGTTATAGGTACTATTTGAAGTTTAATGATGAAAATGATGTCTGCATCGCGGCGCGGTTTTAGAAGCATTAGTAGCGTTCTATTTTAACATCACAAACTAACAAGATAAAGTTGCCCGCAAAACGGCTCGGTATTTTTAACTAGGCGCGCAAAATTTGAATTTTTGTTGTATTTATTTACTTATTTATTTATTTTTATATTTAAATTAAAAATAATTATATATAAAAATGACACATATTATTAAAACATAAGTTATTACTTTTCTCGAATTTTGCAGTACCTGTTATAGGTACTAGTTGAAGTTTAATGATGAAAATGACGTCTGCATCGCGGCGCGGTTTTAGAAGCATTAGTAGCGTTCTATTTTATCATCACAAATTAACAAGATGAAGTTGCCCGCAAAACGGCTTGTTATTTTTAACTAGGCGCGCGTAATTTGAATTTTTGTTGTATTTATTTACTTATTTATTGATTTTTATATTTAAATTAAAAATAATTTTATATACAAATGACACATATTATTAATAAATAAGTTATTACTTTTCTCGAATTTTGCAGTAGCTGTTATACTATTTGAAAATTAATGATGAAAATGACGTCTGAATTCCATGCATATTCTTAGTTATCACAAAATCTGGGATTCTGAAATGATTCAACCATCTTAGAATAATAATTTAGTAACACAAGACATGAATTAGATTGAGACATTTACTTTGACAAGTAGCTACTTACTTTATTTCGCAATTTCTATGAAGCTTCGTTTTCATGACATCATGAATTGTTAACCAGAAAAATGATCCTGACAAATTTTATAAACGTCTTGCAGCTTTCTTTGGATATTATTTATTGATACAAATTAAAATATTATTCTCTTAATTTTATTTTTAATAATTATATCTTTAAATATATATATTATTATTATCAAATTAGAGTTTTTTTAAAAGTGATTATTTGAATAAAATTAATAAAAACTAATTTTTAATGATACCAAAGAAGTATAACTTCTCACGTGCGTACATAAGTACACGCAACCACTTTTTTATAAAAAAAAAAACTAAGGACCTGTGTGTAAAAAAAAAAACTGAATAAAACTTATCCTCGAATAATAATGAATATTTTTGTTGTCCTATAGTTGAAAAGATTTATCAAGACCTATAGAAATATTTTAACTTGCAAATGAAATAACTAACAAAATCAATACTTGATATAAGGATTTGGCATTTATATATCAATATTTGACTCAAATTTGGCTTGATTTTAAGTCCAATTTTCCTCAAGTAACTTGAAAATCAAATCAAGTAGTTATTTCTTGATTATTGTTGCCAAACTATCAACTTAAACCCCTCTAAAAACATATCTTTAATAACTAGCCGTTTCATTAATTTACTTTAAACCTTGATGTTATTTTAAGCCTTATCATTTAAATGGTTTTTATGGCATTCATATCCAAAATACTATGGAATTTTGAGGTTTTTACTTATGTCGAATATACTTGATGAAATTGCCAATAAAATATAATTTGTATCAAATAGACACGAAGTGCTTTAAATGTAACAATTAATGTAATTATTACAACTGTTATCTATTTTATTTGTATGCGGAATGATAAGTTCCAAGGTTAGCTGTTAACTGGATATGTTAACCGGTTCCTGATTCCAAATTTAATGCGACGAGCTACCTTTAAAATTTGCGGTTTATGAAAATAAAAAAATACTTAAATCTTATCATTGAGCTATCATAAAACGCGATTATTTATTTCCATTTTTATTTGAAATCATTTTAGGTTCTAATCTTTACCTTTTGGTAGTAGGAGTTGAAACAATTACAACATTATTGTTTGTTTAATCGATGTTCTTCCTACGTATCATTATTAAACTTTTATTATTACTCGTTAAAATAAACCCAACAACAATGACTTTCGTATGCAATAGGTTTATACAAATGATTGATTAGTTAAATACAATAATTTTTGTTTGGCTGTATTAGCTTCCATAAAAAAGTACTTTTAGTATAAAGTTTCGTTGTTCTAAACACCTTTTTTGTAGAGCGTAAAATTTCCTTTAAATCACTTTCTTCAGACTGTTGTTACGATGAAATGTTCCAAAGTTATAAAAATTCAAAAATAAAAGTTATTCTTTTTTATTTAAATGGAAAATTGTTTATATATATATATATATATATATATATATATATATATATATATATATATATATATATATATACTATCAATTGTTGGGCACCCTAATTTTTTTAAACGTACCCTAATAGAGTATACTTCATGTTTGAGACGAAACTTCTTAGGGATTCCAAACTGCACTCTTATATCCTGTACTTATAGGGGTTCGTCAAGTCAAGGAGCTGGATAGTGGACATGTTATGAAATAAATTAGGTTTGGCATTCTGACTTAAAAATGAAATAGCTTGCAAAGTCAATGCTCAACCTTTTGTTTAGACTTTAACTTGATTTCTTTTGAATTTGAGGCCATGAATAGCTTGAAATTCAAGCAGTGAATATTTACCTGTACTACACTAAAGGCGCAATATTTATAAGCTTTATAACTCTAACAATTTCGATGAAATTTACAATACTCTGTTCGGGGAGAGAGGAGGATGAAAAATTGGTTTTTAATTAGAAAATTCGTTTTCGGCCACGCTTTTAAGTATTTCATTATGAGCATTACATATATAAGTTTTGATTAGCTTTGGTGAATAATGGGTTGCATATCCATCAACACTAAATGCCTTGTTATATACAGTGATAACAGTGATTTTTTTTGCCCTTGATATAAGATTAATTTCTGATATAGTTATGCTCGCAATTCATGAAACTATCAATGATTTTGGAAGATTTGCTTTAGTTTTTTTTAAGGGGGTCATCCTATGTGATGGGCTGAAAAAATCGATTTTTTTTAAATTTTATAAATTGATTTCTTAACATGTCTTTAATACGGTAGTACAGTGATTTTTGAAAATTCGAAGTCGTTTTAAAGATACAGCAGGTGGAAGAAAAAGCTGTTCGGAGCGCTGAATTGCCAGTTGAAACTTTAAACGCGTTTTTCTCAAAACCGTGTTTTTCAAACTTTCCTCCATCGTATCTCAAAAACGGCTTGACCGAATGACTTGAAATTTATAGGATACACTCAACACATGTCAACGCCTAGAATAGACTGTTGTCAATCGAAAATTTTCAAAATCTCGATTTTTTTATAGCAAAAAACAAAAATAAAAACACAAAATTCGTAACTTTTATTTCAAATGTCTACCGAAAGTCCAATTTTTTGTATATTCATTTGATAATAATTCATTCCGTCTATTTAGGCTTACAGATTAAAACGCCGTTGTTTTTTTTTTTGTTTCGGATAAGCCAATCAGCCGGAATCGTGGAGGAAGTGCGAGCTCATTTTTTCGAGGTGGGGGTATTCAGAACGCTGTAACTCATTTTCTACACAATATTTTTAGCTTAAAATTTATATTTATACTGTCGAAATATATGTTAATAAATGATAATAAACTTAAAGCTCTATCTATTTACTGGTCGTAGAAAAAAAAATCCTAAAAAATACCTAAAAAACAGGCCGTCACAAGGGATGAGCCCCTTAAATCCATATTTTAATTTTACACTACAAGAATCGAAAATTATGAAAAAAAAAACTAATAGATATATTTATAATGAAAATTTAATTTTTTAAATTAGTATGCATCGAAGTAGAGATAGGAAAATGTTGACAACCCATTTTATACTTCGTCTTTTATAAGATTTTTTTCTATATTTTTTTTACGGGACAATCTCTTTTTAAAGGCTAGTAGTAATCGGCCATTATGTGGCTGTCCCATCTACCCTGATACCTTTCCTCCATTACTTTAAGACCTTAGTGGAGGCGCTCTTCCTGTTCCTGACTGTAACTTCCCAAATTATCAGAAAATCTATCCAGATGACTGCAGAGAAAGTGCAAATTTATACTTATATTTCTTAAAGCTTATCAACATTTTTGCACAATTCCTCTATAATTACCTAGAAAGTTTCCTAGCAATATAAATAAAATTTGAAGATCACTTAGTGGCGTGGTTGACTAGTTAGTTACCCTATACGCCTGTAGTGGTCCTTGGGTTCGAATCCCAATGAAAGCTCAAGATTTTTTTCATGGGTTTTCGGAGTCAACGATCGCTAATGACCATAGTAGTTGATGAGACCTTAAATGAACTAAAAAAAAAAAAAAAAATCCGAGCTTCACTTTTTTTAAGTGTCATAACTTTGATAAAATTTACATCTTTTATCAATTGCCGAGTTTGAGCACCATCAAATATTCCGCCTTTTAGTTTTTCCATGCTGAGCTTAGGAAATTTTCTACAAATTTACATTTTATTTATTTATTTTTTTTTTTTAATATGTAATGGTGGAAGTATGATTTTGTCTCCGTTTAGTAACGGCTTCTGTACTATGTCAGCACTTGGCTCTACCAACAGTTAAGGACTTTCTCAAAAGCCACAAATTTCAAATCTACACAATGCCTTGAGTAATTAATTTTTTCCAAAACTAATTAGAGGCCACTTCATGGCGTGGTGGACTAGATAATTGCCTTATACGCCAGTGGTCCTGGGTTCGAATCCCAATGAAAGCCTAAGATGTTTTTCTGGGTTCTCGCGGTTTTCGGATTTGATGGTCGCTAAGGACCCCATAGTTGTTGATGCGACCTTAAATAAACAAAAAAAAAAACAAAAGAAAAGAAAAACAAAAAAAAAACAAACCAAAACAAACAAAAACAAAAACAAAAGAAAAACAAAAAAACAGAAACAAAAAAAAAATAATTAGTTAGATATGCTGAAATTATAAAATCTCAAGCACATTCATTACTTTTATAAATATATTCGTAAACTGTGCACTTGAAAACATAAAAATTCGCAGAGATATTCAGGGCAACAATTTTTTTTTTTTTTTTTTTTTTTTTGTAGACCTGTGTAATAAAAGAATTTAAATCGTTGTTAAAACTTTTTCCTAAGAAGAAAGTTCGGCATTATAAAACTTTTTCGATCATGTGTAACATATTTTAGAAATTTTGACTCAACTCAACTCAAACGGTGGTTAAAATCGAGTCAAAAGCCACAAAAAAAAATATATTCGGGATAAAATTAGATAAAAGCACTTTTATATAAATCTTTCGTTTTAATAACACGTAACACTAAGGAATTAAAGGGAACGTTTCAATTGAACAAATCTTCATCAACTACTTTTATTTAAAATCATGTCAAATGCAAAAAATTCAACATTATTAAATGCGAAAGGCCGCATAAGAATCCTATCATTTAGAAAAAACGATTACTTATACAACTCAATAACTTCTTGTCATATTGATAATAATTTTTTTTTTTTTTGTGAACTATAACACAAGCTAATCACTTACCAATTACATAATATTATTATTTTTGTGTATAATTTTAACTTTTCCGATTATTATTTTTAATAGCTGGAGAGCCCAAGCGGGGATTTCGGGATTTACCAAAGCGCGGCAGATTAATATAGGGTGATACCTTGTACCTAGTTAAGTACTTCCACCAAATATTAGTCCCATATATATGGCCGCCCGTCAAGAATAAAGGATCAGATTAGTAAAAAAAATTGATCATTTGATTTTCTCGAGCGCGTCAGATTAAGATAGGGTGAGTTAGTTACATGCTAAAAGGTGTATATTCCACTAATCTGACAATTTGAGAGTGACGTTAAGAAGGGGGAGGGGTACAAAGTTGTAAAAAAAAACATCATCTCGACATTCTCGAGCGTGGCTAATTTTTTTTTTATTTTGAAGGGAATAAATCAAGGATTACGAAAAATATATAATCTGACGATTTACACAAGTCGAAGTAACAAAAAAGCATCGATAAAGTTTAATGCGTGCAGCTGCGTGATGCATATATACAAATTTTCCCAGGAAAAAGTTTCAAATAAAAGTTGTAGCCATTAATTAGTCTAAGAATCATAGTAAGTTTAAAGAAAATCGTTGGAGCCGTTTTCGAAAAAAAATTAAAAAAGCTCAAAAACTCCTAGAATAAAGTAGAGCTTTCGGTTTACCGATTTCGGCCAAAAGCTTCGCGGCACATCTAGGTATAATATGGAGGCTGAATGCCAAGTTTGGTAAAATTCGGATAGAGGCTTTCGATACGATATGGCTGTCAGACATGTCTGTGTGTGACAGTCATATCGTATCGAAGGCTTTATCCAAATTTCATCAAACATGAAATTTGACTTCCATATTATAACTAGTTGTACCGCGAAGCTTTTGGTTGAAATCGGTGAATCGAAAGCTCCACTTTATTCTTGGAGTTTATGAGCTTTTTAAATTTTTTTTCGAAAACGGCTCCAACGATTTTCTTTAAACTTACTATAGTTCTTAGACTCATTAGTGGCTACAACTTTTATTTGAAACTTTTTCCTGGGAAAATTCAAATATAAGCTGTATGCATATGTACAAAAAAAATGTTTTGTATTATTTTCAGACTAGGTGAATCCCTCCTGATAATCGTCAGATTATGAGACAGCATGTCTAAGGCATAACAATGAACCATATATATCTTAATCTGACACGCTTGAGTATTTCAAAATGGCGATTTTTTGCACATTCTAATAATAGCAGCGCGCTTGCGTCACATTCAAATCGTCAGAGATTTGTCTTAGGTTCACTTAACATACTCTTAGAAAATCTGACGCGCTCGATTAAATTTTTTTTTCTTCATTTTCTCAACCCTTACGTACGACCACCCCTATCATGGAAACAATCAGATTAACATATGTACATTTTTAAAAATACATAGGACATGAATGCTATCAATATCTGACGTGCTCGAGTATGTCCATATAACAATTTTTTTTTTAATTTTTGAAAATCTATAGCCACCCCCCCCCCCTCCCCGGTTGAAAAGGTATATATTATATGACATTTTTTTTTCTTTTTATCATCTAAGCTTCGCAACCCAATAGGTCTCGATGACGCTCAAGTAAATCCCGATTTAGCATCGTGGGCTCCCCTACTATAAGTACAAGAACAGATTGAAACGAACGACTCGAAATTGTGCCGTTTAAAACATAACTTGCATTGTGAATTTCATCATAACGTGAATTTTAAACGTATAATATTGGCTTTGTTCGCGGGTGCGATTCTGAACTAAATCAGAACTGTTTGTGTGTGTATTTTTTTAAAAAGAACGTATAAGAACTGATTCGTAATCGGTTCAAAATATGACCCGCGAACAAAGCGAATATATAATAAATATTTTAAACTCGATTAAAATTCTTAACTTTTATAAATATATCACATAAAAGAAGCATAGTCGCAAATGTAACAAGAAGAAAAACGACCATTTTAAAAACGAAGCGAATAAATGAAAGGTTTTTGTTGTCGATCAAAGCTTGAACAAAGCAAATTTCGATGCTTGATTTTTTTTCTATGATTATACGATACATATGCTACGTATTACAAGCTATCATTTAGCTTAGTTTTTTGGGAATGCTTTTACTGGAAATAAATACTAAAAAAAAAAATAGCGATTATAAAATGATGCGATGCGATTTAATTAATGTTAATTTTCGATATTAACTTATTAATATCGTCAGTACGTTCCGTTAAGTTACCGTTGTTCAATAGTTTTGTTAGATCTTGATCGATTTTATGTTCGTGTAAATGTTGTCGAATCGTTTCATATTTGATGGTTTGATGGAGGAATACGAGCAGATTTTCGACCACTTCCTTTTCCATTGACGTGCCATATTTGGTCAAGAGTGTCGATAGATTTGGTCCCAGATTGGCATCGATCAAAATTCGCTCGACACTCGGTGTATGGTCTGTTGTCGTTTCGTCCTGCTGGCCGAGTTTTGGATTCGTTTTGGTATTTTTATCACATGCTGTCTCGTTGTCGTTGATTTGTACATTTGTATGATTTAATATTAGAAGATTTAAGGCGAGCAACGCTTCATTTTGCATGACGGCGTGTTGCGATGGGATCATGTCGATCAAACATTTCACCGAATTGGGAACGAGGATTATATTTTTACAAGCTTCCGGTGAATGTGAATGCTTTATCAGCCAAGCTAAAAGTCGTGATGATTCACCTTTAACGCCCAAATGGTCGGTGCTATAGCACCAATGCACGATTCTTTCGATGAAATATTTTTCACTAGCGAGTTTTAAAGCTGTTTTTTCTACAAAAGAACAATCAAATATATAAGGGATAGTTGATTGAACAATATATCTGAGTTCACAGGAAAGGACATCCGGCTCGAAGGACCAATATCTACTGTACACAATAATGAAACTAAGGGATATTCATCTAGGAAATAAGGAACAAGAATACATTTTTTTTTTCAAATGAACAAGCACCAAATTTGAATATAAAACTGAATTATTTAAAGACACACCTTGCATATGAATGATCATTCGTAGAGTTCCTAGTAGTTTAAATACGACAGGCATTTGGTCACAGTTTAATAAAGGCGTTACAATATCGATAATTCCTTCGTTTAAGAGCACCGTTTTATTTTGAGCTGGAATCGCGAGGTTTCTAAGAGCACTCAATACGGCGTGATGCAACTTGATCTCGTTGTCAGGCATCTTTTTGCTGGCCAAAATATCTATGAACCAACAAAAATAAATCAATAACTTAAAATTTTTTTTCTACCAAGCTTATGTTTAATTTTCAATTTCACTAACCAATAAATTACTTATACAGGGTGTACCAGCTAGACCAGCCATTAAAAGGTTCTTCGGGAACTTCTAATGGTCGGTCTAGCTGGTACACCCTGTATATAAGGAATCGTTTTTATGGAAGAATAATTGAGATCTGCAAAATAGTCCTAGAATAGTCTATATCAGCCCCCTATAATTTCATGTTACAAAAAATTACCTTATTTTGTCAGTGCTTGTAAATAGCGCTAGTAGAAATAATTTTTTTTTTAATCGTCAGTCAAATTATTTTTATTGATATCATTATTATTGTTATTATATGAGATTAATTATGAAGTTGTCATTGGTGACAGTAACGATGATAATAGCATAAGGAACTGATAAATGACAACACAAATAGTTAACAGCTGTTGTTCAACTAAACTACCAACGCCATTCAAAGGTACTAAAACACGCGACACAAACGGTCACTTTTTTAAGTCTTTTTGGTATTTAAGTGACAGGGGGCTGGCCTATAGTCTATTATAGTCGGTACAGTTCTATTATAAACTGAAGGTAGTCAACGGAGAGTTCATTTTAAAATCAATGTAAAATCTTTTGTAATCTACCTAAGTATATATATATATATATATATATATATATATATATATATATATATATATAAACAAATGTATGTATGTCTGTCCTTTATGCATTCCTAAACTGTTCGACCGATTATGATGAACGAATGTACGAAAGAAAATTTTTGGTATGTCATCGAGAAATTCGGAATTTCGGATGGCATTTATTATATTAATAATTATTATATTAATTAATTATATCTAATGCAAATATGACGTCAGATTTAATGCTTTATGTTTCCATGGTAACAACAAATTTCACGTTTTTGTAAACAAGAATTGAATTGAAATTAACATTTAATTGCGTTATTGGTAATTATCTGATCTTTAGTACATTGAAAATGATTTATTTCATCAATTTGGTGTTATGAAAGTGAGATGTGAATTCCAACAACCTAAAAGTATGTGTTGAACTTTCTGCAGACCGATTGTTAAGATTCAATTTCTATTAAGGTTTTTGATGTATCGTTGGCATTTAGTATTTCCGTCTTTCCGTTATAAAAAAAAATTATTCATTTACGAACTTAAGTTTTGTTTTTATTATTTATTTAAATGTTGATTGTTAGGGTGCAATCTCTTGCATCTCTCGATTTCCAGCGATTTGGGTCAAGTGGTACAATTTCGACCAATGTACTGCCAGGATTTTGAAATTTAAACTACTGCCCAAGCGCCACTAGCGGCAAATTGTTGAAGCTTGCAATCGCTCAGATGGCAACCATCTTTTTACCAATTTTAAAATTCTGACAGCACATTGGTCGAAATCGTACCACGTGACCCAAATCGCTGGAAAGCGAGCGATGCATTAAATTGCACACTTACTTTAAATTAAGAATAAATAATCCTTTTGATCAACTATTGTGAATCAAAATTGAATTAAAACCAAGTTGAAAAAAATTACAATTGAGAATGACAACTAAAATTGAAAACGTTTGTAAACTACCAGTCAGTACTAAAAATTAACCAAAGACGCAGTTTGTCTTTTTCTATCTCGCTAAATTTCCTACAAGTTGCACCGTATTACACGATTTTTGTAATGGATATTCTAAATCATAAATATTTTAAATTCCATAATTGAACTTTAAATCCAGTGAACTCTCGATAAGTTGAACTCCTAAATACCATAAATCCATAGTTAATTTGAAGGTAGTTATCTTATGGCTTATCTATAGTTCAGCTCAGTAAACGTTCGAATTATCGAAGGAGAAGTTTTATTAATCCATTTTTCGATTCATTGACGGTAAAAATTGAAGCAATCAAAAAATTCTCTGCAGTGAATATGATGTAATTCTTAACAAAAAAATATCCAAGTTCCAAAATGACACCCGTAAGAATAATAAGGTTAATAAAGTTATTTATACACCCGTATAAATAACCAAGGCAAGGCTTAGAGTTCGACGTGAGTGATCCCGATTAATAAAAGTTTGATTTAGAGAATTGAAGCCCTTAGGAGTTCGATTAATAGAGATTCATAGAGGAGAAAATACACAGAGTTACATGAGGATGAATTAGAACAAAAAAATAAAAAAAATTACATACCCTAATTATAAGCCATAGGGAGTTTAAAGTATGTCAAACTTAAATTAGTAATTAAGGGGGTATTCTAGTCTAGTTTGAAAAAAATCGATTTTTCTTTTCTTTTATATTCTCAAAGTTTAAACCTTTAAGAATATTCCGTTAACAGGATTTTTCAAAATTTTAATTATTTTTGGACCAGGAATCGCTGATAAAAAATGTAAGTATTAACTACCATTGTATGGCCACTGGATGTAACTTTACTCGCGTTTTTCTCGAAACTGTCTTTTTCAAAACGATACCCACGATTTCTCAGGTTCTACTGGACCGATTTATCTGAAATTTTTAGAGAGTCTTCTTTATAGACTTGGTTATACCTGGAACTACCCCCATCCCAAAATTTTAATTTTTACTATTTTTAAAAAATTCGAAACAGTCAAGAAAAGTTGTACAAAAATTTTTTTTTCAGGCAGTCGCCATTTTGTGAAAAATGTTTTTTCCAATTTTTCCGTAGTTCCAGACATTGCGACATTATTCTAGATTAATAATCTTTTTTTTTTGGTTTCACATTGCTAGGAGGGTTGAAATCATGGGTATCGTCACGTGCCAATTTTTTGAGACCCCCCACTTCATCAGCTGCTTATTTTTGAAATTTTTAAATTTTTTTGTTTTTTTTTTTCTGTATTCTTGTAAGATTAATAAATAACTAATAAAAAAATGGATACTAAAAATATTAGTTGCCTTTTTTTATGACACTTTAAAAATGACCTGAAATTCATGCCGCTAGACTAGAATACTGTCTTAATAATTCATTGAAAGAATACTGAACTGCGAATAGTGAGATTTATAGGTAGGTAAAAATACGAAGATATTTATCACTATGAAAAATTTACGATTCCTGAGGAATAACTTCCTATGCCAACATATCTGGGCGTTTCTCTGTAAACTGGGCAACTCATTGTCTCAGCCCAATATTGTGTACAGAAATTACAAATGATATACGTTTCGTGGATAATTAACTAATCTACCTTTGCCCAACATTTAATATCCATTAATATAAACTTTATTCAATCAAAATCATTGATATAATCCTTAAAAAAACAGTCCCCTGGCGTGTCACCAAAGCAGTATAGTTACTTCAGACTAAATTTATTAGACCTGTACTATTTGAAACAATCAAATTGTTTCTATTATTAAAACAATATTGCTTAATTATTAATTAGTACTGTTTATTTTTTTAAAAAAACAGGAGTATTATTTTCTGCCCAGTTTACAGAGAAACACCCAGCTAAACTAACTTTTACATATTTTGCTATGACGGTTTTTATTAATCAATCAGGTTAATTTAGCTATATGGTCAGCGAAGCAGGCGGTTATCAGCTAGTTTATAAATAAAATATAGATAGAAATCTTTTTATACTTAGTAGCTTTTTGGAAATTCCATCCTCGACCATTTTGATACAATTACAATCTTTACGAGCGAAATTGCCAATGGCTAACACTCCGGTCGTTTGTAGATCTTCATCGTTTGACTCCAACCAGGAAACCATATTTCTGTACACTTGACCTTTTCCATTGGCATAGAGAAACATCATCGATTCATCTGAAACATGATTGTGTTAAAACATGGACATTTTTCGATTGAATTTTTGTTACCTCCTGTTAAGACTAAGACAATTAAATTGCAAACCATTTTCATAAGAGCGCGACTATCCTCATCTCGAACTAATTGCTTGTGCTTTTCTAACAACCCATACATTAATTCACACAAACCATGTTTGGCTAAATGCATTTTAATTTCATCTATTTAAAAAAAAAAATTGTAAATTTCAATTTTTTTTTCTGTTAAATTAATTGTTACCATTTTCAGCTTGGCCCAGTAAAATTTCTAGACATAGCTCGGAAACATCTGGATTCGTCGATTTTTCTAAGATTCCAATTAAACATTGGCAGATTGATTCATTAATCCAAGCATCTCCCCCATTGTCTAATAATAAAGTTAATATTAACAGTAAATGGGTGATGGAATCTTCAGCCAAATCGATGTTGGACGATTCAATATTTAAAATACTTTCGATTAGATCTAAAATATTAATTTCTAACGCTTTCTTTTGAATGTCTTCGTTCGATGCTAGGAAATTGAACAATAAGCCACAGGCGACTTTTCGAAAATTTCTATCATCCTCGACACCCTCTTTTACAGGGTGGATATTTTTATTTAATGCATCGACTATTTTTTGCAAGGCGTCATTGTCAAATAAAATGTTTCGAACGGAATCATTTTCGTAGCATAGATTTCCCAAGGCACGACACGCCTGGATCTGGCACAGTACATCTTTCTCCCCAAGTAACTTTAACAGGGTGACAATTATTTCTTTTTCAGCCAATTTATTGCGATTGCTCAAACTTTTTGCTAGTTCTGCGATACATTTCGATGTAACTCGCAACGTTTGTATATCATCAATTTTAAGTAACTTTTCAAACGGTTCAATGTCATTGATCGAGACAGGATTTTTGGCTGATATTATCGCATCTAATTCTTGATTAATCTGTGTGTTATTTTTGTCGTCGATCGCTTTCTTTAGAGATGAAAAATTAAAGTATTGTTCCGAAGTTGCTAGGGTATTGGAATAAATATGTTAATTTAATCAGGCTTTTATGATGGATTGTTGGTTACTTACAAGCCATTGGATAGATTGAAATGAAATCGTGATGAGATAAGAAGGAAATTAGTCTGGGCGTTTTAATTGAAAATATTTAGAAAAAATATTTGAAAATTGTCAAATATTTTGACGTTCATCTTGTGTTAGAACCATTTCCACCCAACTCGTTATCATCAACGCTCTGTTTTACCGGCTGCTTTAATTATAAACGCGGAAGCTGAAAACTGAAAAGACTGGAAATATGCCCTAAAAGAAATGAGCTTTATTAATTATTATTAATTTTATCTTTTAATTAAATCATTATTTTAAGCAAATAAAAGATCTAATTAATTAGATCAAGCCTGTTAAAAATATCCCACTTATGTCTAAATTAAAAATTAACGAGAGAGGCGAGAGAGAAATTTATTGATTTATCATTCAAGAAAATTTTCAAACATTTCATCAATCCACAATTTAATTCCTTCAAATTAATCATTGGACATTTTTTTTATGATGGGAAATTTGTGAAGGGTTTTATCGATGAGTGTACGATATTTGAAAAAAGGTAAATAAATCGAGTTGATGTATTTTCCTCGAATAAAAATCAATACAATTCACACTAACACATTGATAAAACTATATCACATGGACGCGGGCCCTCTTTTATACAGTGTTGATCAAAAGTGTAAGGACAATGGGGATGGAATAGAAATATTAAAACTAGCCCTTTTAAGACTAATTTGTAGGTAGATTTGATTTAAATGAACGTATTTCTTAGTCATTTTAATTTCTCCTTGTACTTAGGCAATTTTAGATACGTATCTGTCAAGAATAATATAGCTTTACGTAATTAACACCTGATTCATTTGATTTGGGGTTGTTAAATAAAACTTATTTCAAACATTGTTTCTCTTAAAAATTGAATCACCAAAGGTGTACTTTTAGGTACAAACGCCCATATTCAATTCAAAACAAAATATATAAATATTTTCAATAAAAAACTCAAGTTTAAATAAATTAGTTAGTTTTAAAAAGTTAACACAATTAATCCACAAGATAATGCGATCTAGCAAGATTAAATATAGCCTATGTCCAACCTGAAGATTCATTCGAAATACTAATGAAAGAATTTTTACAACCGAACCAATCGTTTAAAAGATAACCCCGTACATCTAAACTTCATATCAATAGTTAGGGGCCATTCATAAATTACGTCACACGAATTTCGTGATTTTGACCCCCCCCCCGTTCTTGTCACAGTTAGTCACATTTGTAAGACCCACCCCTCCTTAATGTGACGTCACATAATTTACAATTTTATGCTACGCACGGTGCATTTAGCGGCATTTATCAAAGGGCAATAGTGTCGGCGCGCAACACTATACACCAAGAAAAATTTTCGTAAATAAAAACTAGTTGTCAGAAGAGAATTTTTTTTTGCTCAGTGTAGTAGAGCGAGTGGCCGACAAAACAATTTGAACCTTATATTTCTACAGATAGGGTTGCAAATGTTTTTTGAGTTTTGAGATTAAAATAGATTTTAAAATGTGACGTCACGAAATTTAGGACCTCTCCCACCCCCGTGTCGCACAATGTCACATTTCGTCGACCCCCTCCCTCTCCCATAACGTGTAAAGTAATTTATGGATGGCCCCTTAGTTATAATTAATTATCATCTTGACATTAGATATAATTCTGCAGTGGTCGATAAATTTTTTAAGGGGGTCGAATAAAAAATAAATTTTTACTATCGGAAGTGTTTGAAGGACCAGTATTCTACGTGGAGAAGCCCAAAGTGTAAAGAAAATTCTTGAGACCCCCCCCCTTTAGATCAACAAATTTTGAGTATATTTTATGACTCTACTAAAAAAGGTTTTTGAGGTAGCGCCCCGAATGCATTCAAAACTTACCATATTTGCCGGACGATAAGACGCACTTTTTTACTCTGAAAATTTGACCTAAAATCAGGGTGCGTCTTATGGTCCGATGCGACTTATAGTCCAAACCATACTTTTTTTCTAAAAATGTATATAGATAAATTTTGGAGTGCGTCCTATCGTTCGGCAAATACGGTAATTTATGCAATTGGAAATTTGGAAAAAAAATATGATCGTTTTTTTAAATGTATTTTAAAACGTTATTATTAATAATATTGATATTTAATGCGAAAAACTTGTAAAAAATTTTTTCAATTAATTATAAGCAATTAAAAATTGATAAATTTTAACAAAAAATCACGTGACTGTGAACGCGCCACGATTGGTCACCATAGTTCTGACGTCATAATGGTAGAGCTATTTAATAACAAATGAGCGTTTACGGCTATTACGTATGATTTTTGTCAATAATATTGAAAATTTACTGTTAAAAAACGATTTAACCATGACAACAGAATTAAATAGATCAAAACATTGTATGAAAACTACCATTATGACGTCACACACGCTCGAATTTGTTCGGGTGCTGTCGGCGTGTCTCCAGTACTGGATTTAAAAATTTATTTTGATATAAATTTGGAATTATTGCGAAAAAATAAAAATACTTTTATTATAAAACTTATATATGATCTTTCCATTTATCACAAAAAAAATAATAAATTCAAAAGCTTAATTAATCATCTGGACTGCAAGTGATTTATGAATACCAATTAAAAAAACATACTGTTCCAAAGCTTATGACCGTTAGTGTATTAATGCTAAGATAAAACACCCTTAAATCATTAACATAAAGTGGTTTATTTGTTAATAAAAAAAAGATAGTAAAAGGTTTATAGCAAAATTAAAAACTGAGGAAATGATGATTTTTATTTCTTAGATCAATAATTTTTTTTATTAATTTTTTTAAACGAGATAAAGATTTTTTGTCGCCTAATTGAGGTGTGCAAGTGGTAGGGGTAAAAGTATGCTGAAAGCAACCCCTGTGAGTTGAACGTGTTTTTTTCCTCTCCCCCAATGTGTTGCGACGATGTTGATGGTGATGATGATGATGATGGGAGCACGGAGGACGAGGCCGACACCAATGAGATGATGAGATGATGTTGTATACGACGTTGTGTGAATTCGAAAGCTCGCGACGTCGCAGCGCATGAATCGAATGACGCTCACGTTCGTGGATCGATGCAGATAAAGGCAATGTTATGATTGGTTGGATAAAATCAATAGGGGCCAAGTCGTTTATCGATTTTTCGCTCTCCAGACACTATTCCACACATCGAGAGCCCCACACACTTTTTAACAATCGAATCGAATAGAGAGCCGTGGAGGCAGCAGTCAATTACAAACTGTACTCGAGTTCGTTGCTCGGTTCGCGATTTTTACTTGATATCAATCATTTAAGAGATTCACATTCTCGGTGCTTGTTTCCAATATTGTTCACGTCTATACGAATCTATCATTCGGTGAAAATCATCATCAGCATTGTGTGTTCGCACATATATCATCGCATGTGTCGTGTATATCGTCATTCTCCTGTGTATGATTTTCTTCGGCTTTTCACTGGTTGTCTATACTACATCAAACCTATACCCATTTAAAATCGAAAAACTAAACTGAATTCGATGTTAAAATTGTAATTTTAAATGTGAATTTTTTTAAAATTGTTTCCATTATCATAGCATGTGTAGTGTATATCGCGGCTCTTCGTCATTTTCCTGTATCTGACTGATTTCCTCCAGGCTCTTCGGGTTGTCTATATACTACTTATATTAGTGCAATAAACGTTCAAAATCATAAACTAAATCTAAAATCCTATGTGAAAATTGTAACTTTATGTGTAAAAAAGTAAGTTACCATTTTTATTTAAACCGGATTTTCCTCTTGTAAGATTTCTCCATTGATTGCGATTCATAACATTCTGTCATTTTCTATGAGTTCATGCTGGTTGTCTATACTAGTACTTAATATCAAATACATGAAAAATGAAATAAATTTTTCTAAAGATTTTTTAAGTGATTACAAATCAAAAATATCAATATAGTTGATCATTAACAAAAATTTGCAATTTCATGTAGAAAAATAATTTTTTAACCCTGATTTTTCCTTGAGAGGATTTTTTTTTTTAAATTGATTGTGAATCAAAAATTATTATTATATCGACCAGCAATCGCGTCCATGTGTGTGTGTGAGACAATGGACATGGTCCCAATTAGGGGGTGAACTAGACGAAGTTACGGAGGGTAATTTTCAATTCAAATTATTGATTTAATTATAAACGAATAAAAAAATCGCATCCCTTCCGACAATTATTCAACAGTTGCATTGTCGATTTCATTCATTTCAAATCGAGTTTTTTAGTTTTTATCGTCAGATAGCACAAGTAGGAACCACTTGAATTATTTTAAAAAGGGTTTTTGAAAAAATATTTATAAGTAGCTGATACCCGCTCGCTTCGCTGAGTGTATCTAAATTTAACTGATTGATTAAAAGATTCCCTACGTTCATAGCGAAGTATAAAAATTAATCTATTGTGACAGAAAAAGATGATAGATACTTTCACACTTTAGATCCAAAGAAAGTTCATCAAAATTCGTAAAACTACTTCTCAAGAAAGAGATGTTAGCTGTCTCACATTAGTTTCTATACGATTTTTAGTAAAAAAGTAACTGTATTTCTTCCTTAAGGAATTGAAAATCTATCATACCAAATGTCATTTAAAACCCTACAGCTATTTTAGGGGGCATCCATTAATTGCGCGAGGCGTTTTTGGCGGTTTTTGAAATCCCATCCCCTCCCCTCTGGTAAGATGTTATGAGATTTGGCATATATCATTCCCCCCAACCCGCAATCTAATGTAATATATTTCAAAACAAAAAAATACGTGATATTTGGGTGACCTTCCCTTTCCCCAAAATAAGATTAGATGAGATTCGGCTCGACCCCATCGGCCCCTGAACGCCTCACGTAATTAATGGAGATTCCCTTAAAAGAATAGATTAGTAGCCATCCTACAGGATCTTTATCAAAACTTCATTTACAAGGTTTCCAAGGCTACTTTGACATCGTTCAATGCTACTTTGACAAATTAAAAACTTTTTAAAAAAAATAATTTAATAGAGTATAAACAATCTTAGAAAATCTAAACTATACTCTATTAAATTATTTTTTTTTAAAAATTTTTAATTTGTCAAAGTAGCATTGGACGATGTCAAAGTAGCCTTGGAAACCCTGTAAATTCGTTCCGTTAAGTAATTGTTAAATTTTGATATTTTTAGTTTATTATTTTAATACGTTTATTTCTAATGAATATCTTCGACATTGAACAATGAAAAAATTCAAATATTTTAAAAAATTTCATTATTAATTTTATCGTGTGTTAAATTGAAATTCATATTTATTGGCCAGTAAAAATTGCCAATTTTTTAATTTCACTTTTGTAGAGATTTCTTTCGTTATTGTGTAAAATTGGAAGAAAATGCGTTAAAATTCTATTTCACGAACTTAACCGAAACTTTTTAAATGTACGGTTCATGTAGGATATAATTGTTTTGCCATCCCATGGGAACTATGCATTATTCTAGCCTTAAAAGTAAGCTATATCATTCTCCCCCAAACTACCACATTGTAAAAATCATATCAATCTTTAACTCTGTGATAAACAAAAAACATATCTATCCCACGGGAATAGTACATCTCTCCTGAGTAAAAAGTAGCTCAAATCTTCTTAAGGAAAATGAGTTAAGACTCTATTTCGTGAATTTTAATGAAACTGCTTTTAAATACACGGTTTTTATAGAATACATACTTGTTTTTCTATCCCATGGGAACCGTTTATTATTCCGGTATGAGAAGTAATCTATATCATTTTCTGGCCCCTAAACTACCACATTACAAAAAAGGAAGTTAATCTTTTGCTCTGTAAAAAACAAAAAAATATCTATCCCACGGGAACCGTAATTTTTTTCTGGATATAAAGTATACTATATGTTAAACCGGATTATAATCTATAGTTATGCCAAATTTCATCCAGATCCATTCAATACTTTTTGAGTGAAAGAGCAACAAACATCCATACAAACTTTCATATTTATAATATTAGTAAGATGTTCATTGAAAATTTTGGGGTTTTTGGGAAACCCCGTAGTACTGCGAGCTATTTCGGGTAATCCCCGAAATACCGCGCTAAACCGTAATAGCGCTAAACAAAACAGCGTTAAGCGTGGTCTTACGATCTGATTCTCAGCCATTAAGCAGGTGAAAATTATTATCAAAAAATTTTTTACTCTGTCTTGTGAATGTATCGCAATAAGAACAAGATTTAAAGAAAAAAAGTCCGAATCAAAATTTATCTAAGGACACTGTAACTCCCTGCTATTAAATGGAGTTAATACAGAGTTCATATAACGGGTGAAATATACGAAAAATAATTTTGGGAATTCCATTATAACATGAATTGCATCCCTTCCAACAGTTATTCAACAATTGCATTGTCGTTCTTGTTTTTCAAATCTTCAAATTTTTATTGGCAGATGTCGCAAGTGAAAAAAAATTTAAATTTCAATTATTAAAAGATTTTCCCCGATTATTTCTAATTGAAATTACTCGATAAGAAGTTGAACTTTGGTTATATATTTTAACAGGGCCGAAATATTTTTATATTTATGAGTATAAACAAATTATATTTTAGTCTCATTGGGTTCTAATGATATTTTTTTTTTGTTTTAGATCAATTTCTAGTCAAAATGGCTGCAACTTTATCCAGTGATAATTATCAGTTAAAATGGCATTCTTTTGGTGCACATTTGCATATGTCGGTGGCAACTTTGTACCAGTCGGAAAGTTATACGGATACCATCCTATGTACGTATGATGGTCGACAAATCAAAGCTCATCGCTTTGTCCTGTCCCTGTGTTCCGTTTATTTCCAAAACGTGTTCCGACACCACATCAAGAGCATCTCCAGTTTACCGTTGATCGTAATAATGCCGCCCGACATCGACTATAAGACGTTAAAAACCTTAATTCAGTACATTTATTGTGGCGAGACGACCGTTTCAAATGATATACTCGAAAATGTCTTAAAAGCGGGCGACACGTTGAAAATTCGAGGTCTTTGGCGTCCGAAGAACTCGACCGATTCCCAGAGTGAAAGCTCGACTCCGGTTACAACAACGACAGCGACGACACCAACCACAACATCGAACTCAGCACAAGCACGTGGTGAAATTCCTCCAGCCAAAAAAATCATGCCCACGATGAAGAAGATAATCCTTCCATCGGATAAATCTCGAATGACAATCCCACTGGATCAAACCGCCAACAATGGAATCCGGATCGAAAATATTCACACTGAAAACGATGCTAGCGCCACCACGGTCCAGCACGAAACAATTCGAGTGAAATCTCCCGAGAAAATTTTAAATGTTCTCCCCAAGACCGTTGGTAAGACAAGTGAAAATGGTGATAATAACACGGTGAAGAAGATGGAGACGACGCCCAGTTCCGGTGTGATTCAAACACGACGCATTTCGGCGATGTCCGACGAGAAAATTTCGAAAGAAACTGCGTCGATTTCCGTTCCATCCACATCAAGTGAAAATTCGAAACATTCCCAAAGTGTTATCAAAGTCATTTTAAAAACCAGTAATACCACATCGACTTCCAACACGATATCAACGTCATCTACGTCAGCGCTCATGCACAAGCAGAACTCGAATGATTCGAGCTCAGAACCTGATAAGCCCAATTCCAACGGCGATGACGATTCGGAAAAATATTTCGTAATCAAAGAAGAACCTCTCGAATGGGATCAGTTAGAAGATGTGGATCTATCCGAGAATGAAATGCTTCACACGGAAATGACCATCAAACCAGAGATTATCTTTCCGAATGATGACGACGACGACGAGTCGTATCAAATGAAAATCGAAGAGGATAAAGAGGAAAATTATTACTCGCCCCTGACGTGTGAGTTGTGTTCAGAAACGTTCACACTACCAGCAGAATGGGTGCGCCATATTGAGGGTCATTCGGATTTGTACCAGCCGGCAAAACGACAGAGACGTGGTCGATGTGCTGCTGTAAGTTATTATAACTCATTTCAATCAAGTTGATTTTATTTTATTTGAATTTTTAGGATGAGGGTACAAGTAAATTACCACCACTAATATGCGATCTATGCCAAAAATTGCTTCCAACTCCAGCCGAATGGGTTCGACACATTCAACAAACGCATACGGAACGAGAGCTGGCTGCCAGTAACAACAGCTCAATGCCCAAACAAAAACCAGTTCGGCCAATCACCGGTTAGTATTTGCTTATATAAATATCAGTTGCAACTACGCTATCTGTTATTAAAAAAATGGTACTAGTTCAATAGAAGAAAAATTATTTTAAAATCGTTGGATCGCTCCTAACAGTTGAAAGATAGGGAAAGTTGAACATTTGCTGAGGACATTTAACTTTTGTCTAAGTTTCGTCCCGTTTATTTTAAATAGCTGATACCCGCGACTTCGTCTGCGTAGGTTATTATGTTAAGAACATATTTAATTTACAGAGAAAAAACATTTAAAAAACTGAAAGTAAAAATATATTAAAAATTACCGGAAAGAACTTGGCGTAGAATATTTTCAACTATATGCCAAAAAATAGCTTAACTTCAGAATCCGCTATTGCTCCATGTATAGTTGTTAGTTAATCAATAATTAATTTTTCAAAAATTTGTAAACTCAAAAATATAAATTGCTATATAACTTAATCCAAAATAATCACTTTTTTTTAATTGTTCCTTAAATGCTCTTTCCGGATTTGCAATTGCTTCAGCTTAATTATTTTTAACTATTTACACATTTAATATTTACATAAAAAATACTAAAAGATAATTTAAAAAAAAACTGCATGAACTATTAAACTATGAAGCCTACGCTCAAATATGAAATAATCAGTAAGCAGTGGAAGGAGAAACACTCTCTCTGCAGCCCATGTGCATTAAACCGTTTTCCCCACTCAGAGAAAAGACTGAGAGAGCCAGATAGCATGAATACACGTGCTGCCATCTACTCCGACTCTCTCTCATGAGCATAGATAAGTCGTAAGCTATCGCAACATAAGTAGAGCTATAATTCTTAACTGAAATACATTTAATGTATAAAGAAAGAAGTATTATATTTGATTCTATTATTTCAGAAGTTGCAGAAGTCTCGCAAAAATAACGAAATAATTGAATCAAATATAATACCGCTTTCTTTATACATTAAATGTATTTCAGTTGAGAATTATAGCTCTACTTATTTTGCGATAGCTTACGACTTTTCTACGCTCATGAGAGAGAAGAAAAGCGTTCCGAGTATATTTTGACAGAGAGAACCTTCTCTATGGCAGACGTTCCGAGTGTAGAACGGTGGAGAAAGGAACACAAACTGACTAAGGAATAGTTCCAAACACTCCTAGTCGGAGTAGATGGCAGCACGTGTATTCATGCGATCTGGCTCTCTCAGTCTTCTCTCTGCCCCACTCTATCAAAACGACGAAAAATGCCCGCTTAACGCGTTTTGCTTGTAAAAATTGCATTTTTTAAAACTTTAATTACTTTGTTTTTAATGAAGATATCGTCATAACTTTTTTTTTAAATAAGAACCAAGTATATAAGAAGTAAAACAAAAACAAAAATTATTGAAATCTATCCAGTAGTTTTTGACTTAAAAGCGAACATTGGAAAACAGCTATCCTTTTATTTATATAGATAAAAAATTAAAATTCTCATCGAGGGATGAGGATAAAAATAGTTTTCCTTATACTTCAAAATGTCAAAGAAATATATACAAGAAATACAACTACAGATGTACCGATAAGAGTGGGGGCAAGATGGTACATTTATGCAACTCTCTAGCCTACGATTACCACTAATTTTCAGAAGCTAGATGTTTTAATGTTATAATATAAAGTCTTTGTCTTAAAGAAATAGCTTTAAGCTTTTTTTTGAATTTAGACTAGTACCTAATAAACAATTAATTGGTATTATATTAAAAAAAAAATTTCTCTACTACTAAAGTGTTTAAAAAAAAATCTTATGGTGTCTAAAAATGATAGTATACAAAGTGTCACAGCGTGACCGGCCAATGGAAGTTTTCGGAGAACCTGAAATAATAGAAATGTAAATTGGGATTATAGCTTAACTGGATTGGAGCTACCTTCCTAAAATATTTTTAGTTTTCGAACACTTCCGGTTTTACCGGAAGTCGACACCAAAATCATTTTTTCAAATGGCATGCCCTTTTTGTTTTTACATAACTCGATTGAATTAATAATTTTGAGCATCCTTCATAATAACAAGACCTCATCAAATCCTTAAGGGTTTCGAGGAAAAAAAACTTTTTTTTTTTTAATTTCTTCAACAAACGGACGTCTTGTAAAAAGGTCCGAAACTCCCATATTAAATTGTGTAGGAAGCTCGACATTGGTTCGTTTGAGAGCTTATAGATGCTGTTACACTCGAGATTATCAAAAGTAATCAGTTGTTATTACTAAGTATCTCAAAGTGCATCGTAAAACACGTACTGAATTATGTAAAATATCAAATTTTTTAAATGACACCACCTAATTTTATTAACCTTGCTTGGTTTTTTTTTAAAATTCCCCACATTTTCATAATTCATATCCCCATAGCCAAGTGTGAGGATTTTCGAGTTATCGTTGAAAATAAGAAAATTCAACGTTACACCCGTAATTTATAACCAAACTTTATGCTGTATGCCCAAGTAGTTAGCCATGTTTTCAGCTAAGCCAACTACTGTTTACTTAAAAAATATATTTTATTGAAAATAATTTTTTAAAAAAATAATTTAAATTAATCTGCCCCGGATTTTTTAACCAACCCATTTTAATATATTTCCTAATTTACTAAATTCATGATAAAATAGGTTTCATTCTATTATCAACTCGGTGAAGATCGATGTAGGTTCGGATCTTCTACAATAAGATTTGCCTCAATCTTTTGTTTTGTTTTCCAGAATTTTTCTTTTTTTATAAAAGCTTATCGTAAAAACCATTTAAAAGAAAGAATTTAAAGGAAAACCCATGCTCTACAAAAAAAGGGCCTTGGAACAAAATTCCTCAGATCATTGATTTTAAAGATATCAGATTTCAAAAATAACACTAATTAATTGTCTTTTTTGTCCTAAGGCTTATTGTTTACTGTGCGTTTTTTGCAGCTTGAGTACTGTCCACTTTGTATCAATATTAAGGCCAATTGTCCACTTTGTCGTCATTTGCCGCATGCGTATAGTGGACAATTGCCCTTAATATTGATATTAAGGGCTCGTTTTGGTGCCAAAATTTTTGTATCAATATATAGTAACAATTCTTTGGCAACATAAGAATTTTTTTTAACGGTTCGAAAATAGTGTTGTAAGCATTTATAATTTAAAATTAAACTAAATTAAATTTATAACTACCTTTAGTTTATAACTAATGACCAACAGCTATTTTAGTACTACTTTCTTGGTGTCAATACGACATTCTTCTTCACGAGATATACGTTCCAGTGGCGTGCGGTCCATACATGCTGTAGATGCGCCGCATGCCCTGGGATTGAGACAATTTAAAAAATTAAATATATTTTAAGATTTATTCATATTTTAATTTACGTTTTATTTTATTACGTTCATAAAATTAGCATAGAAATTAGCAAAAGCCGAATTAATGCGCAACGACCGTTGCATGCGATTGCTTGGCTAGAATTGGCCGCGCATGCGCACAAGTATGGTTGAGTACTATCTCTCTCGGCGTTTCACATTGCCGGTTGACGCTTGTAGATGCGTTTGCCGTTTTGAATCAAAACATTGAATTTAATTGTTACTGATACTTTTCGTGACTTATTTTAATTTGTTTACCCAGACCGATACAAATGTTCTATTCTTTAAGATAAGAACTATTTTCGTGGTTTTTAAGTACATTAAATGATGCGGTTGTTGATGATTTTTGTAAGAAGGAGCGTTGAATAAGGCTAATTTAAAAAAATAAATACATAATATAATACCATGTTTACCAATTAAAAAAATAAATTTAAAAATTTTGGTTTATGTTAAAAAGTTACCGCACGCCATTGATACGTTCCTGTACTACATCGTAACTGTCTAATAAATTCTTTTAATGTTCTAGCTGGAAACTTGAAAATTTGTAACATTTGCACAAAGCGCTTCCCGTCACATGCAAGTATGGTGATCCACGCCCGGACTCACACCGGAGAGCGGCCGTTTCTCTGCACTTTCTGTAACAAGGGATTCAATGTCAAGAGCAATTTATTGCGACATTTACGAACGTTACACGACAAAATCATCAGTTCGACAGAAGTAAACGACAAACCCGACTCAAACTAAAACGTTCATCATTTACATTATCCATCAAAGGCCAATATGACGATTCAATGGACAAATCAAGCCATCGTTAATGTGGCACCAAGACTTAATTTCTTACGACGGAATTATTTCATTATTATATCTGGGCCTAAACTTTTTAAACATGTAGATATAACGATATATTATATATTTTTCTAAATTTATCCTCTTCATCTTGTAATTAAGACATTTTGATCTCAGTAATTTAATGAAGAATAAATTTTTGCGCTCGAAAATTGCCTCAGTCATAATTTATTGGCGAATATAATGAGTCGCATAAAATTTATTTTTTTTTTTTAAGTATTCATATAGTAAGAAAAACTATTTATTTATTTATTATAACAGTACTGATATGATAAGGAAATTTTAAGAAAATAAATCATTTAAGATTATATTTAAATATAATAATTTATACTTAAAAAAATAAGTTTTACAAGTTTTTTTTTTTTTCGTTTCGTAAGGCAAATCCTATTCGAGGAGTGTATGAAAAGGTTTGTATATAAAATTGTTTTAAAAGGAAATAACTTAAAATTACTTACACAAATATCCGGATTGAACTATTAATAATTGGAATTGAGTGGAGGAATTTAAAGAATTTAGTGATGGTTTTGGAATCTTGTAGGGTGTATGTGGGAATATTAGATATACTGAATTCAATTATAAAAATAAGTGTAAAAAAAAAAAGATTTAAAAGTCGTTTAGCTGTCATCATCCTCGATTTTCGGGGCCAGGTAATAACGAATGTGGCCAATATCTTTGATTCTATATTCGACCACCAAAGGCACGTTGGCGCTCATCGATAATTGAACCTACAAAAGAAAAATCTAAATTATTATTTTTTTTTTTTAATTTAACTGGTGTTACATGGATTTTGAGTTTAACGAAAAAATTAATTTTCTAGTTATTTTTAATATAATAAAAGAAAAATGTTTGAGTCTATGTTGTTTAGATAAATCTCTAATCTTACTTATATTATAAACGTGAAGTTTGAGGTATGGATGTTTGTTGCTCTTTCACTCAAAAAATACTGATTGTATCTGGATGAAATTTGGCATAGATATATATTATAATCCAGTTTAACATATAGTATACTTTATATCCAGAAAAAATGTACGGTTCCCGTGGGATAGATATTTTTTTTTGTTTTTTTACAGAGCAAAAGATTAACTTCCTTTTTTACAATGTGGTTGTTTAGGGGTCAGAGAATGATATAGGTTATTTCTTATACCGGAATAATGAACGGTTCCCATGGGATAGTAAAACAAGTTTGTATTCTATAAGAGCCGTGAATTTAAAAGCAGGTTCAATAAAATCCACGAAATAGAGTCTTAACTAATTTTCCTTAAGAAGATTTGATCTAATTTTTACTCAGGAGAGATGTACTATTCCCGAGGGATAGATTTTTTTTTTGTTTATCACAAAGTTAAAGATTGATATGATTTTTGCAATGTGGTAGTTTGGGGGAGAATAATATAGCTTACTTTTAAGGCTAGAATAATGCATCGTTTCCATGGGATGGCAAAACAATTATATCCTACAGGAACCGTACATTTAAAAAGTTTCGGTAAAGTTCGTGAAATAGAATTTTAACGCATTTTCCTCAAGAAGGCCTGACCAATTTTACACAATAACGAAAGAAATCTCTACAAAGTTGAAATTAAAAAATTGACAATTTTTACTGGAAAATGAATTCCAATTTAACACCCGATAAAAATTAATAATGCATTTTTTTTTAAATATTTGAATTTTTTCATTGTTCAATGTCGCAGATATTCATTAGAAATAAACGTATTAAAATAATAAACTAAAAATATCAAAATTTAACAATTACTTAACGGAACGAATTTAAATGAAGTTTTGATAAAGATCCTGTAGGATGGCTACTAATCTATTCTTTTAAGGGAATCTCCATTAAGTACGTGAGGCGTTCAGGGGCCGAGCCGAATCTCAACTAATCTTACTTTGGGGAAAGGGAAGGTCTCCCAAATATCACGTACTTTTTTGTTTTGAAAAATATCACATTAGATTGCGGGTTGGGGGGAATGATATATGCCAAATCTCATAACATCTTACCAGAAGGGAGGTGATGGGATTTCAAAAACCGCCAAAAACGCCTCGCGCAATTAATAGATGCCCCCTAAAATAGCTGTAGGGTTTTAAATGACATTTGGTATGAAAGATTTTCAATTCCTAAAGGAAGAAATACAGGTACTTTTTTACTAAAAATCGTATAGAAACTAATGTGAGACAGCTAACATCTCTTTCTTGAGAAGTAGTTTTACGAATTTTGATGAACTTTCTTTGGATCTAAAGTCTGAAGGTATCTATTTTTCTGTCAAAATAGATTAACTTTTACATTTCGCTATTAACGTAGGGAATATTTTAATCAATCAGTTAAATTTAGATACACTCAGCGAAGCGAGCGGGTATCAACTAGTGACAATATAATCGTACATTACAGTACAAACCATGCGCAATATACAATTATAATGGCAATATTTTTATAAAGCGCATGTCTTGTACCGTACAAAGTACGGTTTTAGTATCATCGGGAACAAATCATGTTTGATGGCTTTACCTGACTTGAAAGCGGAGTTGCTTTAGTGAATGAGTTCAAATATTTGCAGGCGAATGTAAGAGTCACAGGCTCTTGCATTTCGATGACAACAGCTTCTTCCTCCTTGTCCACGGAGGCTGTTTGCGCCAATTTTATGTTGGCACTTCCAATGTCGCCCGAAACACTAAATTTGACACCCTCCTTCGTGCAAGCAATGATAACACTTTCGCCGAATTGAGACAAATCGCGACAAATGCGCGCAAATTCGGCACTTGGCATACGAACAATACACGAATAATCAGTTTCCTAGGATAAAAAAAAAATAAAACAAAATAAAATCCTTGAACACAGCTATTGATATCAAAGGGGAGGAAAACGTAAACTGTACAATATTCTGTGTCTGTAAAATACATTTGTTCTTAAATAAGGTGACCATACGTCCCGGATTTTTCTAGAAGCAATATTTGTCTGGGATTCAGGTTTTTTGTCCGAATTTTTGAAAAGGTTCTTATTTTCAATATATTTCAACTAGAATTATTTTTACAAAAATTGACCGAAAAAATTGTGCATATCAAAATACGCGGCACGCTCTAAAAAATTTGAAGCATACAGAGAACTCTCGATTCTGCGAATAGTATTTGTTGTGTATAATTTTTATTAAAAGAATAATTAAAATAATGATATTTAAGTTATTGAACTTAACTAACAACCCCTCCCTCCCCCCGGCGATAAGTTCCCGTCCCGGATTTGAAATAAAAAAATATGGTCATCTTATCTTAAAGCAGTGTTTAGTGGCAAAAAATTAATTATTTAAATTGAGAATGGTCATAGTCAGTGGGGGAGAGGCTGCCCCTCCCTGCAAACCCTCACATATACGTCCCTGGTGAATAGCAATTTCAATTGCAAAACTTACTGGAATCCCAAGATGTTCCTGGTCCAGGTTCATCAATTTCATCTCATAATCGGAGACTTTCTCTTGGTTTTGCGTTTCGAACATAAACGTAACGGTATCAGCGTTATCCTGAGCTTTAATTGTAACTATGTCATCGTTATTGGCGCACTTTAAGATCTTCGTCATGCTGCGGGAGAAACAAAGAATCCATCATTAGTCTGTAGGTTATGTGCTATCCCAAAACTTTACCTGGCTAAATTTAATCCCAGAGATAAATTGCGATCGCATCGAAATTTATCGAATCCATCGGAACGTAATGTGAGTGAAACTAAACTAACGTGACAATTATCCATAGCCTGCAGAGAAATTCCCGAATCGGTACAATCGAAAGTTGCCTCATTTAACAAATCCCGAACGGCTTCCAGTACTTTTTTTAGTACGGAACTTTGAACTAAACGTGCCTCAAACATTTTTTTTAATGGTATTTTCAAATAAAATTCACAATTCACAAACTGAAGTCGCCAAGACTTGAGGTTTCAACAAAGCGCGCGGTTAATCTGAGCCTCTTGGGTCCTAACAAAATTTGATTCGACGAAATAATAAGAAATGTATGTCAATTGATTTATCGTGAAATGTTTCTGTTGGTTTTATCTTTGTTTAACTCATTGTTGTCCAGCTTGATAGGTTATGAACGTAAGTCGTTGCTAGTATTAATTTAAGCCGGGAATGAATTTGATTGGTCGAATCTTGCGCAATCTCGATTGGTTTATTGGCAAGTTGCCTCTAAAATTTAAAAATTTACAGTTGCCGTAAATTAAACTAAAAATAGCCTTTTGCTAAAGAGAATATATTATGAAGTCTTACCCTTTACAGGATCAAATATAAGAATCATAGGAATTTTCAGTTTCCCGGCTGATAAAACAACATTTAATATTAGAAAAACTCATCCATTATGTAGACGTCTTGGGACAGTTTTCATCATTTAACTTGGAATTGATTGTTCGTACCATAAAAATTAAGAGGAATAAAAATATTCCTTATATTATTTTATGTAAAAAGTGTTCAGTTAATAATTTGGCTATCATTTATCGGTTTCGAGGAAATGGCATTCAAAGTTTTCAACAATCGAGATAAACAATTTCTACCCTTAACCCCCTCCCCCGTTCCACTTTCCCACCACAGATCGACCATAATTTATTTTTCCGTTCATTTTTGTTATATTCTCCTTCTTTTCTAATGGATTTTATCCTACTATAATTTTTTTTCTGTTCAAAAATTATCTACCCTGGTCTATAAAGAGAATATAATATGAAGTCTTACCCTTTACAGGATCAAATATAAGAATCATAGGAATTTTCAGTTTCCCGGGTGATAAAACAATATTTAATATTGGAAAAACCCATCCACTATAGACGTCTCGGGACAGTTTTCATCATTTAACTTGGAATTGATTGGCCGTACCATAAAAATTAAGAGGAATAAAAATATTCCTTATATGATTTTATATAAAAAGTGTTCAGTTAATAATTCGGCTTACATTTATCGGTTTCGAGGAAATGGCATTCAAAGTTTTCAACAATTGAATATGTGGATTTTTCAAAAATTACTTCCAACAAAAAACATCTGAAAACTGATAGAATTTAGGATTAATGGATAGATAATATAATATTCAGATAATATTCATAATAAAATTATGAAACTTTGATTAAACTTAAAATCGATCATTAATGCACCTGTTGGATTATTTTCGTCATTTCCACGTTTTCTGGTTTAGTCATCCAGGACGTCCCCAGCTTTGGTCTATAAGGGTTAATCTTTGAAGAAGTATTCTGTGTGCAAAATTGTTAATATGAATCCTTTTTTCGTTCTTACTGCCCTTTGACGGTGGATTCTAGCAAAAAATATCAGAAGAGGAAGATTAGGGAATTAAATTTCTCATGAATACGTTTTTTTCATTTTTTCAATAGGATTAAGATTTAACGAAAAACGGAAGAGGAAAATGGTAAGATTTTTATATACGGTAGATACAGTTTTTTTTTTACTTCAAATACAACCATTTTCATTTCAAATAACATTTTTGAATATTTGAGTATTTGAATTAAAAAAAAAAAACTGTATATATTAAAATTTTATTGGATTCAATCATAAGATGTATGTTTAATATATTTTAAAATTCAAAATTCTATATAATTGTAAAATACAATTTTTCATCGATTTTCTATATGGAAAATGCATTTAAAATGCCTACGATGTAAAATTTAGTGTTTTCACATAATCAAATCAATTCAAAAAAATAGATAACAAAAATGTTCCATTGCATTTGGTTTTTGTTCAAGTAAAATCTATAATTAACATAAATGTTTAATGATTAAATTGTTCACTTTAAGTCCCGAAAATCACAATAATTAATGTAACAAATAATATGATAACAATTTCATTGACTTAACACCAACATTTCTTTGGTAACTGGAAGAAAAAAAAAATGTGCTTAAATCACGATTAGGGCACGTGATTTAAGCTTTCGTATAACTATAAGAATATGAATAAAGCTTTGCGTGTGATGTGAGAAACCCATTGATGGGTCCAATACTATCTCGGCCTTAAATTACTCAATAAATCGTCGCAAACGACAGCTGCTAAATTTTTGTTAGAAATGTGAACCGAACCAGTAACTAGTTGTTCGATATTTTCTGAATTATCTAGAAAATATAACGTGCGAGCTATTGGACTAATCAAAATGGAAATAACTCGCTCAACGATTATTTGATAATATTGTAATAAATGCGCTACAGTTTGACAATGTTAGGGCCGCGATGCGAATGAAATCTGATAGAAGACCCAATCTTCCATAAACGACGGAACGAAAGCGCTGCATTTATTGAATTTCACGGCCGGACGTAGTTTCATCAGCTGCTTTTCGTACATCTCGAGTGGCTCCGGTGAGCTAACACCGTTACCCTAAAAAAAATTCTAATTAACTTTGTCCCGTTATTAATAATACAGGTAAACTCTCGATAAATCGAACACGAAATCTATGGGTCGATTCAGTTCAAGTACATATTCAGCAAGACAAGCAAAGCTTTTTGTTAAGAATACGACCCATTAATAGTTGGGGAACCCAAGCGGGGATTTTGGGATTTACTAAAGCGCGGCAGATTAATATACAGGGTGATACCTTGTACCCAGTTAAGTACTTCCACTAAATATTAGCCCCATATATATGGCCGCCCGTCAAGGATAAAGGATCAGATTAGTAAAAAAAAATTAATCATCTGAAATTCTCAAGCGCGTCAGATTAAGATAGGGTGAGTTAGTTAGTTACATGCGTAACGAAAGGGGAGGGGTACAAAGTTGTAAAAAAAAAAACGTCATCTCGACATTCTCGAGCGTGGCTAATTTTTATTTTTATTTTGAAGGGAATAAATCAAGGATTACGAAAAATATATAATCTGACGATTTCCACAAGTCGAAGTAACAAAAAAGCATCGATAAAGTTTAATGCGTACAGCTGCGTAATGCATATATTTGAATTTTCCCAGGAAAAAATTTCCAATAAAAGTTGTAGCCATTAATGAGTCTAAGAACCATAGTAAGTTTAAAGAAAATCGTTGGAGCCGTTTTCGAAAAAAAATTGAAAAAGCTCAAAAACTCCTAGAATAGAGTAGAGCTTTCGGTTTACCGATTTCGGCCAATAGCTTCGCGGCACATCTACATAGGTATAATATGGAGGCTAAAAGCTAAATTTGTTGAAATTCGGATAAAGCTTTCGATACGATATGGCTGTCACACATGTCTGTGCGTGAGTGTGTGACAGTCATATCGTATCGAAAGCTTTATCCAAATTTCAACAAACTTGAAATTTGACTTCCATATTATAACTAGTTGTGCCGCGAAGATTTTGGTTGAAATCGATGAACCGAAAGCTCCAATTTATTCAAAAAGTTTTTTGAGCTTTTTCAATTTTTTTCGAAAATGGCTCCAAAGATTTTCTTTAAACTTACTATAGTTCTTAGACTCATTAGTGGCTACAACTTTTATTTGAATTTTTTTCCTGGGAAAATTCGAATATAGGCTGTATACATATATACAAAAAAAATTGTTGAATTATTTTCAGATTAGATGAATCCCTCCTGATAATCGTCAGATTATGAGACAGCATGTCTAAGGCATAAAGATGAACAATATATATCTTAATCTGACGCGCTTGAGTATTTCAAAATGGCGATTTTTTTGCACATTCTACTAATGGCAGCGCGCTTGCGTCACATTCAAATCGTCAGAGGTTTGTCTTAGGTTCACCTAACATACCCTTAGAAAATCTGACGCGCTCGATTAAATTTTTTTTTTCATTTTCAACCCTTACGTACGACCACCCCTATCATGGAAACAATCAGATTAACATATGTACATTTTTAAAAATACATAGGACATGGATGCTATCAATATCTGACGCGCTCGAGTATGTCCATGTAACAGTTTTTTTTTTACATTTTTGAAAATCTATAGCCGCTCCCCCCACCACTGAAAAAGTATATAATATATGACAATTTATTCTTTTTATCATCTAAGCCTGGCAACCCAATAGGTCTTGATGACGCTCGAGTAAATCCCGATTTAGCATCGTGGGCTCCCCTACTATAACATGAAAATATACACAATTAGTGGGAAGCAGTAAAACTATTCGACTTCTCGAGAGTACACTGTCTTTTCATTTTAGTTACGTGAGTCATAAATTTTCCTGTAGGCTTTAATACTTTGAAAGACTTTTCTAGGATTGTCATAATAAAGTTCCATATCTCGCCACTGGGTGTGTCGGATATTGGAATATCAGTTAGGTCCCCGAAAACATAGTCAAATTTACGCCCTTCCTCGATGAACTTGTCGATCAGTTTCATGCAATCACCAACAATTATCTGTTGAAATAAATCGATGTTAATATTTTTGTTACGGTTAAGCTTGCAAACTGTTAACCTTATAATTTGTTCCCTGTTGATTTTCTAAAACATCACCACAAATTGACTTCATGTATTTATTGCATGCTTGCATCACCATTTCATCGATCTCAAGCATTGTAACCATCTTCGGTTTCTCCTTCAATAATTCATAAAGTAGAGCACCATCACCTCCTCCTTTAGAAACACATAGATAAAGGTAATACAGCATTTTTAAATCATGCTTATATTTAAACTAAGGGATTTTTATTAAGTCACAATTTTATGTAGACTAACCAGAAAAATTAAAAGATTCTAAAAATATTCCCAAATTAATGCGTGATTTTCTAAGAGTTACAACTTGAATTATTTTTTTGTGTGTAGAGAAAAAATGAAACAAAAATTACTTAAACGTTTCTAGTTTTTAAAAATGAAGCTGAAAATTATATAATTCTGGAAGTGTTTGAAAAATGGTACGACGATTAATAAAAGAAATGGTTTTCTTGTGTTCAAAATGATTAATTTTAATAATTTTTAAGAAAATGTTATCCTCTTAAGGGGGTATTCTAGTGTAGAAAATTTTTAAAAATCGAAAGTTTGAATGACCTGGATAGAACTGAATAGACATGGATGAGACTTAAATCATGGATTTAAAAAAAAATCGTTTTCTCAATCTTTTTAAGGGTTTTGATTACGTTGTAATATGGTTGGTTATGCATTTACGTATAGCGGGTTGCCTATTCATCAACATTTAATTACTTATTGAATGCTTTGAATGTATGCTGTAAATTCTACGAAAATTGTTATTGGACTAATCAGAATAATCATTTGACCCCTTTGAAGAGTTTGAATTGTTCAGCAACTATAATTGGGTGGAATTATACGCTGTAACGTCTTAACCAAAGTTTTTAAAAAAAATTGAGTTATTATGATGAAAGTACTGAGTAAATACTCTAATATATTATATTTAATTAACCCTCCATATCTCTCCCCCATTTGTTGGAAAATTGTCGTAATTGCATACAGTGTTATTTAAGAACGCCATTTCGCATTAACGTCGTTACTACAAACTTAAGGAAATATTTTAATGAATTAATTTCAAAATTTTGAAAGAAGACGTTAATAGATACTAGAAGAACCTGGATTTTCAAAAAGTAACTGGTATAGAAAATAAATCGGGATAAATGCATTTCGAATATTATCAACTAATCAACCACTTTGATAATAACACAATATCTCAAGTTTTAATCAGCCAATTTACCTGAAATTTGTCATGAATATTCTTTAAAGATCTCTCTATTGCATGAACCAACAAAAAATAAAAATTTGAAATTTTTAATATTTTTAAAAAATTCGACAAAGTTAAGATATTAGTGAAAAAATCGACCTTTATTTTTGAGTCACCGCCATTTTATGAAAAAAAAATTTTTTTTTTACTTTTTTAGATTCATGCGATAGCGACATTCGTACTAATCCAGGATCCATCATTGTTTTATTTTTCAGATAAACACAAGGGTAGAAATCATGGCGACGAGGACACGGCCTTTTTTTCCCCTCTACTTCAAGGACGCATAACTCAATGAAAATTTTTTATTTTAAATTAATTTTGTGTACTCTCTGAGTATAAATAAATAAATGATAAAAAAATGGATAGTAAAAATTTCAAATGCTTTTTTTAATCAATTGCCAAAAAACGCTCGAAATTCGGACCTCTAGACTAGAATACCTCCTTAAGTTTGATGTAAATTGGGTTGCCTACAAAGGTACATTAATAAATGTCAAAAGCTGGGATTTTATTGTAAGCTTTTGAAAACTTAACTTTTTGATTAGAATCAACTTCAATTTGGATTAAATTAATTTTGATTAAGTTAATTAAATATTAAAGTTACATTTAGAAAAAAACTTGATGGTAATAATTTTTTTCAATTTAAGTTTCAACAATGAATCAATGTTACCACACATTTTTGACAAAGTTAATTTAAGAGTGGCAAAAATTTCGTAGAATTTTGAATAGTTAATTTACCTAAAATCACAATTTCTTTGTTCTGGTAGTTTTCTTTACCACGCTGCATCAGAGTTTCAGTATAGATGAGATCAGCCTCCGAAATGTCTGAAAATTAAATAATTTAAAGTTAATACGACTTGTTCATGAAATTTATTGCAAAAATAATCAATTTAAAAATAAAACGTATAAGACGAAATTCGGTTAACACGAAATGCTATGGTCCCAATTAAGATTATTCGGTCCTATTCCGCAAGACTAGTCATTTTCCTACTGGAAATATCTCATAGGATCTCATAAAAAATATTATAAAACTCTCATAAAAATTACTAAAATACGAGATTGCTCATAAAAATCTCTTAAAATATCATAGAATAATTTTTAATATAAAATCTCATAGGAGTTCTACTTTAGGCTGAATCTAATAAAACTCTCATAAAATCTCATAAAAATTACTAAATTACGAGATTCTCATAAAAATCACATAGAATAATTATTAATATGAAATCTCATAGGAATTCTACTTTTGGCTCAACCTAATAAAATTTTTATAAAATCTCATAAAATTTACTAAATTACGAGATTGCTCATAAAAATCTCATAGAATAATTATTATTATAAAATCTCATAGGAATTCTACTTTTGGCTCAACCTAATAAAACTCTTCTAAAATCTCATAAAATTTACTAAATTACGAGATTGCTCATAAAAATCTCTTAAAATCTTATAAAAGATAAGAACCAATAATTCTATGCGAGTGTATGAGATATTAAAACGTTTTTTATGAGATTTTATGAGATCCTATTAGATTTTTCCAGTAGAGTTGTCAAGTAAAACGACAATTGTTACTTGACGACGAATGAAGTTCTTATTTAAACCCGACAATTGTCTATTCAAAATATGGGAAAGAATACCAAAAAAACAAACAAGCAACGTTTCATACACGACATTTGTCGTGAAGCGATTGCTTACAGAATATGCATTTGAACTGTCGCGTCGTCTCACTTGATAAGTAAAACGTATTACCAAAAAGTTAAACTTTTTTTGGGAATCACAGGTTAATATAAAATTTCACTTTTTTCGTATTAATCGGATTTCATCTTAAAAAATAGACCATATTTTCAAAGGCGTAAAGTGACAATTGTCGTCTCACTTGACAAGTGACAAGTAGCACGTATTATGGAATAGGGCTCTATATATAAAAATCTCAGAGGTAGGCGATGACCAAGGGGTGCTCACTTTGAATTTGACGTCACTGGAACGATCGGGTTTTTGATCGGGTATGATCGGGCATGATCTTTCTGACAAGTGACAGAAGCGGCCATTATCTGTCGTTGTTTCTTGTTGTTCTTATCGTTCTTATTGCGCCTTATAGTTTGAAATTTATTTATGAACATAATAAATAATAATAATAAATTTGATTTTTCTTTGTTATTTTACTTTAATTGAATAATAAAGATTTTTTCTAGAATCTATACCTGGTTAGCTATATATTTTGAATTCCCGCGTTTGTCGATCATCCCAGTGACGTCATTTTCAGAGATCAAAGAAACGCCGCCTAATCAAGTGAGCATACCTTATGTATCTAATAACCTTGGGCGATGACCTGTAAGCGATTAAGCCAGTGAAAAAAATTGAGGTCTTGTTAGGGTTGGGGAGAGGGTGCTAGATGTACTAAGTAAGATGTAAATGATTTCTTAACGGTTAGGTCTCTGGTCTATACCGTTTTAACAGTATGTACATACTTTGTAGTTCATCAAGCACCAACATGTTGCCCAAACTTTTCGAATGGACAATTTGTACTTTTTGGAATGGAGATCGTTCCTCAAATACGACCTTATCGATATCATATTCTAGTAAACGTTCATCTGTAAAAAAAAAAGAAAAAAATTTTTTTTAAATATAATTAAAAACAAAAAAATTGATTTTACATCAAATATACAGTATTTACAAACAACACTCAAATTTACAAACATTAGATAAATATTGAAAACTAAGTGATTATTCAAAGTGCTTCTTTAAAAAAATGTCTACGATAAAAAGCAATACATGACTTGTAAAATATGTAGATGTATCAAAACTAAAATACAAATTTAAAAAAAAAGTCTTTGAGGGAATCACATGAAGATGACGAGATCGACTGAAATGACAAATTTCTTTTATTTGGTAAAAGGGTTTAGCCCAATAGCCATAAGCAAAGTGCCCCAGGAGGTTTTTGAAAAATGCTTCAGTGTGCTGTTTTCTCTCGATGAAAAACTTATTGTCGCACAATTTTAACCCGCTACCCCCACTTGTATTGGAGTTACGGGGGAAACTACCCCAGACGTTAAAATAAAAATAAAACAAAAATATTACTTGATTCAAATATTAATACTAACAATATGTGAGTATGTATGTAGGTAATCTAAGATAGAAAATAATTACGAGTAGTTATTATTTGTTACACTTTCTTTGAATTTATTATTAGTATTAAGAATGGATAAAAGATCCCTGCACTATATTGTTAATAGGCCTATTAAAAAATTTCAAAAATTAATTTCTTTCTCAGGACTTTTTTTATTGGCGAAATCCATATTATGGCATATTTACAAGCCATAAAGCAATAAATGCATTGACTCATGGCTGTTTTTTACAAACCTGTCTCTGGATGACCTCATTTTGGTGGTGAGCGACAACTAATTTCTTAAAGCGACTTTTTTTTTTTAATATTTTTCATCATTTATAGATTTATAAAAATTCTGAAAAAAATATATATTATGCGTTTTATCAATATCTACGTACAGTTTTAATTTCATGAAAAAATCTTTAATTGTTTTCTAGAAAAAAATTTTAAATTCTGGGGTATTTTCCCCCGTAACTCCAATACAAGTGGGGGTAACGGGTTAAAATTGTACGACAATAAGTTTTTCATGAAGAAGAATCAGCACACGGAGGCATTTTTCAAAAACCGCCTGGGACACTTTGCTTATGGCTATTGGGCTAGACCCTTTTACCAAGTAATTTTGACTAACCTGATGTTGGAAAGTACAATGAAAAAGTGCCACGCTTGATAGGCGGATAGGCTTGGGTTCGAAGCACGGCACTCACGCCCGAAGACACAGCCTCTTGGAAGTCACGTTTATGCTATAAACACACATTACACATGCAAACCAAGAAAAAAAAAATCGAACATAAAGGAATTGAAACAAAGGGCAGAACAAAAAAAAGTCCAAAGAAAAAAACCTAAATTTCCTATCAATCGGTTTCTCTCTCAAAAAAGCTGCAAAGTCCTCTTGCCTTATATACTTATCTGCTGCTCTCACTCGACCGCGATTCCCAATCGATTAGTACAAACGGGTCAAAGAAAGAAATAAACAAAGTTCTAAGAATTCTCTAAATATTCACATGCGAACTATGTGATTTTTCAATGGGACTTCCACTGGTATTTTTCGTTTTCCAATTTGTCATCGTTATAATCTCATAAATGTAATTTTCTAATTTTGAACCAAATACCATTGAAATATATTTGAACAGAAGAAATGGTGCCGACAAATGGTTGAAACAGGGGGACAAATGAAACATTGAGAACAGTATGAGGATAATGGCGAAATGTTCGTGCGGATTTCATTTTTAAATCACAAGTTGCATTCCAACATAAATTGTGAACCTTTTTTTTACAATTCCCATTTTGAAGTACTTGATTTTTTTTTTAATATAATCGTACCAAGGGCATTGAAAAAGTATTTTTAAATTGATTTCATTTCAAATGTAGCCGATTTATATTGTATTATGTATTATTAGAGGAGAGTATGGTTTATTATAATTATTTTTTTTTGTAAAAGATAAAAATATAAAACCAAAAACTTGGTTGTTGGAATTTTTCACATAAATTTTAAGGTTATGTGTAAAAAGTGTTAGCACAAAAGTTGTAGATCTTCTTACTACCTAAAACTTTACTATTTAACTTTTTTCCATAGGACTTGTAGTTTTGTCGGAAATCGAGATAAACCATTTCTACCCTTACCCCCCACACTTTTCCACTTCCCCACCTCAGATCGACCGTAATTTATTTTTCCTTTAATTTTTGTTACATTCTTTTCCTTTTCTAATGGGTTTCATACTACTATAATTTTTTTTGGGTTCAAAAATTATCGGTACTAGTCTACACATTGAAATTGTATTTACGAATGACTATTTGTATTAGGGTACCCGTCCACTTTGCTTAGCGTATCTTAAATTAAATGAATGATTCTTATAGGACCCTATAAGTATCTTTCATACCCAATAACTTCTTTTGCGTAAAACTTAACAAAATATTATAGGGAAATGTTCTTATGTAAGTGGTGGCCTTTCCATCAACATTGTATTAGTTGCTAAAAGCTTTGAATGAATGTACTTCGTGAAAAATGTTATATTATAATACTTTTTAGACGCCTAAAAAAACAAAACCTATTTTCAAATTTTTCGAATTGAACATTCAGTCGAGCAAAAATTTTAACCCTCGCTTGAGCACTTAGAGGTATTCTAGTGTTTTGAAAAATACTTCCTTAAAGGAAGACAGCTGTCCTCTCAAATAATTTCTTTAAAGCTAACAGCATATTCACCCCAATTTAGAAATTATTCAATCAAATTTATAAGTGGTAAATTTTTCTGGATGAAAATCTAAACTTAGTTTAAATATAATTCGTTTAAATTTAAAAATTTACTGATCATTATATCTATTTAATCTCCCATAAAAATTTTTTATTGCAATTTATGTTTATACAAAAAAAAAAAATATTAATATTTTTTAAGCAATTATCAGCTGAAAAGACCAGTTTTTTATTTTAACTATTTATTTTCTTTTTAGATTACGTTTCGTCGGTGTTATTCCGACTTCATCAGGTATTTTAAAAATTGTTATACCAAAAAAAAAAAAAAATAAAATAAAATAAAAATAATTTTTTACACCACCTATTGGCGCAGTGGTTAGAGACTGTAGTTCTCTCCGCTTCATGCGTCAAGTGGTACGGGTTCGATTCCCGTTGAATCCTAGACTTAAGATCTTAGACCTAAGAATAAAATTGACCAACAGAAATTTTCTGTGTTTAGACAGTCGTGATATGACTTTAGCTGTTAAAGCAACTTAAAGCACCAAAAAAAAAAAAATTTGAATATAAATCTAACAAAACAAAATTTCAGGTGAATAGGCAAATTTGAATATTTGAATTTAAATCGAAAATGTAATAATATTAAATAAATCAAAATGTTTCAAATATGTTTATTATATTTGGTATAAAAATTTTCAAGATACCTGATGAAGTCGGAATAACACCGACGAAACGTAGTGTAAAAAGAAAATAAATTGTTAAAATAAAAAACCTGGTCTTTTCACCTGATAACTGTTTAAAATATTAAACTATTAAGACCTGAAAATTAGTATTATTTTTATTTTTTAATTTATCTTTTGAACTCAAATGAAAAAAAATCCAGTTAAACGACCCCCAATTATATTAAAGCAAGATGTTCCAATATTTTGAAATGAATAAAAATCGATTTAAAGAAAACTTTTTCAAGTCCATAACGGTTTTGTTCCCGATAATAATAACATGGTACCGTGTACAGTTCAAGTCATGCGCACTAGAAACTTGTGATGATTTGTACCGTACACTGTACGGTTGTTTTGTCCATTGGTTTGATTATAGAGTATTGATAGTGCAAATAGCTAGGAAAGTAAAAAAGGTGACTTATAAAATGGTTGAATTGATTTATTAATAGTATGACCAAGTATACGAAAAAATTCTGAACATTTCCAAGCAGTTGAAATTGATTGAGTCAAAAAGATGTCTAAACAGTTATGAAAAAAAAAAAACTTAAGTTGAAATATCTAACCTGAACTCGATAGATAAACATCAAATTTGGCACCACGTTTGATAGGAGGAAATAATTTATGCCGAAAACTGTCTAAAGACACCCGTAATTTTTGTTCTAACGACTTGGAGCACTGGAAAAAGTCGCAATTATGATCTTGTTTAAAAACAAAAAAGAAAAACACCTTTTAAGAGAATGAAACACAAAAATGGGGGGGGAGTATTATTTAAAGGGGGCTGATGGGCAGAAATCAATTAGTGGTTGGGGTTTATTACCTCGAACGAAATGAGAGGTTCTTGATCGTCGGCTTTGAAATATTCAGCGTTGATCGTCAACAGGCCATGATCGAAAATGCGAAACGTGACCAGAGATCCTCGATCGCTGGTGTAGAGTTTGACGAAGCCGTCGTCCAGATTCGAGCTGTGGATCAATTTCAATGAGTGCAAATAGTCCTTGAATATGTTCTCGACTTTCGTTAGCAAATTGGCGATTTGATTGTCGGACTTAACATGGGCCGGATCGAATGAAAAATCAAGCATTATCGTGTGAACAGCCATTTTTCTAGTGGTATTTTCAAAAGACCGGTCGTCCCTTATCAACTGCATGGAAAGACCAACATTTAAACATTCATTACGATTAAATCGATTAATTAATTTTACCTTCTATATGCAACTAATAATTGAAATAAATTGACGGAATTTTCCTTGCTGTTTATGTCGAGCCCGCTATATATTCACGTTCATGCGTTTAAAAGCTTAGAATTTTCTTATATAATACATATATAGCCCTAATATATATACGGGCCGATATAAAGGCAATGTTTCACACGGCTGCCGAATGCAAATTAATTTTTCTTACAACAAATGCTACGCAAACATAATTTAAATAATTAATCAAAATCACGAAAATTGCACGAGTTGTTCGGTTTTATTTGCAACAATTAATAACAAATTGAAATTTTTATCGGGTTAACAACACTAACCTAGATAAATTCTCGATGCAATTAGTTCGGATTTTGAGCTGGTGCGGCGCCACTCGTTCAACTTGAATTTCGATGATGATAATATAATGTTTAAAAAATCATTAATTATTCATTATATTTGTTAAATTTGCAAGATTAAAGTATTTACTGACTTAAAATTAATGTTTTTAAATTAATTTCAAGGTTTTCAAACAAAAGGGATAAATGTAATAACGTAATTGAACAAAAACTGCGGCTAGCCACGTGCTGTTGCTTTTACCGAAATTTTCTTATCTTTTAAACATATTTACTCCAATTTCTTGTCTTTCTAATAATTAAAAAAAATGTTACAAAAATAATTTCAAACGTAAAAAAGTTAATAGAAAAAATTTCCATTATTCCCTATTTGAAATTGCTTTTTGATCTATATATAATTAATTTTATTCTGAATTAAATCAATTAATAATTGGGGTGCTAATAAGGCAACGATAAGGAAATTTTTATTGTTTCAAAATTTTGCTTTTCGTTAATCGATTTTTATTTTGCATATTATTTAAGTGGAAATTTCGATTGACCTTTTTCCGTGGCTGGTATGAAAGTATTGATGATATGTAGCTCGAGGCGCTTACTTGTGCGCAGATGACCTACATTAAGAATATCGAAAGTTTTTTTTTTTGTTTTTGAAAAACGGGAACCTATATTCGGGAGCTAACGGTCATAAAGGGATAATGCCCGTGATGCCCGATACGCAAACTCAAATCGCTTCCGTGAATTATGTAATAATTTGAAAGATCCTTTAAGATTAGTGCTGCAACCCAATACACATGGATGTATAGGCGGTGTATTTTAAAGGGATGACATGGGTAATAGTACTAGATCTAGATTTTAGAAAATTGCTAAATCCGGCCAAAATTTTGATATTGATGCTCTTTTCGAATGTTTTTTATGGGGTTTTGGATTATTTTTAATACAATACTGTACTGCAAGTAAAGAAAATATTATAACTTTCAAAACAAGGCTATAATGTATAGACACTAAGCGGAGTTGATAAGATAATTTTTTGTTAAAACAATCAAAATAATCAAGTATTGCACAAAATTAGTCTTTGTTAATTGTTTTTTTTTTCAATAATTGTCGGATTTCTAAAAATAAAATCCTATAAAATATATTTATTAAGTTCTTCAACGATAAATAGGGGCACTCGAGATTCGCGGGACAATTTTAGAAAGTTAAAAAGATGTAGAATAAGTTGAGGAGCTAAAAAAATAATTTTTATCGGACTTTATTTTTAGAAATCCGACAAATATTGAGAGAAAAGAAAAACTTAAAAAGGATCTATTTCGTGCATCCTTGATTATTTTTTATAGTTATAATCTGTTTCATAGTTTCTATGTTAATGTTAATAAAGAAATTTATATGCCAATATACAGTAGAAATCGTTTATAACGAACTTCAGGGGACCGTCAAATTTCGTTCGTTATAAGCGATATTCACTATAACCGATATGTATCGTCTTATCTAAAACATATCACGGGACCCGAAGGTTTTGTACGTTACAACCGGTTGTTCATTATATCCGGTGTCGTTATAAAAGATTTATACTGTAGTTCGTTGATATTTAATTTAGAAAATTGCTGGCTATGATAATCTCAATTTTTTTCTATTATCTTGATGTTGCAATATATTATTAAAAATGATTTTTTTTTAAATAATTAAAAAGTGTCTGTCCAGGATTTTTTTAGCCGACCCATACAGTAGAAATCGTTTATAACGAACTTCAGGGGATCGTCAAATTTCGTTCGTTATAAGCGATATTCACTATAATCAATATATAATTGAAAATGTAATTAATTAAAAACTAAAGTTAAACGTTCAAATACAGTAAAAATCGTTTATAACGACACCGGATATAATTAACAACCGGTTGTAACGTACAAAACCTTCGGGTCCGTGATATGTCTTAGATAAGACGAGACATATCGGTTATAGTAAATATCGCTTATAACGAATGAAATTTGACGGTCCCCTGAAGTTCGTTATAAACGATTTCTACTGTATTTTTTAATATATACTAAATTCATGATAAAATATGTTTCATTCTATTATCAACTCGGTGAAGGTCGATGCAGGTTCGGATCTTAGACCATGTTAATCTTTAAAAGGGTCTGTAAAGAATCAATATTATTGTCAATATTGCACCTTAATATCATTGAAGAACTACAGTAGAAATCGTTTATAACGAACTTCAGGGGATCGTCAAATTTCGTTCGTTATAAGCGATATTCACTATAACCGATATGTATTGTCTTATCTAAGACATATCACGGACCCGAAGGTTTTGTACGTTACAACCGGTTGTTCATTACATCCGGTGTCGTTATAAACGATTTTTACTGTATTTGAACGTTTAACTTTAGTTTTTATTTAATTACATTTTCAATTACCAACGGTTCCTATAAAATTTCAGGCGCTTGTTAATATCATAAAATCTTCGATATATTTTCGTTTTATGTGTATTTTTTCCCAAAATCTAAGGAGCACCTAACTACATACTCCATGTTTCGTTATTTGGTGTTTTATAAAGCCTTTGTTTTACAGGAAATTTTGTATCCTTTTTTCTGGATGTGAAAGTTTTTATTATTTTTTTAAAAATATATTTTGAAAGTCTTCATCCCCAAAGAAAATGAAATTTCCTTTTGTCGATTTTGCAAAACACAAAAATTTCAGTAAACGATCGTGTGAAAAACGACTTCCAAGATTCCATCATTCTTTTAGTCGATGGTTATTTTGTTGGCAGAATGAAATGCTTACATGCCCAAGTATCGAAATCTGAACTAGAAAATATTGAAGTTAAGAATATTATTGGTCATGTAAGGTTCGGGTATAGATCCGGTTTTTTTAAAATGCCTTAAAATTTATTAACAAAGTCGAATTAGATTTAACTCACTTTTTAAAATAAGTAACAGCATATTATGAAGAGTTTTGATTTTTCGCGCAAGATCCAATAGATTACTTGAAAACTCCAATTTCTCGAGAGCTGAAATATTTGAATGAGCAAATCAAAATAAGACAAGATGTGTATTGTAACTGTCGGTATATTAAAGGGGTTGTGTACCTTAACTGGATTCTTAAATCTTGAACTGTTAATCGATTTATGTTCTTGATCAAGTCCCATGAAAAGTATGTGAAATATGAAAAAAATCGTAGGATCTTCATCAGTATATCTGGTTCTTAAAGGTTTTCAAGGATTGAATTTAAGGGAGCAAGTTTTGGGTGTTCAAACTGTGAAAGAAAAATTATACGCAGAAAATTAAGAAAAGGTAATGTGCGTATATCTCAAGTCGTTATATCAAAACTAGGGTTGCGTACCAGATAATTGTTCAAGTTCTTAAGTCCAATGAAAAGCATTTGACATATGAAAAAAAACTCATAGTTGCTTCATCAGGACAACGCGATCTATATTTTCGTGTTGTCTCATATTCCTTAAGATATTCAAGGATTCCCTTATAAGAAACAAAAACTTTGACTGTTGGCAGTGGCGTAACTATACCATGTGAGGGTCGTGTGAATTTCATTGAATTCCCACCCTCTGCCGTAATTAGTCATAATATCAACCCTCCCGTTTTCAATGTTAATATTTTATATGAATTTGTACGAGGTCATTAGTTATGTTGAACTTTAATTGATTTTAAGTACCTACTTAGTACTTATATAACATTTTTAATGTCTACTAAATTTTGTTAAGATATTAGGTTACTTTTGGAGTAGTGGCCTCTCGGACCGGGGCCCTAATCCTCGTGGGGCCCGTGGCATTTTTCCAGCCCTGCCACCCTATAGTTACGCCACTGACTGTTGGAATAAATCATTTGCATCATGAAGAAGTGTATCAAAGATAATACAATGTGTTATAAGTACATACAAAAAATGGAACCTTTTATTCAATCATCAATAGCCAATTCATTCCATGTCAAGCACTTAAATTTTCTTCATATCCAGGAAAAAACATTTCAATATTGTCTACTTTTCCATTTGTATAAGTTGGTGGTTCAATCAAATCCAATGGCGTCTCAAAAATAACATTTAATAAAATGGTTCCGATTGCAAATGGCGACTTTGCTTATCATTTTTGTTTTTTCAACAATCAAATTTTTGAAAAGTTTCATTGTAGTTGATACATATATTTAGCACTTGTACAACTACAGCACGCCTAAAAACAAGGCTTTAATAATCGGTTCATCCAGTGTATAGGTGTAATTTCATGTACCACCCGATTTCCAAAGATTTTGATCACCTGGTACGATTTCGACCAATGTGCTGCCAGGATTTTGAAATTGGTGAAAAGATGGAATAATGAAATAAATGGCGCCGCTAGCGTCAAATCGTTGAAGCTTCAATGGCTTCAAGCTCGAATGGCAGCCATATTTTCACCAATTTCAAAATTCTGACAGCGCATTGATCGAAACGTACCACGTGACCAAAATTGCACCTTATTTAGGTTTTTTGTGATAATAGTTGTAATGTACTTCTGTATCAGTACATTTCGGTAACCGACGAGTTTATCAAAAACGAATTCATCGAATGCAAATTCATCGAATGATCAATTCATTGAAACACCAATTCTTCGAAAAAAATTGGTTGTCTGTAAAGTCGGGTTTACGGACGATAGTTTAAGTGATGACGTCATTAAGAACGCCCAATTGATGAAAAATTGCGTACTTTTATAAATTGAATTATTATCACTGAATTATCATTACTTTGTATAATAAAAAGGAGTTAATTGAAAATTAACAATTTTTTCAAAATGAAATCAAACTGAAAATTATGAAGGAAAAAAATCAATTAAATCTAATTAAGTAAATTGTAAAAGAAAAACACAAAACACGTTGTCTTAGGTAAGGGCACCAACTATCAATATATCAAAATATCGATAGTTGATATTTATTTCCGAATATTAAATTCGATATTTTTTTTAGAGCTTTATTATATTTTATAATAATTATAATTTATTCCACTTATAGTTATTGACAATTTTTCAAGTAATCGCGTTTTGGGATGAAAATATCCATATATCGAAGTATCGATATTTTTTGCTCTGCCTCTATCAATATTGCTTGTAAATATCGATATATTTTATACATTTGCCCATCCCTACGTTGCCTAGGATTCAACAATAATATCGGGCCTCTCTATCACTTGTATCGCGTTCTCGCTTGCACGCACAGGTTCAAATGTAGGTAACGTGACAAAATGGCCGAACTTTTTCAGACTTGTTGTCGTAGTTCATCAATTTATAAAACGTCAAAAAAAATTATTAAAGGTTCTCGACGTCTGTCTTATAGCTTACACTTTTATTATCAATTTTTTATTTATAAAATTGACAACTTTTGTTGACCACTGCTGTTTTAGCTTTTTTCCGGTCCTCTTGTCCTTTCCCTCAAATATCTAAAAAAAAAAAAAATTTCGATGAATTTGCATTCGATGAACTCGTTTTCGATGAACTTGCCGTGAATCGTCCATTTCAGTATTGTAACGGAAAGAGTCGAAAAAGGATTTCACTTTTATGAGATCATATGAGACGGTTGACAACATTTACTTTGCCACTCGATAAAAATAGTTGAAGTTGAATGCAGTTGCTGCAAACTAGCAAAGACTGTCGAGATCAAGACTACCAAGTAACTCCAAAAAATTAACTATTTTGATAGTACATTTGATACTTTGAAAATTATAAGAATATTATTATTTAAATAATTCTCATTAAATTTTAAATTTAAACAATGAATTCTTTATGAAAATATTTAATCGATATTTGCATTCACCAAGTAAATTATTAAAATTCGAAACACGAACCACTTGATCACAAATGGAGTCAAACAATGGAGCTCCAGTCCACATGCTATTTGACGTCATCCTAGGAAACTAAACAAAAAATTAGTATAAAATATTATGTGCATGAAATATTTTTATTTACACTATTAAATAAGAAAAGAACAAATAGGAAAAACGGTAAAAATGAATAAATGCAGTCGTTTTAATATACAAAGACCAAAGAACAAAAAAAAAAAACAAATAACCAATAAAAAAACGTTATCATTTTACTTTAATAGCAGCGGCACTATTTAATAAGATCTTAACAATATGTGAATAGAACAATCAAATTTTAAAAATAACATTATCACATTTGTTCTAGTTCTGCGCAATATGAAAAAAAATTTCATACTGCGCATGTCTTGTACCGTACAATGTACGGTTTCATCTGACAAAATTTATTTTGTGACAACGTTACATTTAAAATAAAATTTTTCCAGTACAGGAACTTATTTTTTTTTCTTAGTTCAGTTTTTTTTTAATAATTATAATATGCGTTAATATTTGACAGTATTATACATTTATATTGGCTTAGAGATAACATAATAAGATACGAATACAACCCCCGTTTTTTTTTCATAAGAGACAAAATAATAATAGTACATACAATCCTCTAGTGGTTTCTTTGTCTTTAAAAATATGTATTGAATGAAACTTGAACAATAGTACTTTGATATAATATAATATTTGTTTATTAAATAAGTGGATTATTTGTATACTTATCATTTGATTGAATAGTTTCGAATGAATTCTCTACATTTATATGTTCGTCGCAAGCTGTATATTTTTTTTAGGTATGCAGATAGTGGAATTCGTCGTTGCAACTTGATGACTGTCCTTTCATTACATTTTAAACAGTTTAATAGAAAATAATAGAACCTTGAAAAGAAGTCAAAGCAATGAAAAATTTAACAAAAATAAAAACTAATAACATCGAAAAATGAACAATGTGATGAAAATGTTCGAGACTAGTTTATGTTCAAATTGATAACATGAATTTGTAAGATGTCACTTGTCAAGTGAGACGACAAACGCGATGATGTTACTTCGACAATTGTCGTTTGAAACGAAAATTCACGAGATTTGTCGTGAAATGACAAATGTCGTCTCACTTGACTAGTGACATGCCTTAACGGAATAGATGTTCGATATTTTCATTTTTCAATGTTACTTAATAAAAAAAAAGCAAAAGTAATAAATAAGCATCGATCGATAGTTGATTTAAATTGATTACATTGTGAAATCAAGTATCGTTTATGCTCAACGTTTAACAGATAATTATTATATATTTTTTATCTATCGATTTATATGAATGAAACATTTCATTTTTTTTTTTCAAAAGTATAACATTAATTACATAGTATCACTAATGTATTTTATATTTTAATATGATATATATACTGTTCTTATTTTATACTACACAACCAATACTTGGTCTAACTCATGAAGGACGGTATATCTTTATGTTGAAGAAATGATTATGAAATTAGTGAAAAGAAAATATGCCACCAGTTGGCGCTGTTAGATATATGTTACACTTGAGTAGTAATCTACACTACAGACTTAAAATACTTGTACTTGATTGTTGAAAAGTAGACATTCATTACTTGATTTGTTTTATGTGCTACTTGTCTTAAAGGATATAGCCGCATTTATATGAAAAATCTGCCCCCCACCTCTTTTTCGATTTGTAGTTGGGGGATCGATTTGACATCAAACGAAAATAATTCACCCAAATTTTCGATTTTATTTTTTTTTTCAATAGTAAAATTGAATATTAATGAATGGTAATTTTTTTCCAATTTCTAGGACTAAAAGAAATGTTATGACACTATCATAATAAATCTCAGAAGAAAAGCCGATTTTCCAGAGGAAAAATAAAACTAACATAATTTTTATTACTATAATTTAAAAGTCTCACTCACCAAACTTTCTTAGAAAATGTCTTTTATATTTCTTTACCCTCATGAATTTTTTCATAATAATTGATGTGGTGGAACATTATGAAAAAAATTAAAAACTATTTTTTTTAAACATTAGCGCTAGCTTAAATCGATTGCAGGCTTGTTAAAGACAATTTTGTGTAAAAAAAAAATAACGGGAGTTGAACTCAGGTTGCACGGACGGTAAGCCAGAGTTTTTCATGGGGCGGACACTTTTACGAGACGTGCGGTACTCCTGAATTTTAGTACGGCGCGTTGAACAGATGGCGGGGCAGTGTCCAAAATGCATTTCAGCATTACGGACTTGCGCTGTGATGATAAAATAGACCGACACTAGCGCCTCTAAAAACAACGCGTGGTACTAACAGTCCAAATTATTTTGACGTTTATTTGTGTAATAAATTTGTATTTTATGACTATTTAATGGCTGAAATACTGTGAAAAACTATAATAAAATTTAAAAAAAAGTGGCAAGAACTTTATGAAATATGCCGGGCATCATTTTTCTGGTGAAAAATTCAGGCATTCCATGAAAACGAAGCTCAATAGAAATCGCCAAACAAAGTAAGTAGCTAGTTTTTAAAGTTAATGTCTTAATCTTAGTCATGCCTTGTTTTACTTAATTATTATTCTAAGATTGATTTTATAAACAGTCAAAAGTTTTTGTTTAACAGATATTTAATTACTTGTTTAATAACTATGAATAAGAACTCGAATAATTGATTTTTTTGATTGATTTCAGAATCCCAGATTTCGTGAAAACCAAGAATATGCAAGAAATGCATGAAAAAAAAATCCCTAAATGATAACAGCTACAGCAAAATTCGAGTGAAGTAATAATTTATTTAATAATAATATTTCGTTGTCGCAGTTGTTAATTTGTGGGTATTTTCTATGTAAAATGTATATATTGTTTTTCTAAATAAAATATTTAAACTATAATAAACGAATTAATTATTTTTCATTTAGTTATAAAAATAAATAAAATTAAAATCGCGCGCGCCTAGTTAAAAAAAACGACACTAGCGCCTCTGAGAACAACGCGCCGTACTAATACCCCCACGAGCTACCGCAGTTTAACACTGAGTGTCCCTCCCATGAGAGCCTTCATCGATTGGCTACTTGCGACGATAATGTAGATTACACTTTAAAGATTATAAACATTGGCAAAACTTTTTAAAATTTTCACCCTCAATATCTTAAGAAGAGCTGCGTATCTACCCTAAAGCTTTTACGGTTTACCAGTCCCCCCTTCAACTCGACGAAAGCAAATCACTGAACTCGATTACGGCTTGGTGATGTTCCACCACATCAAAAAATATGAAAAAATTCATGAGGGTAAATAAATATAAAAGACAATTTCTGAGAGAGTTTGATGAGTGAGACTTTTAAATTATTTGAATAAAAAAATATTTTAGTTTTATTTTTCCTCTGGAAAATCGGCTTTTCTTCTGAGATTTATTATGATAGTGTCATAACATCTCTTTTAGTCCTAGAAATTGAGAAAAAAAAAAGCACCATTCATTAATATTAAATTTTACTATTGAAAAAAAAAATAAAATCGAAAAATGAGTTTTTTTTTTAAATCTCGAAAACCGTTTGAGATAGGGCGCTAAAAATTTGGGTGAATTATTTTTGTTTGATGTCAAATCAATCCTCAACTGCAAATAAAAAAAAGCGGTGGGAGCAGATTTGCCATATTAACCCGGCTATACCCATTTTTTGAGTTGAGTTGAAATCGAGTCAAACTCAAAGAAAAATATTGATATATCAACTCAAGTCAAACATTATTTTTAAAAAAACCTTACTACTTGCCTTGATTAATCCCTATTGAAAAGTAGTCATTTAAATTTTTAAATTTTTTGATGCTTGTCATATCATAACTTCATAGTTTTAATCTGTTTGAAATTATAACAAACAACCATCAGCGCCATGGCGACTATTCTAGAACTATTTTCCTGATCTCAAAACTTGACCAGATTCTATACGAGATATACGTCCTTATCTCCAGTCCATAGTCAAATGAAAACCATAAAATAGTGTAAATATAAAATAAGAACATTACACATATTGTTAACAAAATTTTTATAATGAGAACATGAAAAACAAAGTCCTACGGTGTCATTTTTAACAGAAAAAAAAAATGGGACTGAAACATTAACATAATGACACACTAACGATTAAAGCTCTCGAAATCAATTGTAAAGACGTTTGCTTCTACCACCCTTAAAATTTATCCTTATACTAATGACAAAAATCCTCTTAAAAAAATAATCGAAAAAAGTGCCTCTCGTTCATCAAAATAGCCAATTTTCTGGGCGCCTTCTCTATATGTGTGTGTGTGTGTGTGTTTTTTTCTATCACAGTTTTAACCATTTCATTATCCAACAATTTATATCTAATTTTCTAAAAATATATTAATAATTTTTCTTTTCATCTCTCACAGCAAAAGTCTTTACAATTTTTAACAAAACAATCTCTATATAAGTTCACATATTTTGACGAAGAGGAAATTCAAATAGAAAATGAAACAGAAGAATATTAATATGAAAACAAAAAAAAAAAATAACTAAGATTTTTATGCTTCTTCCAATCCAAAATTTGGTGCTTTAACTCGTAATGCATTTGCTTCATTCTCTCCCAATCAGTATATAGCCGTTAAGATTTGATTATTGTTTTCTAATATCAAATTAGCGAATTTTTGATATTAATTAATGTGAATGCGTTATTATGCGAATTTTTTAAATTAATTGGTTTGTTTCAAATTGGAAAAAGTTATGCTACAACCAAAAAAAGTTTGTTTTCTTATAAAAAAACATGTATAATAAGTGTTGGGATGAAACCGGTTATAACTTACTGTCTAAGTTCAGTCCTTAATCATTGAGGTATCCATGGGACTCGCTGGTTGTTGGACGGCCGGCACAGCCCCAATTATTACTGATTGGGGCGATCCAATTGAAGTTGCATTGCCACCTAAATTAATAAGTATAATTTAAGTTTTTTTTTTTTGATAGGGTAAGGACTCAATTTGATTTATACAATATTATGATTAGGGCAATCCAGCAAAGTAGGAGTATTCTAGTTTAGAAATTTGAAAAAATCGATTTTTCTTTTCTTTCATATTCTCAAAGTTTGAACCTTTAAGAATATGCCCTTAGGAGGATTTTTCAAAATTTAATTATTTTTGGACCAGGAATCGCTGATTAAAAAATGTTAGTATTAATTACCATTGTATGGCCCCTGGATGTAACTTTACCCGAAACCTTAAACGTGTTTTTCTCGAAACTACTTTTTTCGATGCGGTAGCTACAATATCTCAAGTTCTAATCAGCCGATTTACTTGAAATTTGGCATGACTATTCTTTAAATATCTTTCTATCGCATGAACCAACAAAAAGTGAAAATTTGAAATTTGTAATATTTTTAAAAAATTCGACAAAGTTGAAAAATTAGTGAAAAAATCGAACTTTAGTTTTGAGTAGCCGCCATTTTATGAAAAAAATTTTTTTTTTTAGTTTTGCAGATTCATGAGATAGCGACTTTTGTACTAATCTAGAATCCATCATTGTTTTATTTTTCAGATAACCACAAGGGTAGAAATCATGGCGACAAGGACACGGCCTTTTTTCCCCCTATATTTCAAGAACGCATAACTAAATGAAATTTTTTTTTAAATTAATTTTGTGTACTCTCTAAGTATAAATAAACAAATGATAAAAAAATGGATAGTAAAAATTTCAAATGCTTTTTTTTATTAATTGCCAAAAACTGCTCGAAATTCGGACCTCTAGACTAAAATACCCCCCTAAGTTTGCTGTAAATTGGGTTGCCTACAAAGGTACATTAATAAATGTCAAAAGCTGGGATTTTATTGTAAGCTTTTAAAAACCTGAACTTTTTGCTTACTTTAAACTTCAATTTAGATTAAATTAATTTTGATTAAAATAATTAAATATTAAAGTCACATTTGGAAAAAAATTTCATAGTAATAATTTTTTTCCAATTAAGTTTCAACAATGAATCAATGTTACTACACATTTTTGACAAAGCTAGTTTAAAAATTTCGTAGAATTTTGAATAGTTAATTTACCCAAAACCACAATTTCTTTGTTCTGATAATTTTTTTTATATATTCTTAAATGATTTGATAGGCAACTGAAATTGCTTAAGGAGGGGTATTCTAATCTAGAAATTTGAAAAAATCGATTTTTCTTTTCTTTCATATTCTCAAAGTTTAAACCTTTAAGAATATGACCTTAAGAGGATTTTTCAGACTTTTAATTATTTTTGAACCAGAAATCGCTAATTAAAAAAAAATAAGTATTAGCTACCATTGTATGGCCCCTGGATGTAACTTTACCCGAAACTTTAAACGCATTTTTCTCGAAACTACTTTTTTCGATGCGGTAGCCCCAATATCTCAAGTTCTAATCAGCCGATTTACTTGAAATTTGGCATGAATATTGTCTAAATATCTCTCTATCACATGAATCAACAAAAAATGAAAATTTGAAGTTTGTTACTTTTTAAAAAATTCGACAAAGTTAAAAAATTAGTGAAAAAATCGACCTTTATTTTTGAGTAGCCGGTATTTTTTTGAAAAAAAAAATGTTTTTCAGTTTTTCAAATTTTTGAGATAGCGACATTCGTACTCAAGAATCTCAAGAATCAAGAATCACTATCAAAA